>CANSZD010001257.1:0-165000 GCA_947648045.1 Beta corolliflora | reverse complement strand
ACCACCAATCATGACCCACTGCGGCTTCGTAGGGTGGACTGCTGCCCTGCGAGGGGGGGGGAAGCCGGTGGCTGGCGCTGCGCCGGGGGTGGAGGGGAGGGGGTAGGGGATGCGGCGGTGGAGGGGATGAGGAGGGGTGGGGGGTTTCAAATTTCACTGGCTACGCGGGTTGCGGTGGCTGCGGGAGAGAGAGTGGGGAGAGGCTGCGGCGGAGGGGAGAGGGAGGGGAGGATGCGGCGTGGAAGGGAGAGGGATGCGCGGCGGTGGAGGGGAGAGGGGAGGGGGTGGGGGTTGGGCCGGGGTGGAGGGGTGGTGGGTCGGGTGGGTTAGGGTTTAGTGTAAGGGTAAGGGTTTAGGTTTAGGATTAGGGTAAGGGTAAGGGTTAGATTAGGGTTAGGGTTAGATTAGAATTAGGGTTTAGGGTTAGTAATGGCAAAATCGTAAATAAAGCTAACAGAGAGTTAACGGAAGTTAGAAAAAGGGCATTTCATGAACGTTTTCGAAAACTCAAGGGTATATGGTGAATTTTTGGAACATTGAGGGTATATGGTGAATTTTTTAATTTGTCGGGGGTATATGGTGAAAAAACCGTAATAAATAATAATAAATAATAATAATAATAATAATAAGAATAATAATAATAAATAATAAATAATAAATAATAAATAATAAATAATAAATAATAAATAGTAAATAATAAATAATAAATAATAAATAATAAATAATAAATAATAAATAATAAATAATAATAAATAATAATAATAAATAAAAAATAAAAAATAATAATAAATAATAAATAATAAAAATATTAAAATAAAATTAAAAAATAAAATAAATAAAATTAAATAAAAAAATAAAAAATTACCAATTCATCGTTATTATAATTATTATATTAATAATAATAACAATATAAATTGTAATATTGAAAACAAAAATAATAATTACAACATTAGATAAGACTGAACTTATTTTTGTTGAACTGAACTTATTTTTACTTATTTTTGCTGAACTGAACTTATTTTTGCTGAACTGAACTTATTTTTACTTATTTTTGCTGAAAATAAGTCCAAAAGGACAGGGCCTAACTAGTCAAATAGTGGTACGGTGACCCCATGGTCCATGGTGAGTACATTGAGAAGGATGACCTATGATCTTTGGCAACCTTTAGTTTACGGTCTTATTTGTATTCTCTATCTTTTATAAGCTAGTCTGCTTTTGTTTGTATTGCTACGCCCATTGTTAATTGTCATGAGTGATTAAGGATATTTTATTGGTTATCCTAAGGTGTCTTAGATTGTGGATTTTAACCCCTAATCTAGTGGACAATATCTTAATAAATGCGTATGAAGAGCTAAGTGCAATTCTTTGGGCACCGTAGTACGTAGTTTGTAACTAAAAGGTTGTTGTTTTTCGAGTTTAATTCTTATGAATACTCTCTATGTATAATTGATCTTATATTTCATGTGTAAATGATTTCTTGAGCTATAACCTTTTACCATAGGTCTAGATGAGACCATTTTTAAATTTCCTTCTTTTGTAGAAGAGAAAAGTTGAATGAGGCCTAAGACCAAGTGAGTTCGGTCAATCATAGTTGGAAGGATTAATGTTTTGTCGTATCTCTCTCCATGTGGGGGTAATAGTTGTTTCAGTAATGATATATTTTCAATGGATTGGATAGTCTCTTGAGAAGTTAGTTAAGACTCTTGTGTTTGTCTAGTAAGGTAGGACCTTCATCCTTATATTATGTGCTTCACGTGTGTTTTTTAAGACCTTGTGAAATAATGTAGTGGAAAGTGCTTCATCTCATCACTGCTTATTTTATTCATTTATTTGAATATCTATGTGAATCATATTAAGCTATTTGTGAATATATATTTTGTGTTTGCAAGAGTATGATAAAGTGTGTTTTATTGGCTTGATTGCTTCTTCTCCTTTTTGTTTTGTGTATTTCTAATGAAGTTGGTGAGTAGATCAACTAAGGACTAACATAGATGGAGTTCTTAAACTAGATTTGTCCTAGTGTTTCAATGCTTTCTTGGTTAGAAAGGTATTAATGGACTTGGTGAAATCATGGACAATCTTAATATAATGATGGATTAGTTTCCCAGATTGTTTAAGATGTTATGAGTCTCTTTTGGTGCTAGTTTATGTAAAGAAGCAATTTTAGTGCTCGATGAGTACTTTATGATTTATTATACTTGGGATGTGCCATACCTGCCTAAATCATAGTAGGCCCATAGGCAATAAGGTTCACTTTTATAAGTGTGTTGAAAGGTGAAAGCCAAGTAGAGTGGCTAAGGGCAAGAGGGTTCACTATAGTGTTGGTGTTGACCATTTGTTTTGTCTCTAGTAATTATATTTGTATTACCTTCTAGTTGATTGCCTTTTATCCTTTGGTATTTGTTAGTGGTTCAAATGAAGGATTGACATTCTGGTGTGGCAATTCAGATGTGAAAGTGAGAGTAGATGAACTCTTTTGTGTGTGTCTCCTTATAAGGAACGCAAGATGAGTACACTTGAAAAGGTCTTTATGGGATAAGTTGTAGAGACCTAAGTAATGGTGTGAGAAGTTTTGTTGAGCTACTCTTCTCTTTGGCTATGTTAACCTCATGCATGTGTGTATTGTATGTGATCGGCTTTGATAGTGTTCATTTGCCAATGGTTTATAATACATTGTTGCTTAACAAATATTTAAATGCTTGAAACTTGGCAGGACAGGAAGCTGAGTGAACAAAGAGTTTGGTTGTTGATATTCCACTGTGGTGTAATCCAGCTCTATCAGTTTCCATGCATTGTGATTCATAAGCAACAATTATGGTAGCGAATAATCAATCCAACAATGAAAGAGAAGGCATATTCGCTTCAGAAATGATAATGTGAGAATTCTAATTAGAAAATGTAACTCGAGTATATAAAGTGGGAGAGGAATATTGTTGATCCTCTCACCAAAGGCCTTTGGAGAAAATTGGTGCTAGCGTTAGCACAAGGAATGGTTTTAAAGCCTATTATGGAGTGAATTGTGATGGATACCCTTCTTAGGAATTCCTAAGTTCAAAGGGTTAAACGAAATCACAAAAGAGCTCAAGTTGTTGATACTACTACCATTCCTATTAAGAACAGTGATGTAGTATTTTGTTTCATTATAGTGTTATATGTGTAAGGTACTCTTAATAAGTTCATAGCCTTACTTAAGGTGGTTTGTGACAGTACAAACTTGATGAACTTACCTATGTGAATGTGGGGGTTACGCCCAATCCCCTATGAGAGTCCCTAAGGCTAAGGACCTCTAGAGCATTCATGAAAATCCAGGCAAATTGTGGGGCACTAGAATTACAATTGCGAGAACGTTTCTTGATTTGAAAAAGGTTGAGTGCGCAGCTATGCTTGGCTAACCTCGTGAAAGGTTCAAAGAGAAATCTACCTATTACGATAGTAAAGACATTTTTGTATGCACCGAGTATCAATTCAAGTCCATAAGACATTGATACTTCAAAACTTAGTATCTATTGCCCAGATCATCTTTTTCCAGCCCTGCTTCTTTCTGTTTTCTTCTTTTGAATCATATGGGGGATTGTTGGAGTTTGGAGTTCAAACTCTTAAGTTTTGCTTCAAAAGAATATGAGATAATAGAGTAGTTGGTTAGTGCATTTGTATCTCAAATGAGAGGTCATGGGTCATGGGCCTTGGGCCTTGGGACTTGGGGAATAAACTTAACTTAACAATCTTTTTGGGTCAATAATGTATCAGCATTTAATGACCGTTTTTGGTAACTGGTTAAGTTACTGTTTTCCCTAATTTCTCTCCTAATTTGCTGCCATTAACTTCCCCATTTATGGACCGTTTTCTCTCCACGTTTTTAGCCTTGATATGATCTCATTTGATTCTTGATTATTCCTATAAATACCAGTGTTCTGGTATTCCTTGGGAGGGGGCAAAACACACAAACAGATCTTCTCTTCTCTCTCGTTCATTCTCCTCTTTTCTGGGCAATATTCAAGAGCGTTCTCACTCTACTTTTCTGTCAACACCGGAAAGGTAGAAGTCGTGTATCCCTGGAGGTTGATTGCTATGAGTCCGTGTGTTGTTGCGGGGCAAATTCAACTTTAGGGCAGTGATTATTTCACGCCATGGCTGTCAGATAAGTTTAATTACTTTGTTACCAGTTTTTCGTTCCTACAATTTCTGGTATTTATAAATTTCTAAAAATTGAAATCAACTCGAAAAATACTTTAAAATGAGATTCATATATCATATAATCATCCATAATACTTTGAATTCCTCAAATTGGTTTCAAGTCCTTCCTTTTTCATCCGTCGTATCAATTTGAAACAATTCTAATTCTAGTGCAGTCCACTATTTTGTTAATTCATTCGTCTCATATTCAAGAAATGAGGCAAGTATATTTGGATGCCTAAACGGGAAAATAGGCTCAGCAAATCGAGATGAGTGAATATATATTAACAAGCCCTCTTTTAATCGTTAAAAAAATACTCAACAAACTTCTACACATCTACTCTACTGTCCATTCAAATAAGAAATAACATTAGATAACCAAATAGATAAATCATCTTCCACAACTACATGTCCATATAATGTTCATACTCGTAGAAGGGAGGAAGTATAAAAGGTATACTAATGTCACATGTTTCTGCCTAGAAACTGTCAAAGATGATTATAGTGTTGAGAGTCTTGAAATCCCGAGTAGGTCTGAGGTGCTGAAGAAGGGGTCTCCGACCATCCCGTAAAATACAAGGTAAAACTGGCCCGGGGGTGTGCCTGGGAAAGCCCCTCCGACGCTCAAGTCAGTTGAGATTAAGGTAGAGAGAGAAAGTGGTGTAAATGTAGAGAGAGAGGCTCTGGCTTTTGTAGGTTAGAATTGAATACCTTTGTCTGATGAGACAACCCCTATTTATAGAGGATGAGACCTCCAATAAATGGGGGCAATTTAGTCAGCTCCAGCTGGTGGAGGATTGTTTTCCCTTGATGCAGGGGTATTTTAGTAACTTCACCATAGATGGGCCAATCCAGGAAATGGGCCCAAACAATTAGCCCCACGCCAAGTAATCGGAGTGAAAATCCACCATTTTAAATGCGGTTGGTTGGCGGAATAATAATATTTTTGACGAGGTTGAATGATGCTTTGAGTTAGCTATCTGGCGCTAGTATTAACCAAGCACGGGGGTCTCGCTGCCCGGTCAGTGAGTCGGGGTCCAGGGGTGAAACGCCCTGGTGGGGGCTAGGGGGCTAGGTGAAACGCCCCGCGCAATCCCGAGCCTGGCACGCGTCATTATGGTGAGGCACGCACTCGGGTGCGTCGGATGCAGATTGGAGGTTCTCTGGAAACTCTCCAGAGTCCCGACTCGAGGGACGTCGTAACCCAGGGGGAGCAGCGTGCCATGGACGACTCGGGAACATGGGAGGAGCAGCGCGTTCCGTTACAATCCCGAGTCATGAATTCCCGAGTGGGAGGTGCCCGAGTCGAAGAGAACCGATGGAGGGATCCCTGTGCAATGACCAAGAGGCTTCCGAGTCGCATGCTCCGATCCCGAGTGTAGAGGGGCGCCCTCGACTTGTGCGGGAGAGCAGATCCCGAGTGGAGAGGGGCGCACCCCGACTTGTGCGACAGAGCAGATCCCGAGTGGAGAGGGGCGCACTCCGACTTGTGCGACAGGCGCGCGACAAGCTATCGAGCCCGACGCATGATGTGCGTTAGGCGCCGCTGGACCGAGGGCGGAATCCCAAGTGCGCGGAGGGTCAGGCACTGCGCCAGCCGCTTTTACTTGCGCACGGTGATGTGTTATGTCCCTTTTCTCCACCCGAGAGGTTCCTTGACCGACAGGGTTTCATCCCCAAGGGGTCCTTTGCCCGAGTCTAGAGGGTCTCATACCCGAGAGAGGTTGGGCCCGAGAAGAGTGCTAAGCGAGAGGCACAAAAGGGCCGAGGGTAGTTCTATACCCGACAGGGTCTTTGGGACCGAGAGGCATGAATAGGCCCAGGGTAGTCTTATACCCGAGAAGATCTTTGACCGAGGCGCTCCACATGACTCGAGGAGCATGCTGGCCAAGTAGGTTGTCCCCGAGCCAAAGCATATGACAGGCTTAGTGCATCACTCCCGACCAGAGGGGATAACGCCGAGGGGCTTATTGGCCAAGTTGGTTCTTAGACCGAAGGGATCATCCCCGAGCCTAGTAGGTGCCAATACTTACACTCATGAGGGTGAATAAGCCTCATATTTCCCAAGGAGGTTTCTTTTGTCGGAACAGTGCTACATGGATGCCGAACAACTTCCGATTGCCGATACTTAGCCGTTTTTCAGCTAAGTTAGTAGGACGCTCCTCTTATGACCGAGGAGGTGCCAATGACCGAGTTTCTCGACTCGGGGGGGCTAGCGAGCCCCATGTTTCCCGAGGAGGTCTCACGACACTACTCGGATCCCAAGTAGGTCCAATTGTTCAGAGTTAGCCGTTTTTCGGCTAAGTTAGTAGGACACTCCTCTTATGACCGAGGTGCCAATGACCGAGTTTCTCGACTCGGGAGGGGCTGGCGAGCCCCATGTTTCCCGAGGAGGTCTCACGCCGCTACTCGGATCCCGAATAGGTCCAATTGTTGGTACTCAGCTGTTTTTTGGCTAAGTTAGTAGGACGCTCCTCTTATGACCGAGGAGGTGCCAATGACCGAGTTTCTCGACTCGGGAGGGGCTGGCGAGCCCCATGTTTCCCGAGGAGGTCTCACGACGCTACTCGGATCCCGAATAGGTCCAATTGTTGGTACTCAGCTGTTTTTTGGCTAAGTTAGTAGGACGCTCCTCTTATGACCGAGGAGGTGCCAATGACCAGAGTTTCTCGACTCGGGGGGCTAGCGAGCCCCATGTTTCCCGAGGAGGTCTCACGACGCTACTCGGATCCCGAGTAGGTCCAATTGTTCATAGTTAGCCGTTTTTCGGCTAAGTTAGTAGGACGCTCCTCTTATGACCGAGGAGGTGTCAATGACCGAGTTTCTCGACTCGGGAGGGGCTGGCGAACCCCATGTTTCTCGAGGAGCTCTCACGACGCTACTCGGATCCCGAATAGGTCCAATTGTTAGTACTCAGCTGTTTTTTGGCTAAGTTAGTAGGCCGCTCCTCTTATGACCGAGGAGGTGCCAATGACCGAGTTTCTCGACTCGGGGGCTAACGAGCCCCATGTTTCCCGGGGAGGTCTCACGACGCTACTCGGATCCCGAGTAGGTCCAATTGTTCATAGTTAGCCGTTTTATGGCTAAGTTAGTAGGACGCTCCTCTTATGACCGAGGAGGTGCCAATGAACGAGTCTCTCGACTCGGGAGGGGCTGGCGAACCCCATGTTTCTCGAGGAGCTCTCACGACGCTCCTCGGATCCCGAATAGGTCCAATTGTTAGTACTCAGCTGTTTTTTGGCTAAGTTAGTAGGACGCTCCTCTTATGACCGAGGAGGTGCCAATGACCGAGTTTCTCGACTCGGGGGGCTAGCGAGCCCCATGTTTCCCGAGGAGGTCTCACGACGCTACTCGGATCCCGAGTAGGTCCAATTGTTCATAGTTAGCCGTTTTTCGGCTAAGTTAGTAGGACACTCCTCTTATGACTGAGGAGGTGCCAATGAACGAGTCTCTCGACTTAGGAGGGGCTGGCGATCCCCATGTTTCCCGAGGAGGTCTCACGACGCTACTCGGATCCCGAATAGGTCCAATTGTTGGTACTCAGCTGTTTTTTGGCTAAGTTAGTAGGACACTCCTCTTATGACCGAGGAGGTGCCAATGACCGAGTTTCTCGACTCGGGGGGCTAGCGAGCCCCATGTTTCCCGAGGAGGTCTCATGACGCTTCTTGGATCCCGAGAGATGTGCTCGACTCGGGGAGCTAATGAGCCCCATGCTAGGCCGAGGAGGTTCATTTGTTTGCACTTAGCTCTTTTTGCTAAGTGAGAGTACTCCTGGCATGGCCGAGGAGGTACTGCGAGAGACGTGCTCGACTCGGGAGGCGAATGAGCCCCATTCAAGTCCGAGGAGGTTCATTTGTTTGCACTTAGATATTTTCGCTAAGTGATAGGACACTCCTGGCATGGCCGAGGAGATACCGCGAGAGATGTGCTTGACTCGGGAGGCTAATGAGCCCCATGCTGAGCCGATGAGGTTCATTTATTTAGACAACGCCACTCGGATGCCGAGTAATCGCAAATGATACTTTGCCATTTTTTCGCTAAGTCGGCCGGGCCACTCCTCCATGATCGAGGGGATGTCATTGGAGAAGTTCCTGACTCGGGGGCTGACAAACTCCTTCATACCTTCGTCGAGTGTATTTATTGGACCAGATGATGGGTTCAAGCAATTAGCCCCACGCTGGATGAACGGATAGGGCCCTTTCGTTCCTTCCCGAATCGGTCATCCAGCGGAACCTGAGAGAGACTCCTGGTCTGGAATACTATGTCGGTCCCGGAAGGGGGGGAAGGTTCGAGATTGCGCCTTGCTTCTAGGTGCTCTGATGTGCGGGAACCCCAAATGTTATGTTTTCCGAGGCTGACCTGGTGAGCCTCATGGGGGAACCAAGGTGAAATTCCCGAGTAGGGAAGATACTCCATCCCCAAGATGGGGAGAAGCCCCAAATTTCCCGAGTGGTACACATGCGTCGCTACCGAGCCCAACTAGGTAACTGATTGGCTAGGAGGGGGCCGAGTTGTTTTTCCCAAGTCGGTCTTGTTGCTTTCTCGAGCTGGGAGGAGTGAGTTCCCAAGTGCCCAAGAGTTACGAATGTGGAGGCTCGGAGAGCTAATGAGCCACCTATGATCCCGAGTAGGGTGTATGGAGAGTACTTGGCTAATTTTTGCTAAGTGATCAGCTCCTTGGCGAGACTGAAAGGGTTACATACTCCCCCGACTCAGGGGCTAATGAGCCGCCTATTTTCCCGAGTCGAAGTACCATCCTGTGTCGGTTATTGCCCGAGATGATCACCTCACATCCCGAGTTGGGTGTTGAGGTACTTAGCCAAATTTAGGACAAATGTTGAGCCCCCTGGCAAGGGCGAGAAGGGTGATGCACCAACTCGGATGCTAATGAGCCCTCCATGATAATCCCGAGTTGGGTGCTGAGATACTTAGCCAAATTTAGGTTTAAGTGTTGAGCCCCCTGGCAAGGGCGAGAAGGGTGATGCACCAACTCGGATGCTAATGAGCCCTCCATGATAATCCCGAGTTGGGCGCTGAGATACTTATCCAAATTTAGGCCAAGTACTGAGCCATTTGGCAAGGCCGAGAAGGGTGATGCACCAACTCGGATGCTATTGAGCCCTACATGATAATCCCGAGTTGGGTGCTGAGACACTTAGCCAAATTTAGGCCAAGTGTTGAGCCCTTTGGCAAGGCAGAGAAGGGTGTTTTTGATGTGGGTACTTGGCTATTTTGCTAAGTGATGAGCTATGTGGCTAGACTGGGAGGGTCATCTACTCTCCCGACTCAGGGGGCTAATGAGCCGTCGAATTTCCCGAGCTGGATATGTAGGATGTACTTAGTTATAGCTAAGTGTTGATCCCTCTAGCGAGACCGAGAGGGTCATTGTTTTCCGGAGATGTTCTCGACTCGGGGAGACTAATGAGCCCGGTGCTTCCCGATGAGGTGCCTTTGGAGATTGTCTCGACTCGGGAGGTTAATGAGCTCCATGCTTCCCGAGGAGGTCTCACGGCGCTACTCGGATCCCGAGTAGGTCCAAATTGTTCATTCTTAGCCGTTTTTCGGCTAAGTTACTAGGACGCTCCTCTTATGACCGAGGAGGTGCTAATGAAAGAATTTCTCGACTCGGGGGGGCCAATGAGCCCCATTTTCCCGAGGAGGTATCACAACGCTACTCGGATCCCGAGTAGGTCGAATTGTTGATAGTTAGCCGTTTCTCGACTAAGTTAATACGGCGCTCCTCTTATGACTGAGGAGGTGCCAATGAACGAGTTTCTCGACTCGGGGGGACTAGCGAGCCCCATGTTTCCCGAGGAGGTCTCACGACGCTACTCGGATCCCGAGTAGGTCCAATGCACTATACTTTGCCGTTTTTTGATTAAGTTCGTTGGGGCACTCCCCATGACCGAGGAGGTACCGTTGGAGTAGTTCTTGACTTGGGAGGCGAATGAGCCCCGTGTTCCCGAAGAGGTTTTCATTCTCTCGAGTTTCCTTTTTCTCGCCCATGTTGATCCGAGTCTTCAGGTATCCACTTTTGATAGTGTAAGGCTTTTGATAGTATGCCTTTAAGGCTAAGGCAGATTTATCTTTGGATATTGTTAAGCTGAGGGTCATTTCCATGACTCGAGGGTGGAGCCCCTATACCGAGGGTGATTTAACTGATTACGATTGTTGTCGGTGGACTCCCGGGAGGGAGCCTCTCCTTTCGCTTCCATGATTTCTCGCCGATAGCCTTACAAATCTCTTCTCGTGCTGCCACCCAATATTAAATGTTGGGCAGTTCGTGATGATACCATGAAAGAGTCCCGAGAACCTGTTGAGGGCCCGAGTTGCATGTTCCTTCTTTGTGCTTGTTGGATCCGAGAGGGATCCCTTCACACTTTCTTCGAAGGCTTGTGATGCGCAAGTACTATCTGCGAGATCCTTCTCCCTGACTTGCTTCAGGATTGTTGACAACTTGGCATGTGTCCAGCTCCATCTTACGCCGACTTGCTACTGTGGAATTGCGGCATGTCGGATAGAAGCTCTTGAATACTTCGTTGAATGTCTAGTTGAACTGATCGACTATTCTCTCTGGGTTAGTTCCAGAGGTTGAGGCTGTTCTACTCATCCCGAGAGGTAGATCTCTCATCTTCCTAATGAGTTAGTTCCACACTAGGTGTGGTATGATGACAGGATGGGAGCTCTTCGGCCCAGATGATAAGCTCTTGTCTTTCTTTAGTCGGGTGCCATGTTGCTCTCGGTATGTGACTTTGAGATGTAGCATCCCCACAGACGGCGCCAAACTGTTTCTGCCTAGAAACTGTCAAAGATGATTATAGTATTGAGAGTCTTGAAATCCCGAGTAGGTCTGAGGTGCTGAAGAAGGGGTCTCCGACCATCCCGTAAAATACAAGGTAAAACTGGCCCGGGGGTGTGCCTGGGAAAGCCCCTCCGACGCTCAAGTCAGTTGAGATTGAGGTAGAGAGAGAAAGTGGTGTAAATGTAGAGAGAGAGGCTCTGGCTTTTGTAGGTTAGAATTGAATACCTTTGTCTGATGAGACAACCCCTATTTATAGAGGATGAGACCTCCAATAAATGGGGGCAATTTAGTCAGCTCCAGCTGGTGGAGGATTGTTTTCCCTTGATGCAGGGGTATTTTAGTAACTTCACCATAGATGGGCCAATCCAGGAAATGGGCCCAAACATCACATATATTATTTTATACTTTATCGTCACACAAATATAATCAACTTAAACATTGAAGATTGAGAAACGAATGAATGTGGATCTACTATTTAATTGTGTTTGGACCTATGATCTGGTCCAATAGTGTTGTGAAAAGTCCACCCAAAAGATTTAATCTGCATGTCCCCAAGGGGCCCATCAGTCCCCTAGACAGAAAATAACTTTACCATAAAAGGGAGACAACTCCCCTACAGACATGGATGCCCCCCAATAGGGTTTCCTGTCTGGGAAATCCCCAACATTATAAAAGCAGCAAGCCTAATCAATGAGAAGGTATTGAATTCTCACCTAACAAACTCAGAGCATCTCTCTCTAGAGATATTCACTTTCTCTCTCAACCTCAATCTCAACTGACTTGAGCGTCGGAGGGGCTTTCCCGGGAACACCCCCGGGCTAGTTTTCTTTGTTTTGCAGGATTTCAAGTGACAAGACTCGGGATTATACTCCTACTCGGGATTTTAACCTCTCTAAACACACTCAACTCTTTTGACTAGTTTCTCGTCAGAAATAGTTTGGCGCCGTCTGTGGGGATACTACATCTCAAAGCTACGTACTGAGAGTAACATGGCACCCCGAAGGAAAACTACCCGAACCTCACATCAGCCCCAACCGACCCCGATTCAGTCCCAGCAACCCAATGTGCTGGTCGAGTCACTTGCCATTGATGGTGAGGGATCTACTCCTCGTAACGAGGAACACAATGTTCCCTGGGAACAATACCAACATGATCCACCTTCCATCACCATGATAGACATAGAAAGGATAGCTCAACAGTTGAACGAGAATATGCAACGCAGCTTGCAGGAACTTATAGCGGGAATCCGCCAACTCAACCAAGGGGTACCCCGAGAGTTGAACCAGGGAGAGCCTCGGAATCGGGGTGATCCAAACACTCAAGCCCCTAACCGAGGCGGGCAACGAGTGGGAGGAGAGAGATCCCGACAGGCCAATTCTCATAGAGCCCCAAATTCCGATGCCCGACGGATCATTGAGGAGAATCGTAGGTGTCGGCTGGAGCAGGACGCTCGGAACCTACTTAACGACAAAGAGGAGGGCCAACCAGGAGAAGGTCCGCCAAGAAGAGCAAGCTCAGTCTCGGACTCCTCGAAGGGAGGAGGAATCATCCCCTCTCGGGTTCAAAAAGACCAGGACCGAATGTGAAGGAGACTCGGGACCCCCACGAAACAGGAGTCTCGTCTTGGTCAACAGAGGGGTACTGAACTTCATGACACCCTTTAGTCAGGAGATCATGGAAGTCCCTAACCCAAGCAAGGTCAAAGTTCCACTGATCGAGCAGTACTCGGGAAACAACGATCCTGACGATCACATGGTGGCCTATAAGGCCCAGATGAGTGTGCAAACCGGATGCGAAGCCGCTTGGTGTCGTTACTTCCCTACGACTCTCAAGGGCTTAGCACTTAGCTGGTTCTCAGGGCTCTCTCCTGGCATAATCACAAAATTTTCTGTATTAGAAGCGCTATTCCACCAACATTTCATTGCCGGGCGTCGGCATAAGAAGACAATCATTCATTTGATGTCAGTCAAACAACAGGAGCACGAAAGTCTAGCAGACTACATTAAACGGTTCAATGAAGAGTCCCTAAAGATCTCCGATCTCCAAGACGGGGTAGCCTTCAGCGCCTTGATGTCGGGACTCTGGCCGGGCAAGTTCAGATCGTCCTTGGTCGAGAATGAAGTCACCACATTCACTGAGGCTATGAGTCGGGCCCAGAAATTCATTCAAGCCTCGGACATCTGCAAGCCTGTTGAAGAGAAGTCGAAGAAAAGAAAGGAAGAAACCCCTTATCGAGAATCCAACAAAAGCAGCAAAAGTAATCAACAACTCCTCCTGGAGAACGACTGATCACGGGAATGACCCCCGCTTCAACAGGAACCGACGTGAGATCTATTTGGATTTGAAGCACAAGTCGGTATTGCCTATCCCTCCCCCCATAAGGACCTCAAAGGAGAGAAGGGATCAACGATTGTGGTGCGAGTACCACCGAGAATGCGGGCACACCACTAAGGACTGTCGGGAATTGAAGAAGGCCTTGGATACATCAAGGGAAGTTGAACCACTTAGGACTGTCGGGATAACTTGGCTGATCAAGGGAAGTTCAATTGATACATCAAGCACTCTCGGGAAGAGAAAGGAAAAGAGAAAGAAGCAAAGAATGACAGCGACAACACCGACGGGTGTGTCAGGGTGATAGCAGGAGGACATGCCTCGGGAGGCCTTACCGGCCGAGCCCGCAAAGCCCACCTCCAAGTAATGAAGCAGCAGATCCTAGAAATTGAACCATCGAAGACAGGGTCTCCCGTCATGACGTTTGAGGAGCCTGACCGGCACATCCATACCCCCCATGACGACCCCCTCGTCATAGAGATGAAAATTGCCAACTCAAGGGTCAAAAGGATCTTGGTCGACAGCGGCTTGTCTGCAGACATCATCACTCTAGAATGTTTACAGAAGCAGAAATATACCGAGAAAGATGTTACCCCGACCAGTCAGCCACTGATAGGCTTCGGGGGAGGATCAGTATACCCCCTGGGATTTGTAAAGTTGGCTGTGAGACTCGGGGAAAGGGGTAAGGGTAGAAGCCTACCAGTCGACTTCCTTGTGGTCGATACCCCACTGCCATATAACGGTATCATGGGCAGGCCCACCATGAACAAGATAAAGGCAACCATCTCGGTATATCAACTACTCCTACAATACGAAACAGATGAAGGCCAAGTCGGGAAGATCTATGGAGATCGGCGAGCGGCCGGGAGTGTTACACAAACAGTTTTAAAGCAACAACTTCAGAAGAAAGACCAAGGAAGAGAAGGAGGGAAGATCCCGTAGATACCCCTACTGGTCTCGGGGTCTACCTTTCAGAGAATCCAAAGCTGTACGAACGACCCCAGCCGGTCGAGGAGGATGAAAAGATCATGCTTGATGAAGGCCTCGGGAACGGGGTAAGGATCGGCAAAAATCTCAGTCCCGAGATCAAGGAAAAACTCGTCAACACCTTGCGGGAATACAAAGACGTTTTCGCTTACTTCGCCTCTGACATGCAGGGGCTAGATTCCGAGTTCGCATCTCATGAGCTGAATATTAAGGAGGGATTCTGCCCCATCAAGCAGAAGCTCAGACATCAGGGGCCCGAGAGAAACGCGGCAGCAGCAGAAGAGGTCAAGAAGTTGCTAGAGGCGGGCATCATTGAAGAATGCCAATACACAGAGTGGTTGGCCAATGTTGTTCTAGTTAAAAAGGCTAGTGGAGCATGGCGCATGTGCGTCGACTTCACTGACTTGAACAAGGCTTGTCCCAAGGACAATCATCCTCTACCAAAGATTGATAGGTTGGTCGATTCAACGGCTGGTCACGAGTTGCTCAGCTTCATGGATGCCAACGCGAGATATCATCAGGTCCCGATGGCGGAAAAGGACCGAATACATACTGCATTCGTTACAGCCCAAGGCGTATACTGCTACAAGATGATGCCCTTTGGGCTAAAGAACGCAGGGGCGACTTATCAACGAACAATCAACAAGGTCTTTGAGGAGCAACTCGGAAGGAACATTGAGGTGTACGTAGACGACATGATCGTCAAAAGCAAAAAGACAATGGATCACGTCGGGGATCTGGCAGAAACGTTGAACACCCTACGACGCCATGGCATGAAGTTGAATCCCAAGAAGTGCGTGTTCGGGGTAAAAGGGGGAAAATGCCTCGGGTTCTTGGTGGACGAAAGAGGAATTGAGGCTAACCCCGACAAGATCAACGCGGTGTTAAACATGTCCTCACCAAGGAATGTCAGAGAAGTTCAAAGGCTAACAGGGTACCTAGCAGCGCTGGGCCGCTTCTTATCCCGCTCGGCTGACAAGAGCTTGCTGTTCTTCAGAGCGTTGAAAAGGAAGGAGTTTGATTGGGATGATGAAGCGGAACAGGCCTTCCAGCAGCTGAAGCAACACCTAGCAACGTTGCCCAAACTCATATCACCTTTACCGGGAGAAACTCTCTACATTTACCTCTCGGTATCAGAGTATGCCCTTAGTGCAGTATTTGTGGCCGAAAGAGAGGGGACTCAACATCCAGTATACTTCATCAGTCACGCTTATAGAGGAGCAGAAGCAAGATACATCCAGATTGAGAAGATGGTTTTCGCGCTGGTAATGGCGAGTAGGAAGTTGAAACCATATTTCCAGGCGCACCCCATCAAGGTCCTAACCGGACAACCCATCAGAAAAGTAATCAAAAGCAGGAATCATTCAACTCGAATGACCGAGTGGGCAGACCAGTTGGCAAACTTCGGGTTGGAATATGAGCCCCGAAGAGCAATCAAGGCACATGCATTGGCGGATTTCATCAGTGAATGCAGCTCCCGACTCCTTGACCTGGAAGAAAGGGAGTCGTGGGAGTTACAAGTAGATGGTTCAACTACCAAAGCTGGCAGCGGAGCAGGGCTCGTGATCATCCCCTTAGTCGGGGATAAAATGGAGTATGCTGTAAAATTTGATTTTCTGGCCTCAAATAATGCGGTTGAATACGAAGCTCTAATCCTAGGCCTTCAAATCTGCATCAACTCGGGAGCCCAGGCAGTAATGGCCAAATCAGATTCAAAGCTCATAGTAGGGCAGGTCTCGGGGGAGTATGAGGCCAAGGAAGACAACACGAGGATGTACCTCAACAAAACCCAAGAGCTTATCAAGAAGTTGTCTTCATTCAACATACAACACCTCCCGAGGTCAGAAAACTAGCAGGCCGACGCCTTAGCCCGTATGGCAAGCTCCACAGAGGGACTGATTCCTCGAACCATCATCTGGGAAGTTCTAGAGCAGCCGAGCATTAACTCCCTCCAGATCCACACCTTAAACAGAACTGATACATGGATGGGGGAAATCATAAGCTTCCTCAGAGATGGCATACTGCCCTCGGGAGAGAAAGAGGTTGAGGCTGTAAAGAAGAAATCAGGTTGGTTCGTCTGGCATGAGGGGATCCTATACAAAAAGTCGTACACACATCCATTATTGAAGTGCATTACACCCTTCGAAGGTAACTACATCCTTCGGGAAATCCACGAGGGAGCATGCAGCAGCCACCAAGGGGCAAGGACAAAAGCCTCAATACCAAAAAGCCTCAATACCAAGGTATAAAGTCAAAAAGTTAATAGTCAACGGTCAATGGTCAAACACCCAAAGATTTGACTAATATCCAACTCACTTCAATAAGCTCAAACACTTAGCCAACATTTGGCTAAATAATTCATAACCAACTCGAGGTTCCTACAGAAGGACGTATTAGCACCCGAGTTGGTGCGCACCCCTCTCGGCCTTGTCAGGGGAATCAGCACTTGGCCAGGCACCACCACGACCAACTCAGGGTAGCCACAGAAGGGCTCATTAGCCCCCGAGTTGGTATCTCACCCTCCTCGGCCTTGCCAGGTTGCTCCCTACTTGGCCCAAAAATGGCTAAGTACATCAAGCACCCGACTCGGGGTAGCCAGAGAAGGACTCATTAGTCCCCGAGTTGATACCTCACCCTCCTCGGCCTTGCCAGGAGGCTCCCTACTTGGCCAAAAATGGCCAAGTACATCAAGTACCCGACTCGGGGTAGCCAGAGAAGGACTCATTAGTCCGCGAGTTGGTTCCTCACCCTCCTCGGCCTTGCCAGGAGGCTCCCGACTTGGCCAAAAATGGCTAAATACATCAAGTACCCAACTCGGGGTAGCCAGAGAAGGACTCATTAGTCCCCGAGTTGGTACCTCACCCTCCTCGGCCTTGCCAGGAGACTCACTACTTGACCAAAAATGGCTAAGTACATCAAGTACCCAACTCGGGGTAGCTAGAGAAGGGCTCATTAGCCCCCGAGTTGGTACCTCACCCTCCTCGGCCTTGCTAGGAGGCTCCCTACTTGGCTAAAAATGGCTAAGTACATAAAGTACCCGACTCGGGGTAGCCAGAGAAGGACTCATTAGTCCCTCGAGTTGGTACCTCACCCTCCTCGGCCTTGCCAGGAGGCTCCTTATTTGGCCAAAAATGGCCAAGTACATCAAGTAACCAACTCGGGGTAGCCAGAGAAGGGCTCATTAGCCCCCGAATTGGTACCTCACCCTCCTCGGCCTTGCTAGGAGGCTCCCTACTTAGCTAAAAAACGGCTAACTACCCCAAGTATCCAACTCGGGGTAGCTATAGAAAAGCTCATTAGCCCCCGAGCTGTTACCACACCCTCCTCGGCCTTACCAGGGGGCTCCCTACTTAGCCAATAAATGGCCAAGTACCTCAAATACCCCGCGAGGGGTAGTCATAGGAGGGATCATTAGTCGGGGCTCGTTTAATGAAAGGTGAGCACGCTCGGGGTCGTCTGAGGCACCGAACGTCGACCGAGTCGGGGTCGGCACTCACCCAGGTCGGTGTTGGCCTGGCAAGACAAGCCTGACTCTCTCGGTGTTCGTCTGGGGCACCGAAGCAACGTCGACTGAGTCGGTGTCGGCACTCACCCAGGTCGGTGTTGGCCTGGCAAGACAAGCCTGACTCTCTCGGGGTTCGTCTGGGGCACCGAAGCAACGTCGACCGAGTCGGGGTCGGCACTCACCCAGGTTGGTGTTGGCCTGGCAAGACAAGCCTGACTCTCTTGGGGTTCGTCTAGGGCACCAACGCAACGTCGATCGAGTCGGGGTCGGCACTCACCCAGGTCGGTGTTCGCCTGACAAGAAAAGCCTGGCGCTCTTGGGATTTGTCTGAAGCTCAAACCCGAGTAAGGACTTATAGCCTCCCGAGTCGGGGCTCGTCTAACGAGAGGAGCGCCATGCTTCTCGGATACATTAGAAGTCCGGCCCACTCCATCTCGGGATGCATCCAGGAGGAGTCATTTCAGCAATCAACCTCCTTAGGCTCGGGATTCACAAGAAGTTCTTCCTCGGGTTCGGCATATCTTGAAAAAAGACCGCACGATCCCGCTCAACAAAGGCAAGAGTGCAACTATTTCGTTCCGCCAATCAACCACACTGAAAAGGTGATTTTCACTCTGATTACTTGGCGTGGGGCTAATTGTTTGGACCTATGATCTAATCCAACAGTGTTGTGCAAAGTCCACCCAAAAGATTCAATCTGCATGTCCCCAAGGGGCCCATCAGTACCCTATACAGAAAATAACTTTACCATAAAAGGGAGACAACTCCCCTACAGACATGGATGCCCCCAAAAGGGTTTCCTGTCTGGGAAATCCCCAACATTATAAAAGCAGCAAGCCCAATCAATGAGAAGGTATTGAATTCTCACCTAATAAACTCAGAGCATCTCTCTCTAGAACTATTCACTATCTCTCTCTACCTCAATCTCAACTGACTTGAACGTCGGAGGGGCTTTCCCGAGAACACCCCCGGGCTAGTTTTCTTTGTTTTGCAGGATTTCAAGTGACAAGACTCGGGATTATACTCCTACTCGGGATTTTAACCTCTCTAAACACATTCAACTCTTTTGACTAGTTTCTCGTCAGAAACATATAGCATAATATTACATTAAAGGAATGATGACAATATATTTAAGGAAAAATTGACACCAGGGGTCCCAACTATGAGCCAACATTTTTAATAGGTCGTAAAAACTGATTATTCTAGACAGGTCTCAACTAAAGAGGGTCATGTTTTTTGTTGGGCCTAGCAGGTGACCAACCTGTTATAGCAGGTTTTCAGGTCATGTGACCTCATTAAAAAATCACGTGAGTCCTCATTAGTCATTCCTCTTCTTCCTTACCTTTAACCCTCCCTTCTTCTTCCTTTGCCTCGGACTAGTGTACTTGCGTCGGAAACTGCCACCCAGTCGAAGAGGATCACCCTCACTCACTACAATGAACTTCTTCCCTCTCACACTCTTTCTCCCTTCCATTTACTCACCACCCAATTCCAAACAGAAGAAGCTTGAGAAGAGGTAGAATAGTAATTTGAATGAAGGATTTCCCTTTTCGCTGGAAAAAGATCAAACTTGCTAGAAAACATTTTTGTGTAGAATACACAAACACTCCAATTCGATAAAATGTGTGGCAATTTGGGACCCTTTGCACCCTCATGTTGTCATGAATTTGAGCACTATGAGTCTATGACTGGATTTAACATTGGAAGCTGGTAAGATGTGAGTATTGGAGAATTTGAGCAATATGGTATCAGCGCTTAAGGTGCTTGAACTCGAATTTTTTCGCACAAATTCTGAAAATTGATTTTGCGATTTAATTCTTCGATAAATTTCATTTTTGATTTCTTCTATTGATTCGAATTTAGGCTACAAAAATGCCTGAAATTACTATTGAAACAGCTAATTCTTCTACTCCACACCTCAGTCTCGCGATCAACTACAAGTGTACAACAATTGTTACTTCTTGTCTTCCGTCGATAATTCGACTCTCATCTTGGTAACATCGTCTTCAATGGCGCTAATTACCTCAATTAGAGTCGTAGTGTTTGCCTCGCGCTTCTGGAGCCTTTTCTATATTGTACTTCTGGTGCTATGCATAAATGAATTGCAGATATTTACAAAAGGAGATATTTCCAATAGTGAGGGAGCTTCGAACCCGCAGATGTCAGAAGGAATTTGGGGGAGGAAAGAGAAAATGGGGATTTGGGAGTTTGAGTGTGGGAATTGTGGAGGAGGACGGGGGGGTCAAGGGGGATAAGACCGGAAGGGGTTGGCCGGCGGCGATGTTGAGAGAGCGATAGTAGTCGACATGAACGCCGGCGAGGTGGTCAACCAGTTAACTGGTGGGAGTTAATGGAGGAGGACCCAAGGCTGTACAAGGGTTGAAGAAGGTGTGGGCCCAAAAAAAAAAGTTTAACTTGTTTAGCCAGTTATAGGTAATCTAAGCCCAAAGAAAAATATGACCCTTGTTAGTTGAGACCTGCACAGTTGAATCAATATTTGGTACCTATAAAAAATATTGGCCCATAGTTGGGACCCCTGGTATCAATTTTTCCTATATTTAAATTGTTTTCACAAAAAGAAAATTATTACCACGTTAAAAATAACCTGTGCATTGAAATGGTTCCAAAACTAGTAGTGTTTTTTATTCTTTTGACATTGGCTAATGAAGAAAAGACTATCTATACTTACCGTCAGGTAATTCACTGATTTGTTGGTACAAGGCTTGTACATTTAGCCTTTTGGTTTCCTTCCAATGTACTGCTTTTTTCTTGAATTTCTGTGCATATTTGATATTTATGCACTTTGTTGCATGCCTAAGAAGTCAAATATTGGAATCTTGTGAAATGAAATTAACAAGGGGATCATAAAATATCTATATCAAGAACAGAAAATAGCTTTAAAACAAGTAAACTACAGAGAATGTTAAAAACTTATTGGAAATGGATTCTGGGTAGGTAATCCATGGCTAAAAAGCACTTAACCTACACAAACTTTTGTTTTGATGGAGGGGGCTTTGGGAATTTTTTTTGGGGAGGGGTGGGGGAGGGGTTGGGAGTGATTGGTCATTTATGTTGGACTAATAGAGAGACAACTATGTCCATATATATGGAAAATGGATAGGGTAGGTGAATTTCGCTGCATAGTACTTCATCCGTTTCAAAATACTTGACACGGTTTGACTTTTACACTATTCACACACCCTCTTTGATAGTGTTTTGTGATTCTACGTAAGTAAAAATAGTCATGCGAGATCTTGTTACATTCGTCTCAACATATGCTTTCAAAGTATTAATTTTTATAATTTTATTTATAGGAAATTAGAGATATTAATGGTTAAAAGTATGCATGATACGCTCAAATTATACGTAGTATTTACGTTATTTTGGGTGCACTTTGCTAAGGGTTTGATTGTAATTGTTAACATTCGTGTTTTATTTAACTCTTAGCGGAAGTTCGGAGTGTTGCGAGATAAGTTGTGTTAATGTCATGTATTCCGAGCTTCCAAGGTGAAGTGCATTTGAGCCGAGCAAAGCCCAAGCATCACCGCAAGCCCAAGCATCATCGCCAAGCCCAAGCATCATCGCCAAGCCCAAGCATCATCGCCAAGCCAGCACAAGCATCGCAAGCTCGCGAAGCCTGCCCAGCAGCCTCGCCCATCCAGCCGCATCGCAGTCGCCCAGCTCTCGCGCATGCTCGCCCAGCGCTTGAAGCAAGCCTGCCCAGCACAGCGCTCGCGAGTCGCGAGGTCTGTCGCACCTCGCGACCCCTGCCCCTCGCGACTCGCGATGCCTGTCGCGGCTCGCGATGCTCTTGCCCAGCCAAATTATGCGGGATGGCAGAGTCCCCGTCGCCACTCGCGATCAGTGTCGCGACTCGCGACGCTTAAGTCGGCTTGGGGCCACGATTTTGTGCGGGGTTTAAATGCTTCCTAAAACCTAATTTTTGGGGGAGACGAAGAGAGGTACGAAGAGGAGAGACTGGAATGTAGACCTTGGAGTGGCAAGCTTGAGGGGAGAGAGAGGATACTCCTCTCCTCATCCTTCCTTCTTCATGATTCTCTTTTCATCTTTCCTTCTTCATTTCTCTTTGTTCTTCATTTCTTAGTTTTTGTTCTTCATTTCCTAGTTTTTGTTTTCATTTCTTAGTTTAGTTTTTAGAGATTTCAATTATGGAATTGGCTATTGCTATGCCGATTGTAGCTTGAACTGTTCTTGAACGAGATTAATATGAAGCTTCAAGCATTATTGTGAGATCTTTCCTCTCTATCTATTTTCCTTGATTATGGTTCAATTTCTATGCTTGTGATTTATGATTATTGCATAATTATGCTAGGAACGTTACTAGTTTGATTGTGTAATTAATCTAATGCTAGATTTAAGAATAGAATCGGATTGTTTTATTCTTTTATCAATTTGTAGCAAACTAGGGAGTAATTTAGATGCGAGATCATCTTGGTTATTTCTTAGGGAAATTGAATCAACTTGTTGAATGTTTATCGCGTGTATGACATTAGCGGGTCTATTGGTTCTCTCGTGTTTATTGCTTGCTATTGGATTGAACTTAGACGCAGATCGGACTAGGTTATCCTTTAGTTAGGGTTTTATAGTCACGCTGATCGTGCTATTCAACTAAGAATAAGGAGAACACGAGATTAATTCTCGACAGTAGATAATTATGGAAATAATTAGAGTGGAGGTTCGAGGATCGATAATGAATTGAAGTGGATGTTAATCGGATTCAAGATCTTTCCATAATTGATTTCTCATTTTATTTACTTGCTAGTTAGTTTTAGTTTGTTTATAATATACTTGAAACCCCCCTTTGTAATTATAATTAGGTTTCTCGGCCCTTAGCTTAATCTAGGTTTCGAATCACGCTGAGTACTAAACTCGTCCCTGTTTCCCTGTGGATACGACCCCTACTTCCACTATACTACCTTAGTGTAGAAGAGAGCAGGAGAAATTTTATCTTTGGCCGGGTGCGGTGCACACAACGACCATCCGCGCCCGCCCAATGCATTTGAAAGTGTGTCGAGAGAAGTGTGTCAAGTATTTCGAAACAGAGGAAGTATAATGTTTGAGAAAATCCTAATTCAGAACGTTTCTGAAGGAAATTTTGTTCAGAACTATTAAATATTGTATATTTAACCACAAATGTTATATATTAAAGTTTAAACCATAAATGTTGTATACAAAATAATAAAATTTGTACATGAAAATCAGGTATCATATCATCTATATTAGTTATATAAGATTTTCAATTTTCATATACAACATTTAGAATTATATATTGGATGTATGAAAACCGTGATTCCGTGTCACCTCTTCTAAGCTTCCGTTTCCACATTCAATCCTACTAGGGCTGTTCAGAGTGTGGTATGGACCGCACCAAACCGCAATCAAACTTGTTTTATCACAGTTTAGGTTGGTTTGCGGTTTCAAAAATGTGGGTTGGTTCGTTTGTGATTTCAAGAAAATCGCGGTTTGCGGTTAGGTTGGGTTTGAATCTTTGTAGAACCAAACCGCACCATAAACCGCCAAATTATTTAGATGATTTCTTTTTTTTTTTAAATATCTATTTTGATTTTTTAAATACACTAGACAAAAGATAGAAGACGAGATTAGGGTAGGGTTTATTCGCTTCTTTTATAGGTCTTTCACATATCTTCTGCTCTTATGGCGGATGATAAAAAATCTTAATCTTTAGATTAGAAAACTCATATCGAGGATGAATAAAAGGTTAAACCGCAAACCACACCGCACCAAACCGTTTCGCGTGGTGTGGTTTGGGTTAGTTTTGGTTGGCTTGGGCAAAAGTACGGTACGATTTGAATTGGAAAAATGTCAAACCGTATATTTGCAGTTTGGTTTGGGTTACATTTCAAACCGCATCAACCGAACCCACAAACATTCCTAAGTCCTGCATAGGTTGAAAGTACGTCATATTCTCCATGGATTGTGGATTTATGGTGAATTTGACGGATCAGATTTGGCTTCATATTACACTCAACGTCGTGGGTATGGATGTTTGGATTTGTACCCAACATAAGTGAAACGAGTTAAAAAAAAAATTACGTGCGTACCTATTTCAGGAAATAGAAATACCCTTCACATGTGGTATCCCACCCGATTTCCATCCTTATAAGTAAAATACATATTTTAAGATCAAGTATAAAATCATAAATACAAATTCTATTATACAATGAGTTTTTTGAATCAAATAAATTTAATCCCTTATTTTCTTTCTAATATCAAAAGTCACATCAAATTCACTTTAAATTGTATTATATTACATTAAGGTACGTAATTCGATTCAGACTTTCTTCTTCTTAACTTGTAAAAATAAGTTTTTATGAAAAAGTAGTTATATATAGCGAAATAAGTTTTGTTCAGCTAAAAGATGTTGAACAAAAATTAGTTTAAGTTAAGCAAGATAAAACATACAAATTGAGTTCAATATAAAATACTTAAGGAAAATAAAGTTTAAGCTAGTTTCTCTATCATACAAAAACCAATTATATCTAAGCATACACCAGCTAACCCTAAAACTTCTCTTAAATATTAGAAGGAAAATAAGAATTAATATTATATGGATTTTTATATTAATTATTTGTAGAATTCATCCTCGCATTCCTTTCTTGGGAGAAAATTGTGAAAATTGCAATCAAGTAAATTGCATAAAATGAGGTGTATATAATATTTCAATTGTTCTTGTGAAAGAACGCCTACTTTTAATTTAAAATTAAACCATGACCCAATCCCAATATTAAGAAGAGAACATACATCTTTTTTAACATAATGACTAGTTTAATCTATTTAGTGACCAGTTTAATCTATTAAGTAATCACATTCTTTAATCCATTTAGTGACAAGTTTACTTTATTTAGTAATCACATTCTTTAATCCATTTAGTGACTAGTTTAATCCATTCGGTAAGACTGCCTGATTGTTTTTCTAAATTGTCTGTTGTAGTTCGAGATTCAAAGGGAAACAAAGGAAGGAGAAAAAAAGGATGGTTAGGTTGGTGTGAGATGTATAGGGTTAGTGTTGGATTAGAGTGGCATGGAGTAGGCTTGTTTAGAGGACCAACATTGGTGTTCTCCAAGGAGAGAGAAAATGCAGAACTCTACCCCCAACATTGGTGCTCTCCAAAGAGAGAGAAAATGCAGAGCCAACTCTACTCCAACATTGGTGCTTTCCAGGCGCTCCATGGAGAGAACTTGGAGAAATCCTCTACCCCAAGAGCATTGATGAGAGAGCATGCTCTTGGCATAGTATGATGACACATGTCAATGAAAATATAAAAAAAGGAATTAAAGATAATAATAAATTGGAGAGCTTATTGGAGAGTTATACCATTGTTAGCAATGAAAGGGTGATCTTGAGGAGAGAGAAAGTTAAAAATAGGTTGGAGAGTAATCTAGGAGAGCTATATTGATGTTGCCAAGCTCTCCAAGATTACTCTCCAACCCATTTTTAACTTTCTCTCTCCTCAAGATCACCCCTTTAAAAATATTTTTAATAATGGTATGACTCTCTAATAAGCTCTCCAATTTATTATTATCTTTAATTCCTATTTTTTTTAAATATTTTCAATGACATGTGTCATCATACTATGCCAAGAGCACCATGTTGGTCCTCAACTTAGGCTTGAGTTTGTTTAATATTATGTTAAAATTAGATTGCTTATTCTAATAATTTATTTTATCCATTTAGGGCCTGTTATCCCCAGCTTATTTTCAGTTCAGTTCAGTTCCTAAATGATAATCATTACTATTAATTAGTTATAATTTAATTCAGTTCAAATGTTTTATACCGAAGAGAACAAGCCCTTATTATGTGAGTCAAGATCACCGAAACTTCTCATATTTTAATTTGTAAGAAATAGAAACATTAGGGATCACAAAAGAAAAACCCAAGAAAATATAAAATACAAGATGATCTATAATATAATAGTCTGAGGGTCTTCGTACAGTAGATTACGAGTTCGAATCCTCCCTCCACCGTTTGTAATTTCTAATCTTCAAAATTAATAAAAATATAAAAAGCAATTTGTAGATTATTTCGAAAACAGCCTCTTTAGCTAGCTACTTAGCTAGTAGGGAATTTGTATTTGCTAAATTAAGCGAGCGATAATTGCCGTTGTGATCTCGATTGACGAATTGACGATATGTGAACGATAGGGGATAAGGTAGATAATTTTATTGTTATCAAGAAATGCACCTTGTTCAACGCCAAACGATACTGCCTTTGTGATGTGATGGACAGCACTATTCCCATCTCTATTACATTGGAAATCAGACTCAATAATAAAAATTCTCCAAAACCATTGAGTTTGGCCAACCTAAAGCAAATCACATGGAGTTCCCTTCAGCAATTTCAGGGGATCACCACGCTCTGACTCGTCCTGTAGCAGCCCGAAGAACAGCTCCATGACAGTCCCTAAGAACAACCCCAAGGGCCAAGGCTCACCCACCCATCAACTTCAAGTCTCTAACAAGTGTTTTCAAGGTTCACAAAATAACCACGAGACTGACATATTTACCCTAAACAATGCACCAAAAACACGGAAAAAACAGAACATATATTAAAACCTGTTTTGAACACAAGGCCTGAACGAGTGTAACGCGTCCTCTCGCGCTTGAACTTGTCCATCAGACGATGCGGCAGATGCAATAACATGAGGCTTTTCATCCGCTCTACAGTCGGCAGCCGCGGCAGCTTCGGCTTTAATAGCGGCAATCTGTGCAAGAATACTCTGAATTTCGGTCTCGTAGTAGGCAACCTGCATCATCAATAACCTAACAATATGCGTACATCCACCAACAGGATCATGCGCGCGGACGTTAGCAGAGTAAATAAGCGAGGCCATGGCGTCGTCTCGAGCGTAAGGAGGGACAGAGGTTAAAATTTTGATGATGTTGTTGACGCCGAAAAGTTTGTGCGCGTTAAGAAATTGTTGTGCTTGGTGGGCGGGGAAGTAAGGTGCAAGAGCGCAGTTTGGGACGCATCTACGCCTTTGGAACCTGCATGATGCGCAAGCAAGTGTTTGTGATTGTGCACCTCTTTGATCACTAGTAGTAGAAGTAGAAATTGTAGAACTATTAGTAGGAGAGTTTGGGTCGTGGATCATGGAGGAGAGAATTATATAGGCGACATTAGGGGGATTCAGAAATATTAGCGGCGGACGAAGGGGATATTTAAAAGATCAATTTCTTTTTCCTGTCGTCAAAAAATATATTAAAAATTGAAGTTGATAAATTTACATAACTAAATAGTGATCCTCTCAAATTAAAGATATTAATTAATGATTAGTGTGACTAATTACAAAGATGAACGTGATTGTGTAGGAAACATGGGAGTTTAATTCGACTAATTAGGATTGATTGCTTTTATTATTTATTATTTCCTAAGAAGAAGGCTTGCCGTTTTTATTTTTGTATTGTGATTCGACTTTCCTAAATGTTTTTATCTTTGTTTGTGAAATGATTTTCTAATTGGTGTATCTTTATAAGAAATGTAATATTTCTTTTGGCGGAAGAAATATAATATTTAGGAAAGGTCTTGGCTGAGATGCGTCGCAATTAATTATGATTTTTAGTTTCTGACATATTGTTATCACTTTATCAGTTATTGATATATTGTTATCAGTAAGACATTTTATTATGGGTTTAAAGCATTTTGTTACTAATGTATAAACCTAAGTATTCGTTTATAAAATATATCTATCACTTTCTAAACCAAATCTATCGGTTTACAAGACATATTTATTAGTTTAAAACATAAGCCATTAGCTGATAAGATATATCTATCAGTTTATAAGATATATCTCACTATAATTAGAATAACTCAATGGAGAAGAGAGAGAATAAACTTTAGAAAAAGTTTAAAAGCAATCTGGATAGAAAAAGAGAAGAAAGAAAATAGAGAAGAGTACCTTGTCGAAAATGTTGGAGAGAGAGTGGACGCCATGGAAGTCTAGACGGTAGTACTGATTGTGGTTGAAAGTAGGAGGAGAGAGAAAATAGAAGCTTCAAGGTTGAGATAGAAGCTTCCATGGCGACCTTCGAAGAATCGTTGATGTTGCCCTCTTTTGCAAGCTTTAGAATCTGGCATGGACGCAGCGTGGGGACAGTAGCATTAAAGCTCAGTGACAAAGGAGAGATGAGCGTGCGTGGAAGGGAGAGTGAAAGAGAGGGGTCGTCTCAGTAAAAGGTTCTCCCCAGCTTATTTTCGATTCGGTTCGATTGATTCGCTTCAATTCGGCCCGATTCGGTTCCTAAATGATAATCGTTACTATTAATTAGTTATAATTTAATTCAGTTCAGTTCAGTTCAGTTCAATTCAGTTCAGTTCAGTTTAGTTGTTTTATGCCGAAGAGAACAGGCCGTAAGACTGTTTTAGCCAAGTTTTTTCATAATATTTATTTGTTGGAAAACAATAGAGTTTTTGGAAAAGTAATTTTATTTCTTGAGAAAAAAGTAAATTTTTTAAATGTATATGGGAAGTAATTAGTATGATTTGGGCTAATGTATGGATATTTCTCTTGAATTTTGAATTTTTGTTCAAGGAACATATAGGTTCCAATATTTGGTTTCTTGAATTTTTCTACAAATGCTTGCGAAAACTTCTATTCGTCGCCCCCAAACTACTTAAAATCGCCCCAACTACCCTCTGAATATACCATTATGCCCTTAACTCCTTTTTACCATTTTACTTTACTTTAGCATTTGAAATTTTACCTTCATTTCAAATATGAATTTTACCAATTTACAATTCTCTCTACAATCACCAACCACCAATCGCAACCTCCAACCTAACGTCATCACCCAACGCCATCACCACCGACAAGAATGTCGTCTTCAGACAGAGAGGTAATTTTTTTTTTAACTGTGTACACATCGCCAACGTTTGGCCAATACGTTGGATCTTTGGAACCAACGTCGGCCAAGACGTTGATTCCATGGATTAAACGTTTGGCCAGAACATTGGAGCCATGGAATCAACGTCCTGGCCAGACGTTGGTTCCAAAGATCCAACGTTATGGCCAAACGTTGGATCCATGGATTCAACGTTCTGGCCAAACGTTGGATCCATGGATTCAACGTTCTGGCCAAACGTTGAATCCATGCATACGTAAACTTTCATATTTTTTGTACTGATATTTAACTTTTAAAAATTTAATTCAATTAGGTGCTAAATAGTTTTTAAAAAATTAAAATTAGATTAATTTGGTTAAATTAATGTGTGAATATTGTGATATTTTCGTGTAATAAACGATGATTTGTTTTTTCAGGAGCCTGTTGGTGATCGGATTAATTATAACTCGTATTTCGACAATAGCCCAGAATTTAAAACGCGTGATGCTGCTGCCGAGTGGTGTAGAAACATTGCCGTTGAGCTTGGGTTTTTCTTGACGATCACTAGTCAAAAAGAAGTATCAACTTTTGGATTGTGATCGTGGCAAGAAGAAGGAACCTCGTGATTTCAGTTCGACAATTAGAAGAAAAACAAAGAGAAAAGCATGTGGCTGTGAATTTCGGTTGTTCCTAGTCCCAAAAAACGACTACGCGTATTGGGTAGTCGAGACTAGGGTTGAACATGGGTTTCATAATCACCCAATGATGTTATACCCGGAGGGCCATCGACAAATCAGCGGTCTCAGTCCCGCCGCCAAGAAGTTAGTTGGAGAACTAACTTCATCCCATGTGAAACC
Source organism: Beta corolliflora (assembly GCA_947648045.1). Lineage (NCBI taxonomy): Eukaryota > Viridiplantae > Streptophyta > Magnoliopsida > Caryophyllales > Amaranthaceae > Beta > Beta corolliflora. The sequence goes on along the minus strand of CANSZD010001257.1, from coordinate 135,486 downwards.
ACGAAACATCATGAAAGCCATTGAAGGTGCATTTCCGTCTTTGAAGCCTAACATGAGGCACATCTACAATTGCAGAGATATATTGAGAAGGGAGAGATCAGAAGGCAGAAATGCAGCCCAACAGTTTCTTCATCAGGCTGTTGAAAGCAAGTATCTTTTTTGGATTCAGTCGGACGACATGGGTAGGGTGACACATACATTCATTGCACACCCAACGTCCGTGAATTTAGTGCATACGTATCCGCATGTTGTGCGCGTGGCCTGAAGCCTGGAAAATACTCATAAATCCATGCCTGGAGTAAAGTCAAACAACCGCTAATCCCGGCTGTGGAGGTCCGACTAGCCTCACCCAACTGACGATACAAGTACGCAAGTGTAGCCGACCCCCAGGAGAACGTGTGAACGATATCTGGAGACCTCGCCTCAACAATGTCAAAGGTCTCAACCTCGATCCACTCTTATCTGGGAACAAACAGCATCCTAGAATTAACCATATAATACATGTCAGTTGTTTCTCCAATGGAGCAGGTGTCTCCCCATCTGATAGAATATCAGCAACCCCTTGTGCAGCAATAGCACCATTTTCCCAAAATGGACTCCCGAGCTCTGCAACTGTCCTACCGATCGAGTCTGCAACCAAACCCCTAAGAGCACCACTCGGAGTGGTGTCATTGACCATGCACCCCTCAACTGGAATATGCAATATATGCCACTCATCATGCATCATGATCGTCATCTCCCCAAACGGTAGGTGAAAAGAACTCGTATCAGGCTGCCACCGCTCGACAAATGCTGAAATCAAGGGCGCATCAATGTGCGTGAACATAGTAAAGGGGATATGGTACAGGGACGTTCAACGAAGACGATCCTGTATCGGTGGAGGCAACGCCCTAGCCCACGTCCTCAAACGTGCACAAATCCTCTCTCGTGTCTGACACTTCAGGAGAATTCTATCCCTCCCCTCCCAAATCTTCATAGCTACATGTCCACCAAAACTAGGGATAACAGACCCAACAATAGGTCCTCCTGCAACTCGACCTGTGACCTTCCAGCTAAGGTCATCGGCATCCTTCCCCTTCCCCTTTCGACTCTCAACAGTCGATGAACTCCCCTCGCCGCGTATAAACCGACCACCCCTACCCTTACGGACATTCCAACGATCACCGGCTGTAGGCTCTAGATCTTTCTCAAATTCCCGCATAAATGCATCCTGAACATCATCATCGTAAAGAACATCAGAACCCGCCTCATATGTACCCCGGTCATCCTCCCCCTCATCCATCTCCTGATGCTCCCTTGCATCGTACGATCCACCAACCCCCTCATCGTGTAACTCAAGCTGACGTCGATCGCGGACCAGTCGGCTTCATCCGCGCCCTCCTAACAGAAGCGGAACCACCACGTGAGTGGGGATGTCGCGGAGCTGAATCCTCGTTGTGCACGCGAAACCCGGGAAGTGTCTTCCCGGCAAATTGTCGAAACCCGGATGGCTATTCATCAACAAATACGTAAAAATAAAAAATAATAAATCAATATATTAACCATACAACAATAATTATCAATAATCAAAACATAATATTTATAATTTTTTACAACCTATAATAATAATTATTTATAATCAAAACATACTATTTATAATTTTCTACAACCTACAATATTAATTATTTATAATCAAAATTTACTATTTCTAATTTTCTACAACCTACAATAATAATTATAATTAAATTAAAGCATACTAAATAATATTTATGAATTATTTTTATAAAATATTCCAAAAAAAATCTCAATTAAATTTCATGAATTAATAAAATAATAACATTTTAAATATGAAAATATAACATAAATAGAAAAATTAATAATAACAGAAATTTAAAGAAAAAATAAATAAATTCGCAGTTGCTTCCAAAGAAGCAACGCTTGGCCTGGCAGTTGCTTCCATGGAAGCAACGTTTGGCCAAAGTTGCTTCCATGGAAACAACGTTTGGCCAAGAAGTTGCTTCTATGGAAGCAACGTTTGGCTGGAACGTTGCTTCCATGGAAGCAACTTCCTGGCCAAACGTTGCTCCCTTGGAAGCAACTGCCAGGACAGACGTTCAGCCTTTTTTTTTAAAAAAAAAAAATTACCTGCGATGCTGCTGCCGTCATCTTCGCTGTTGCCGCCGCCTCCTCTACAGCTTCTTGCTGGCGTCTTGCCTCCGTAGCCCTGAAGATTGCCTCCTCCGTGTGACGCTTGAGAACAATCTTCTTCTGTAGCCTTGGATTTTCCGACATTTTTTTGGGTTTAGATGGTGGTGGTGGTGGTGGTTTTTGTGTGAAGAAGGATGAGAGGGATGAGAGTGATGAATCTGATGAAGAATGGTGAAGATGAGAGAGAAGATGGTAGGTGGGAGAAGTTAAAAGGTGGAGTAAAAATCCAAAAATTAAATTAAGGGTATAATGGTATAATCATATAATGGTTGGGGCGATTTTAGGTAGTTTGAGGCGATTTTAAGTAGTTTGGGGTCATTTGTTGTTCTCCAATAAATTTTGGCTTGATTTTTTTAAGATCGTTGGCTCGTGGCTCTCACAAGTATTCTCCAACTCACTACAACCAACTACTCCCTCCGTTTCTTTTTAATCTACACACTTTCCTTTTTGGTCTGTTTCTTTTTAATCTACACACTGTTGTTTTTTCTATTTTTGGTAACATGTCACATCTACTTTATCATCTTTTTCCACCCATGTCATCCACTTTTTGATATTTTAACCCACCTTTTACTTTCTCTCTCTCACTTTTCAATTTATCTCTCCACCTTTTCAATTTCTCTCTCATACTTTTGCACTTTCTTCTTGGTTTTCCCCAAAGTGAAGTGAGTAAATTAAAATGAAACGGAGGTAGTATTTTGCATGGAAACTACATATTTTAATAAAAAAAACTCATCCCCTCTAAAAATAAATCAAAACACTCATGAGTATGGTTTTCAATTTATAATTTTGAATTTAATGGCACTTATCTAGCACCATCCTCCACTATCTCCAGTGAAATGACCTGTGACCACCATCCAATCCGCATGCATCACTTGGATATTGCCAACACAAACTTTTTTTAGTGGTATCATATATCAAAATGTTGGATTCGTTTGCAGCTTGCTTCATAGAAGAAATTTGGAAGGAAAAGAAAGGAATTGGAAGGAAACATTTTACTTTCGAATGTTTGGTTCAAAAATGACATTATAAGTGATAGGAAATGGAAAGAAGTGGAAGGAAAGCCTCCTTACAAAATTTTAATTTTCCTTTCCTCCCAAAGTGGAGGAATTTGGGAGGAAAGAGAAAACTTAAATCAAACATGGGAAATTAAAGGTTTTTTTCCCTTTCTTTTCTATTCCGTTCCTATATATTCCCTTCTTTTTCTTTACTAAAAATTAAAGGAACCAAACAGGTTGTTCGTATCTAGTGACGGAACCCAAAATCTTCACATTTTTTTATATCTCGAGTTACAGACGTACAATGGTTTCCCTAACTAACGCATTATGTGGCTCCACCACTACTCGTATCTCGTTCCCTAACCACCAAGGATGTGTGAAATTAAACTCTCATAAACACCTTTGCAAAATCATGATGGTCATGTCAAAACTATTGAAGGTTAATTTGATAATTCCAAAACCATAAATTTCCATTACCATTAAATATAACCTCTAAAGTGGTAGTAGATGCTAATGAGTAATTTATGAAGATAAGGACGCATATAAGTATGAATGAGGATTATCATAGATATTACAACAAGACGTTTTGACATTGTAACCATTTATTACTGCTTACTAAACCGACCGCAAAAGCATCTTTCATGGTTGCTCAGGAGCGTTTGCTTGCAAAATCTAGAGCTTTTAAGCAATTGGCCCAATTGTTGGAAGACTTATCTAGCTTTTCCAAGCAAAACTTCCAAATTAAGTTACTTCACTAGGCCAATTGCCACAAAAGATAGGCTACTTCTTAGTGGTGTCATGTCAATCTGGGTCACTAGCTGGGTTTGGGTTGACCCAACCTGGGTCGGAATGATTTGGTCGGAATAATCTAGGTGAGAGTGTGCCATGGGTCGGAATTGGGTGGGTGGGTGGACTTGGGTCGGGTTCAACTTGGAGAGAGGGCTCTCGGAACCGGGTCGGAACTGGGTCGGTTGGAACTGAGTCGGCCGGTATCTGGGTTGGGTGAATTTGGATCGGAATGGAATATGGTGAAGTCGGCCCAAATCGGCTTTCGGAATAACTTGGGTCGGAATAAATCGGCTTTTGGAATAACTTGGGTCGAAAGAAATCGGCTTTCGGAATGAATTGGGTCGGAAGAAATCGGCTTTCGGAATGACTTGGGTCGCAATAAATCGGCTTTTGGAATGACTTGGGTCGGAAGAAATTGATATCGGAATGACTTGGGTCGGAATAAATCGGCTTTTGGAATGACTTGGGTCGAAAGAAATCAGTATCGGAATGACTTGGGTCGGAATAAATCTGCTTTCGGAATGACTTGGGTCGGAAGAAATCGTTATCGGAATGACTTGGGTCGGAATAAATCGGCTTTTGGAATGACTTGGGTCGGAAGAAATCGGCTTTCGAAATGACTTGGGTCGGAATAAATTGGCTCTCCATAGGACTTGGGTCTGCTGAAGCCTCAAACCGGCGGCGTATTGACTTGGGTCGGAACAAATCGGCTCTCGGAATGACTTGGGTTGGAATTATATAGTATATATTAAGTTATGAAGTCGAAAGTTATAACAATTAACATGTGATCATATACTGATATTGTGAATTGTGATTGAGTCATTGTGAATTTTGTGATAATATACATTGATACTTATATTACTAATTTAATTCAAAAGTTACTAAACTATGACTTATAATTTATATAGTTATATTATTGGCTATTGCCCATCGGGTTATTCTTATCCATGATTGCATAAGTATTCAAGTAACAACCATAAGGGCTAAGGCATAAGTCCATACCGATTATTGATTAAAGTCAATAAACTATTAAAATTAAACATTTTGTTATTTAGTAACTTACTGACTCTCACTGAGTCACTACATAGCAACAAAAAGAGTTAAAATTAAAGAATTAGGTTGACATTAATGAAAGCATTGTAATTATAAAATTGTTCGACTTTCATCGTTCATGGAACAACTGAACAAGTAACAATGATCAACGTTAATCGAATATGAAGATGATAACTGTGATCAAGATGATACATAATCATATCAGTAGAGGATGAAACATTGAAATTATGAAAGTAGATCATAGTTAATACCAATCATATCAGTGGAGGATCAAGATCGTTGATGTTTCGGTTGTTGATCATAAAAGATAGTAACATTGGAGGCGATCTTATTAAACGGTCCATGTTAAACGGTTGTTGATCGACTTTCGTTAAGTTAAGGTTCATATAAATCAAATGATCATAAGATTGATTGTCTTTGACATTAATCAAAACCATCAAAAGATTGATCGTCTTTCATTTTTCGTGTTACGGGGTTCTTTATAAAAGATAGGGCTCGATCATCGATGTTATTACACGGTTAACTATAATCGAAGCATCATTAGATTGATCGACTTTCATCGTTGATGTTTCAGTTGTGGATCTTAAAATATACTAAGATAGTAACATAGGACTTAGGAGTCTCGAGTCTATTTGATTATCCATATCTTTGAGTTGCTATACATATCGTCGTATCGGTATTACGGTAATTCATAACAGTTTCACGTCATTCATTATCATCTTTACATGAATCAGCTTGTTTAAAATTAAAAATACTAATTAAACATTTAAACTTCTAAAGTTTATAATTTTTATTAATTTATAATATTAATAATAGTTTAGGAATTTAAGTACATTACTAAATTACTAATAACTAAACAAATCAATACTAGAAGTCTAGATTAGTTGTCTAGAATTATAAATTTAGAAATTAGAAAATAGAATACTAAACTTAACCTTAACCATTGATTTGAGAAAGATAAAATCCAACCATTGATATTTTGAAATCCATGTGCTTGGTAACTCTTGATGTTCATTGGTAAAAAAAATAAATCAAGGATCATGGTTTGAGACCATTGATTAGCCAATATAAAATTCGAGCCCTTCATTTCTTTACTTACTCTCTAACATCTAAAATCTTCACTCTAAAATATGAGCCATTCATTCTAAAATTCAACGGTTTAGATTAAGTCATTAACCCTGAAATTTCCTACTATATAAACCGCGTTTTTAATGCCCCCCTCATTTCTTCGCCTCTTGCAAAACCTAATCTCAGCGACTCAGTTGCTCTCCTCTCATTCTCTCATTTTCTGATCAAAAAAACCCTAAAAAACCTAAAATTCAACCGCCCTTCTCTCATTTTTCGATCAAAAAATTGACTAAAATCTCAGCTTTCTCTCATTTTCCGATCAAAAGCCAAAAAAAACCCTTAAATTCTCAGCCCTTCTCTCAATTTCCGATAAAAATAAAAAAAAAAAACTCTAAAATTCTCGGTCCTTCTCTTAAAATTTCCGATCAAAAAACTAAAATTCTGAAATTCTCACTTTCTCTCTCAATTTTTTCGAAGAACGTAGAGGTTTGTACTGAAGGTTTGAAGAAAAAAGGCGTAGATTTGAAGAAAAAGGTAACAAATTGAAGATCGGGGGAAAACAAAAGCAAAAATGCAAAAATTTAATTTTTAAAAACTCTATGTCACAACCAGGTAAGTCTTCTAATTTTCGTATTTTTTTTTTAGAACTAGGTGAAGATCTGCTTGATTGTGATTGTGGGATATGTGCTGGTCCAGATTTACAGATCTGCTGGAATATCATTTTTTTTGTCATATTTCAGATTTGGAATTTTAGGGTTTGTGCTAAAAATTATATGCATGAATTATTTAGTTTTTTTATTATGTGTTCGTTTTTTAATTATGTGTTCGTTTTTCGATTATGTGTTCGTTTTCACTTTCACTAAAGTTCGTTTTTTGCGATATGAAATTATGTGTTCGTTTTTAATTATCTTGTATATTAGTTTTAAATTATCTTGTATAATGTATATTAATTTTTAATTTCATCACATTTGTTTATGTTATACTGTTCTTGTATATCATGTTTGTTCATGATTATGTGTATCATGTTTGTTCTTGTATATCATGTTTGCGATATGAAATTATGCTGTTTGTTCATGTTTATGTTTACGTTTCTGGGTTTGTGTTAGGGTTTTGTGTGTGGGTTTGTATTCGGGTTTTGTGTGTGGGTTTGTATTCGGGTTATATTTGTTGTTTGTGTTTCTGGGTTTTGTTTCTGGGTTTGTGTTATGGGCTTATGTTCCGGGCTTGTGTTTCGGGTTTGTGTTTCCGGGCTTGTGTTACGGGCTTGTGTTTCCGGGTTTGGTTTCTTGTTTAGCTTGTGTTTATGGGCTTGTGTTTATGGGCTTGTGTTTCTGGGTTTTGTGTTTAGGGGTTTGTGTTTCTGGGTTTGTATTTCTAGGTTTTGTATTTATGGGTTTTGTGTTTAGGGGTTTCTATTTAGGGTTTCTATTTAGGGTTAGTGTTGAGGGTTTAACCCTAAACCCTAGCCCTAAATCCTAAACCCTAAACCCTAAATCCTAAACCCTAAACCCTAAACATTGACCTTGACCTTGACCTTGACCTTGACTCTACCTTGTTTAGACTCTGCCTTGTTTGAACTTTAAATGTGTTTATTTATTTTTCAGTTGATCAGTTGACATTGCACTCCATTATTAGGTCCAATTCCCTTTCTGTTGTGGAGGAAACCATTTCTCCCCAAACCCATGATCCCCTCCTATTTGGGAGGCGTACTGCCAAGGTTTGGCAGCACTTTACCTTGTTTAAGAAGGAAGATGGTAAGATATTTTCTACATGTAAGCATTGTAATGCTAAGACCTATCGTGCCGAGGGAACCCAAGGTACTAATAACCAAAATAAACATGTAGAGAAGTGTGAAGCTTACTTAAAAGTAAAAGCCGCTCAACCTGGGGGCATTATGATTAAAAACTTTCTGTCGTATGTTTGCTGAAGCTATTATGTGTCATGCATATCCATTGTTGATCATACTAAGCATAAGGAATTGCTTTCTTACTTGAATCCTAATGTGAAGCATATTTCTAGGAATACTATGCTTAAGCATTGCACTAATCAGTTTGCTGCTCTTAAAGCTCAATTAAAGACAACTATAGATAATTTAGAAGGAAAAGTATGTTGTACTTGTGATTTGTGGTCTACACTTAATAATGTTAGTTTTATGGTTTTGACTGCTCATTATGTTGATAACTCTTGGGTGCTGCGTTCTAAAATTCTTGTTTTTAGACATTTTCCTGGGTCCCACACTGGTAAGGAGTTGGGTAAGTTTACTCTTGATTTGTTTGATGAGTGGAATATTAGAGATAAAGTGTTTTCTTTGACTTATGATAATGCGACTGCCAATGATGTTATGATTGAAGAGATGGTTAAGGACTTGCATAGAACTAATCTGTTGTCTTGTTCTGGTAAGTTTTTCATGTTAGATGTTCTGCCCATATATTAAATCTGATTGTCCAAGCTGGCTTTAAGTTTATGGATAATATTGTTTTGAAGTTGCAACAAGTTGTTACATATGTTTCTTTTTCAAACATTAGGAAAGAGAGGTTTGATGATTGTGTTAAGTATGTGAATACTGGTTGATCTGGTTCATTGATTGGTGATGTTCGTAATCGTTGGAATTCTACCTATCTTATGCTTCGTAGGTATTTGGAAGCTAGGGAGGCTTTAGATAGGTATTGTTTACTTGAGCATGGTTTAGATGTTTCTCTAAGTGATTCTGAATGGGAAACTGTCCAAAATGTTTGTGATTTTCTTGAACCGTTTTATGATATCACGTGTCTTTTTTGTGGTTTTGATTACCCCACTGCCAACCTATATGTTGAGAACATTGTTTTGATTGAAAGTCTTATGTTTTATGCTAAAGAAAACCCAACTGATTCTATTTGTCTTATGGCTGGTCCTATGTATGAAAATTTTAACAAGTATTGGGAGAATTATTCTTTGATTCTTACTATTGCTATCATGCTTGATCCCCGTCACAAAAAAAACTTTGTTCATGAGTTGTATGCTACTGTTTATTTGCCCCAACATCTTGATGGTAAGGTTAAAGAGGCTGTTGATGCCTTTACTGAGTTGTATACGCATTATGCTAGTGTTTATTCTCACTTACAACTCCAACCCTCATCCACTACATCTTCTATGACTACCGATTCTGATTCATCCACTCCAAGTTTTGCAAGGTCGCTTGCCTGTCCTTTTAAGAAGGCCAGTCTTGGAAAGGTTAGCTACTATGTGTAACATTTGATTGATTCATGATTGATTTACAGTTTGTGATTGTTAATAGTTTTGTGATACTATTTAATTTGCTATTTTTTAGAGTTTTGGTGCCAATGTTGCTGCTAGTAGGGGTATTGAAAATGATATGGAATCATATTTCAGTGCCCCTCATGCTCCCGCTGACCAAGATGACCTTTTTGATGTTTTGGCTTATTGGAAAACCCATGTGGGAGTTTATCCTATTTTGTCTCGGATGGCTAGAGATGTGTTGGCTATCCCCATTACATATGTGGCCTTCGAGTCTTCATTTAGTATGGGGGGGTAGAATTTTAATAGAGTATCGCACGCGTTTGCTGCCTAAAAATGTTGAGGCTCTTATGACTTGCCAAAATTGGATCTTTGGTTATTCTAAGATTGAGGATGAGGAGTCTCTTGAAGTTGTTAAAGATATCGAGCCTACTGATATTGATTATGATTCAATTCTTTGATGATTGTGTTGTTTGATGGTTGTTGTTTGATGGTGGTTGTTTGATGGTTGTTGTTATGGCCTTGTGGCCTATTGAAAATGTTTGATAGTTGTGTTCTGGGTTTGTGTTTGCTTTTAGGTTTGTGTTTGTGGGTTGGTTGTGTTCTGGGGTTTGTTTGTGTTCTGGGTATGGTTTGTTGTGCTATAGGTTCCTAACCCTAGATCCAAACCCTAGACCCAAACCCTAACCCTAACCCTAAAATTATAAACCCTAAACAAAATTGTTGGGTTTGGTTAGTTGTTCTAAATCCTTTTGCTTAATAAACGTCCCTTGCGCAAAGATCATTGGTTGTTGACTTGTTTGCGACTCTTTTTTGCTACATCTTACTTTACACATATGTTTTGCCCTAAGTGTCACGATGTGTAGCTACTTTTCTTTTGTCTTATTGGACATGATATGCACTTGATTGGTAAAATTGGTTTGGTATTGTTTAAAAGACAAAGAATTGTGGATGCTCGTGTCACTTTTGCTGGCTTTCTTGTGTTGTGGAGTTGTGTTGTTAATTAGAGTTGAGTGCTCAATGATGAGGTCAACTTGTGTACCTGAGAGCCATTACTGATTTTAAAAGTAAATTTAATTTTGTTATCTTTGCAATATTTACTTGTTTAAAATTGACACTTATGTTGTTGCTGCTACTTTTCTTTTTCTTTGGGAGTTTTTTTTGGTGTTTTCTACCATATGTTGTTGCTGATGTTGGCCTATTGTTGTTGCAGCTGTTATGTTGTTGATGCTGCTACTGGTCTACTGCTGGTGGTCCGCTGCTGGTGGTCTGTTGTTGTTGTTGCTGCTGCTGCTGGCGGTGATCCGTTGTTGATGCTGCTGCTGCTGGTGGTGGTGGTCCGTTGTTGTTGCTGGTGGTGGTGGTCTGTTGTTGCTGCTGTTGTTGACATTTAGACTATTAGTTCAATACTTGTATACATTTTGTTATTTTAGAGTTTAGACTTACTCATTTTGTTATTTACATTATTCATTTGTAAGTGTACTTGATCTTTTCTTTTGTAAACATTGAAGTATATGAATATAAGAGTTTTATATTTTTCCTAATTTACTTGTCTTATTCTCTCAATATCCCTTCCTGCACCCAAACAATGATAAATTAAATTGATCCAAAAACTATTCTTTGTTATTTGCCTCACCTAATCTTTAGCTTATAATTTCCAAGCACCAAATACATGAAAATAAGTGGTCAAAAGTCAACACTGGATATGAAGTACTGTAAAAAAATTTGCTCCAATATCACAAAGAATAAAAACTTTCCTTTTGAACATTAATGAATCTCTATATTGTAATTGAATAAATACAAGTATGAGAATCTACTCTCTAACAATTTTTCTACCAATGCCTATGAAAATTTGGTGTTTTGTTTGGACAAAATTTGAAGTAGCAAAACTTAGACTACTTCTTGATAATAATCTCAATTGTGCCTAGGTGGATGAGAATTGGGATAGTGATAATCAGCATTCAAAGCTACAAAACCAACAGGGAACTTCGCCTTCTTTGGACGACGGCGACGACGACGAACACTACTACTTCTTCTACCACTTTGTTTACACACAACATCCAATTTTCTCTTCCCATTATGGTTACATGAGTTCCATGAAGAAGGTGTTGCACCTGAGAATCTACCCTCTATTTTTCCTAACAAATAATACTTTTAGAGATCTTAATTATGTCCTGACAAATAATATTTGTTAATTACTTTGACCAAAAAAAGTGATGAATATTTTCTGTTCAAAAAATAAAATTGACCAACAAAACAATATATGTTGAATTACTCATTAGTGAAGTTGGGTCGGAATGGTTTTGGGTCGGGTTGTATTGGGTCGGAATGGTTTTGGGTCGGGTTAAGTTGGGTCGGGTGGTAACTGGGTTGGAGCACAACTGGGTTGGGTAATAACTGGGTTGGGTCACTACTGGGTCGGTGATAACTGGGTTGGCTGCTAACTGGGTTGGGTGATAGTTGGGTTGGGTCACAACTGGGTTAATTGGGTGATAACTGGGTGGGTTTAACTAGGTCATTGGCGGGTGAAGTTGGGTGCGGGTTAGTTTTGGGTCGGAAACAGGTTGGGTTTGTGTCGTTGTTCACGGGTGCAACTAGCCACAGGTCTACCTGGGTCGGCCCAGTTCAGGTTGGGTTACCAATTCCACGGGTTCAACTGGGCACGGGTGGACGTTGGGTCGGAATGGGTCGACTTTCCAACCGACCATTCTCGGCTCGAACAGATTGGGTCTGGGTCGCGTGCGGGTTCACCCGTGGGTCGGCCTAGTTTTTTGACACCTCTGGTACTTCTCATACTTGTGCATGAGAGGCCCATTTGCTTGGAATGAATGGAGCATGCATGCTAATAGCTGATATATGTATACTACCTAACAAGTAACAACCATTAACTAGGCAAATTGAATATATGTTGAAGTTAGATCAGAAGACAAAGCTAAAATCTGACCTTTTATTGCTATAATAAATGTTAGTCTGTTAGGTGGATGAAGGGTTCATTTAGAATCAATTTTTATTATGATGGAGAATGTATTATAGGTTATTGTGAAAACGTTTGGGTATTAAATATACGATTGAAGACTGCTGTCATTTTCTTTGAACATATGTACGCATAGAGCACATGATAATAACATGAATATCCCAACTCATTATTGATTCCTTCCTTTGAAAAAATTTCAATCTTATTTGACTGTTAATCTGTTATTGATCGTTGTTAGCTTATTACAATAGTTGATTGTTGATGATTCAATATCTATTTATTAATTGGTTTGAATGTGATTGAATTGTTTGTATGAAACTATGAAAGTGTTTGTAATTTAGCATGCTTGTAATTTTATTTCAACATGTTCAATTCTCTTTCACCAAAAAGTTACAACCATCAGCTTAAAAGGTCTTGAGACACGTCTCAGTAAATTAATTTACTGAGATAGGTTTTAGTTTTGGACATATTGTTATCACTTATTGACATATTGTTACCAGTTTAATGCATTTTGTTATCAATTTAAAACTTTTTTAATCAGTTTCTAAACCTAAGCTATCAGTTTATGAAATATATTTAACAATTTATAAACCTAAGATGTTAGTTTATAAAATAGTTTTATCAATATGTAAACTTAAGTTATCAGTTTATAAACACAAGATATAGTTTAAAAAAACTTTATGTTATTAGTTTGTGGATATAAGCTATCAGTTTATAACAATATGTTGTTAGTTTATAAATTGATAGATATATCTTATAAACTGATAGCTTATGTTTATTAATTGATAAATATATTTTATAAACATAAGCTATCAGTTTATAACAATAAGTTTCAATTATAATTTTTCTCCTTCTTCCTCGCCTCTGCCTCAAACTCCCCTATTTCTCTCTTCCTTCATCCACATTACAACCATTTTTTCTCTCCTCCTCACTAACTTCATGGTCGTTTCCACCATTGGATTAAGCTAAGAAATGAGTTCTCCAACAGCTCTTTGTTGCAATTTTGCGTCATCAACAATCACTTTCTTGCTCTATCCTTCGTTATCAACCATTGGTTGTAGCTTCCTCTTTGGAATTTCATAAGACATTAAAGCTTCAATGTCCATAAAAAAACCGTAGAAAACCTCGCTGGTTTTTTCAAATTTGGGGAAAATTCGTCAATTTCTTACAAAGAAATCGGGTGGCATTGCGTTGAATTTCTTTGTAATAAGATAAACTACGATAAGAATGGGATGAAGGAGGAAGAAAGAAGAAGGTTAGTGTGAGTTGTAACTGAAATCATGATCGGAGTATTGAGGCTTAAGTTGAGCTGAGACGGTATCGACCAAGTTTTTTCATTTCAAAATTAGTGTATCGGGTCGACGGGTTCAAATCGCTCTTCCAATTCTCTATTTACCAATCACCAAGTTTTGAAATTTTGACCAATCAGTCTTCAAAAGTGGGTTAAACCCCTAATTTATGCTTAATCCTTTATTTAGCAACCAAGCCGTCAACCACTTAAAAATTAAAGCTCAAAATATAGGGTCATATGAAATGAAGAATTTAACTTCTATTCTAAACTGCTTAAAGTAAAAACTTCATGATTAGTTCTTCTGATATATTTCAACAAAACTATTGATAAAAGAAGGAATATCTCAGTATATGCTCATTCATATGCCATTGCATTTTGAACTTACAGCTAGGGGTGTGCACTGGTCCAGGACCGGACCGAAACCGGCTGGACCAGTGGACTGGAATTTGGGAATTTTTTGGAACGGGAAATTCCGGTCCGGTCCGATTTTGGACCAATTGGACCGGAATCTATATTGTAAAAAAAATTATAAATTAGATACATTAAATTTTAATAATTTTAATAAATAATCTTAAAGGTAATAAATAACAATTACAAGGAGTTTGGGCATATAGACACAAATATCAAGAAGCTTGAAGAGTCAATTCAGCAATTTGATGATATAAGTAATCAGAGAGACCTAGACACTCATGAACTGGAACTTCGAAAAAAAGCCCAATCTGACCTATGGATGTGGGTCAAGCGAAAAGAGTTATATTGGGCCCAAAACTCACGAGTCTCGTGGCTCAAGGAAGGAAGTCGCAACACCAAGTTCTTCCACACCGTGGCCTCGAACAAAAAGAGGAAAAATTCAATTGGCAACATTGAGATTGAAGGAACACAATAAATGATCCTACTCGCATAAAAACAGAAGCGGTCAATTTCTTCAAAAAGATTTCTCGAGAAGAATCCATAAACAGACCCACTTTCGATGATATGCAGTTCATTAAATTAAACCAAGAGCAGGCAGCAGCCATCATTCTTCCGTTCTCTGATGAAGAAATAAATGAAGCGGTTGCTTCTTGTGACTCGGATTAGGCCCCGGGGCCCGACGGATTTAATTTTAAATACGTCAAAAATGCATGGGAAATCATCAAAAATGACATATATGAGATTGTTCGAGAATTCTGGAAATCTGCTCACCTTCTTCGAGGGTGCAACACGGCCTATATTGCACTAATTCTGAAAGTTGCAAACCCCACAAGCTTCAAAGAATATCGCCCAATTAGCATGGTTGGGTGCATCTACAAGATAATTGCGAAGTTAATGGCAAGAAGAGTTCAAAAAGTGATGAGCTCTCTCATAGGTCCCCTTCAATCATCTTACATTGAAGGGCGACAAATTCTAGATGGTGCTCTTGTTGCAAGTGAGATGATTGATTCGTGTAAAATAAGAGGGATGGAAGCCACGCTTCTCAAATTAGACTTCCACAAGGCATATGATAGTGTGTCGTGGAACTTCCTTCAATGGATTCTTGAAAAAATAAATTTCCCTCCTCAATGGTGTGAATGGGTCATGGCGTGTGTCACAACCGCTTTGGCATCGATTTTGATCAACGGCTCCCCGAGCACTCCTTTCAAGCTCCAAAGAGGGCTAAGGCAAGGTGACCCTTTATCACCCTTCTTATTTGTGTTAATTGTTGAAGCATTGAATCAATTGATAAAAAAGGCCACTAACTTGAATTTGTGGAAGGGAATTGAAATTTGTAATAATGGATCAACAATCACGCATTTGCAATATACAGATGACACTCTCATTTTTTGTGATGCAAATCTTGAGTCTCTCAAAAATATCAAGCAAGCTCTTATCCTCTTCCATCTTGCATCGGGCCTACAAGTCAATTTTCACAAGAGCTCTCTAATGGGAATGAATACATCCAATGAGTGGATTCATGAAGCGACAAAGTCTCTCTTGTGCAAGAGCGGTTCCATTCCATTCACTTATCTAGGTTTGCCCATTGGAGGCAATCTCTCTCGAATCCAATCATGGGATCCAATCATCGAGAAGTTGTCAAAAAAAACTAGCATCATGGAAGGGCAAGATGTTGTCCATAGGAGGGAGGATTATTCTTATCAAATCCTCACTATCGAATCTACCTCTCTACTTCATGTCTCTATTTCCAATCCCAAAAGGAGTTGTGGAGAAAATAAACAAAATAACTCGGGATTTTTTGTGGAGTGGGAATTCGGAAAAGAGGAACCTTCCTCTTGTGGCTTGGAATACCATTCGATTGCTAAAATCTCTTGGAGGTTTGAGCATTGGTAATATAATCAACAAGAACCTTGCTTTGTTATTCAAGTGGATATGGAGGTTCTTCCATGATCCTACCCCTCATTGGTGCCAAGTAATTCGAGATAAATACAAGTATTCATCATCTCTCTCAATTTCGGATCTCTCAACTCCCAAAGTTGGTGGTCCATGGCGTCATCTATGCGCTGCTATATTGGGCAGCTCGAAGGCGAAAACTTTGATGATCAATGGCGTCAGAAAAAGCATTGGAAACGGTGCAAATTCTCTATTTTGGCACGATCCTTGGATCAGCACAACACCTCTGAAGAAGCAGTTTCCAAGACTATTCACAATAGCTGTTAACCCGAATGCATCAGTGGAGTCAAATGGTTTTTGGGAAGGACTCAATTGGGTATGGAGCTTTGAATGGCTTAGAGTTATGCGGCCCCAAGATTTGATTGAAAAAGCAAATCTTGACTCTATTCTGCTTCAAGTGTGCCCCGCCTATTCATCAAATGATAAGCTTATATGGGCTTTCAAATAAATCGGGCCAATTCTCCACAAAATCTTTCACTATGGAGCTCGATAAACTCGGTCCTCTGCCGCAACATGATGCTATAAAGGGTTTAAGGAGGGATCTTGTCCCTCACCGAATTGAAATCTTCGTATGGACTGCATTACTAGGCAAAATAAATACCAGAAGCAAGCTTGCCTCTATTGGTATTATCTCACCTGACAACGACATATGTCCTCTATGTCTCTCAATTCACGAAACATGCGAACACTTGATATTGCACTGCTCTGTAGCTCAGCATCTCTGGACGTGGTGGCTAGATATGTGGTGTGTAAAGTGGGTCTTCCCAAGATCTCCTCGAGAGGCTTTCGACCAATGGCAAAGCCCAAAGAAATCTCCCTTCTTCAAAAAGGTATGGGTGGCGTGTTTTTTCATAATAGTATGGACTATATGGAAAGAAAGAAACCTCCGTATCTTTGGAGATTCATCCACCTCAATTGCAAATCTTCGAGATCTTATTCTACTCAGACTAGGATGGTGGATCACAGGTTGGAGTGAAGATTTTCCATATTCACCAATGGACATTCAAAGAAACCCATCATGTCTTGTGTGGAATGGTAAGCAAACTCCTCGAGCATCATATCTATATCCAGCTCTAATAAGCTATGGAAACCCCCTGATAACGATTCCATTAAGTGGAATGTTGATGCATCCGTAAGCATTTCGGACTCATGTTCGGCCAATGGAGGAGTTTTGCGAAACCATCAAGGCAATTTCATGTGTTTATTCTCCTCCCCCATTCCATTCATGGAAATCAATTGTGCATAAGTTTTAGCCATACACAGGGCAATTACAATTTCCTTAGAAAGCGAATCATTGAAGAACCGAAAAATAATCCTTGAATCGGATTCTTCCAATGTTGTGATGTGGTGCAATAGTGAAAGTGGTGGCCCTTGGAATATGAACTTTCATCTCAACTTTATAAGAAACGCTTGCAATCGTGGCCTGGAAAATGAAATCACTCATAAGAGCATAAACTCAAAATTTTGTGGCTGATGCGTTAGCAAAACAAGGACTTCACCGTCAATCCGAGTTCATTGCTTGGCTCTAATCCATGAATTTCCGGGCGATTCTAGATAGTGCTCTAGATGTTATCAATCTCATTTCATAGGCCTGCTATAATTTGTAATGGGCAAATTAGACAATGTAAGCTTGCTAATGAGCTTTCGCTGCTCTTAGCAGGTAAGAGGTGTCCATAGGTACTCCTCCCCCTAGTTTTTCTTTTTTGCTATGATAGTTTAGTCTTGAAATATGGATATGCAGGCCAGGTAGCAATGTATTTTTGGATGGAGTTTGATAATCTCCCTACCTCAAGGTGTGGTATTACTATAAAAGTTTCCTTTTTTATTGAAGGAATACCTTGGTTTAGGTTGAGATTTCTTACTCTTGAGCTTTTTTTTTAATGAAATGAGATGACAAATTATCAAAAAAAAATGTAGGTTTTTAACTTCGTTTAATATATTTTTTTTTTACTAAAAAATTAGAAATTCTAGTCCACCGGTCCGGACAGGAATTTTCCGGGTTTGGACCGAACCGGATAGGAAACCCGGAATCGAGATTTTTGGGACCGAGGACCGGACTGGAATCTTCAGTCCGGTCCAACCTTGGTCTTTGCACAGCCCTACTTACAGCTTCTTCAATTAATTTGCCAAATTTGATGGTGGGAATCCACTTCAATGAATGGCACAAGCCAACATTGTACTAGATTTTTTCACTGGCCATACGATACAAGTACCATGATCAAAATCTAGATTACAGAAGTCGAAAGACATCATGCAAGATATTATTTCTTCCTAAACGAGGACGTCCACAAATATTTTTTTGTCAGGATTTGTTGGCACTAGAAGGATGTAAATTATCATGATAATGGACCCCTTTTTAAACATATACGTAAAAAGTTGAACATACACCTATAATGAAAAGCAAAACTTATGAACATTTAAACACAAAAAAACTTTACTTTTATAGAAATCGATAGCATAAGATAGCGGAGTAGTGCTATTGTGTATAGGATAACGCTTGGTGTTCTTTGTATTCAGTTTTTTCACATGTGATCAATGAGACAAGTATTACTAATTTTTATGTTCTAAATTCTTACTCACAACTCTTTTCTAGAGTGAAACACTTGCACTCAAAGCTTTGATTGATGGTGCGACATTATAAACAACCTCATATAAGCATTAATAACAAGAACATAATTACAACATTAATGATACTTATCAATAAGACAATAACCCCATATATTCATTGTCATAAATCTCATTTATGATTTCTGTAAACCAAGTTGCACCATTAAGTGATGTTGTGACACGTCACGTGATTTACATTTTACTTATATTTTTTATTTAATTTAATGTTCAAGAGATAATGAAGATATCAAGAAAAAGATGCAAATGTTAAAAAAATGAGTGTCTATAGAACTAAATATACATTCTAAGGTCCATGATGCTCATCATGCTCTATGTCCATAATGATGGACAATTGAAATTTCTACTCCGAATACAACCATAGTTTGGGGTTACATTGTTTAGTTCTTTGTAACAAATAAGGATAATCTAACCCCAAACCATGTAGGAGGTGGGACTTGGGAGTTTACAATTCCCACTTGATTCTCAAGAAATGTACATATTGCTAACAAGGGATTCTGTCCACAACACAAATTATTACAAGATCAATAATATATGAAGATAATGAGAAATACAAGGCAAAAATTTGTACGCCGAAGCATATGATATACAGTACAAAACCTTTGAAGCTCCAATGGTTCACCAAATATCTACCTTCTATGCAATTCAACAGAGTTTCGTACATACTCCACTCCGGATGATTGCAAAAGCTCGTACTAATAGCATATCAAACAAACCAAATGATAATGATTATATATGATCTTAATTTTTGATGATGCAAAGGAAAATATCTTCCCAAAAGAACATACGAATTGAAAATCTACTTGTTGATTGGTAAATGCGCAACTCCATATTTAGTATCATCCATGAGTATTCATTGCCTCCCATACCAAATTCTTAGGAACCGGATTGCTTAGATCGTGAGCTTGAAGTGCAGCAGTTTGAAGGGTATTGAATGTCAAGACATTCGCCTTCCAAAAGGACGCGCAATTATATGGCAAGTCGTGTTTCTCACAAAGCTCTTTCACAAATGGAGATATTTTCCTTAGATGGCACCTAGGCATCCTAGGAAAAAGATGATGTGCAATCTGAAACTGCAAACCACCATGAAACCAGTCCATCCAAGAGGGACAATCGATATCGAGGGTTCCACTTGTTTGCTTCTCAAACCAATCATTTCCTCTAGGAGGCCCAACATAAACATTGGAGGAGAAATGGTTCAAGCAAAATTGAACATGTTGAATGCCAGTCACACTAAAACAAACAATCACAAATGCAATTCTCTCAAACCAATTAGGCAAACACGAAACCAAAACCGGGTACCAAACCCAAAAAACAAGTAACTTGAGCTCTATTGGGCACTTTCCTCTTTGAAAACAATAACAAAAATGACTGAATATAGAGGTTAATCCTTGCAACACACATAACAGGGTAAAATGTCCAATGTTGGTAACTGACAAAAAACCTTGAGATTGAATCAAAATTCAATTTTCTACCATAAAATTCAGAAGTTAAAGAGGAAAAAAACTTGGAAGAAACTACCAAAAAAGGCATGTATTGTAAATCAGGATCAAATTCAAGGGAATTAACAGCAATATGATGAGCATTATGGATCCATTTCCACCACCCAATGCTTATCCCAGCAATGCAATTTCCTGTCATAATTTGCACGAAACTATTAAATTTAGGGTTCATCATAACTTGATAATGCCCTGAATCATGCCCAATCCACCCACTTTGAATCCAAGTAAAACCCAGTAATCCACCAGAAGCAAGATGAACCCAGAAATTATTATTACATAAAGCACCATAAACACTCATTGCAATCATTATTACTACAAAAAACATCAAAATGAACACACCATGACCTTTCTTATCAAAAAGGCCCATTTTAGTGAATTCTAAAACCAAATTTCTGTAATCTTTTGAAGTTTCAGAGACAATGTAGTCTTTTAAGTAATACCCAGTAAAGTGATTATCAAGAAATTTCCATGCAGATGTTGGATGAAGAGCAAGAAATGGATCTGTAACATCTTGACCTGCAAGATTTAACAATGGTGTTTCACCACCTGGGTGGTAATTAGCCCAATTAGTGACATTGTAAATCTTACCATGAATTGAGATCCAAAGATCATTTCTTTTGTTGTGGGTTTTTAATTCTTCTTCGGAAATGTATTTTTTTTGAGTCCAACATTATGTTTTATTTTAAATTTGATGAGAGTTGGGGTTTGTAATGATACGAGGAAGATTAAGGAGAGTAATGATAAGTAGTTGTGCTTTTCCGAGGTTTTTGGAGCAGGAAAAAGTGGTAATAGGATGATATAATTTAGAAAAAAATGTACAAGCAAGAATCTTGAAAGGAAGAGAGGGGGAAAGGAGAATAAGAGGAAACTACAGGGTTTCTACAGGAAAAAGAGGAAACTACAGGGTTTCTCACTTGGACTGCATTTGTTGGTGATTCATCTACCAATCAGTTTATAACTTTATATATTGAAGGGATTGGGGATTAATCTTCAACAAATTTTTTTTGAGTGTTTGGTAATTGGCCATTGATTGTTGTTAAGTGTGCTTCTTTCACTTACATTCTCCTAAACTTATTTGAATTTAATTGAACTTTTTTTTAACTTATCTAAACTTGATTATTGAACTTTATTTTATAAGGTGTTATAAACTTATATGAACTTAGCAGAATTTACGGTGAGGAGAAGACATTGTTTTACTTGGCTGATTATATTCGTCGTATAAATTAGCTATTTAACTATAGATTGTATATAAATGTATTTGATAAATCAATCGTTAGTGTTGGGTGTTTAATTCACTGAAAGAGAAAGCCGAACGCCAATACCAAAGCCAAAAAGTCATTTCCCAAATTATTGTTTTATAAATAAAAATAAAATTGACCATAAAAAATCTGCCAAAAAGCCATTTATTAAAATATTTTTTTCTAGTTGTTTGACAAAAAAAAAATCCAAAAGTCAATAGTCATCAGACCAAAAGCCGTTTATCAAACACCCCATTTTGTATATTTTTCTTAACTTTTGAAAAATTATTAAAAATATCTTTAACTTCTACAAAATTGGAAAAATGTTTTCTTTACTCCATGCGTCCCATATTAATCACAAGACAACCCTGTGACAAAATTTTAGGAAGTAGATAGAGTGTGACGTGAGTTTATTTTTATATTGATAAAGTTGATTTAATTGAAGACAATGAGTATATATCTTTATGTTATGGGTGAACTGTGTGGGTCCTGTAATTGAAGGTGAGTGTGTATAGGGTTATATATTATTTTATTATTATTTCGTTATTTTCAATAAAGGTGTGGGGTATAGTTATATAATGAGATTTAATTTAAAAAATAGTGGGTCATGCCTAAAATTGAACTGTTGCAATTAATATGAGATTGTCGGATATGAAAAGTGTTGCAATTAATATAGGATGAAGAGAGTACTAACTTTATGAATTTGTGCCCTGAACTGATAAGTTTGTGCCATAAACTTATTTGTTTAAAGCATAAACTGATAGATGCATAACTTAAAATGATACAAACATATCTTAAATTGGTACAAAAATTTCATAAACTAAAAAACTCATCTCAGTCAGAAAGTAATTAAGTCTCAGCCAAGACACTTTTGATAATTTAGCCATACTTCCTGAAAACATTATATTATCTTTTATTTTTGACATAATTTTCTTTTTAACTATTATAATGGTAACGTCTGATATAAGAATTTACTATAGGTGGGTAGCTATTCAAATTGGAAATTCAATCATATTCATCCTAGAATTTACTAAAAGTGGAGTGAATTGAAATTGTTTCCCTTATAGTTAGGATACTTTTCCCAGTCCAAAAAAAAAGTTAGGATATTTTTCATGTGGAGAAGTAAATTAATAAAAATCTATCACACGCTGCAGGATGTAGGAATATCTTTGGAATTATTCTACCTGGATATACCATCTTTCTTTAGGTATATTCTTTAAAATTGATTGTACATTATTATACAATAGCCAAATTACATAACTACATACTTCTACTATTTCTTAATACTTGCAACATTTGTTGCCTACATGCTATCCTACGCATTACTTGTTCCTTAATATCTTTAATTATGTATAAGTAAAAATTATAAAAAAAAAAAAGTTAATATAATGAAAGTATGCATTAAGACGAATCAAATAAGATCACACTTCACCATATTTTTTTTCTTATATATTTGTCAGAGAATATGGTATAAAGTTGGTAAGTATATAGTGGTTAGTATATATACATATATTGCAAGTATTAATAAATGGAGGAAGATATGCACATGCATGTAAAAATCGTTGTAATGCTATTATCTCGCCATGTAGAGTAAAATACGCCCAAAAATTTTAGAACAAATTAAGAAGCAGAAGTTGTTTTTGTACAATGTGCTAATAAAATGAAAAAGAAAGACATTGGATTTGTGATGAATGATGATTTGGACCACGTGACCTCGATTAAGATGTGAATTTTGCATTTTTTTTTCCAGAAATATCTTTGGCTTTGTGCAAGGTGTATGAGATTTGATGTCATAATTCAGGCAGGGTATATGAAATAGACATATGAATTTCGTGCAAAGTATATTGTTTTATATATTTCATGTAAATTGTACGGATATATTGATGTATATATTGTGAAGATCCAACGAAAATTGATTCCCTAATTCGTGCAAGTTGAATAGAATAGTAATCTAGATCTCATTGGGATTGCAGTGACTCATTAAAGTGATATCATGCTGATTGTGTAAGACAACTGATTAAACTTTCCGCAGCTTGTATGATTCTTTCCATCTATTTTATGAATGTTGTATGAAGCTTCAGCCTTCATGACATGTTTTAAATTACTTGCATGGAACTATTTGGTCATGTTTCTTCTAATCCATTAATGTGTTCAATTTCAAATTAAGTTTGAGGTTTTAAATTTAGTTTTGTTGCTTATTGTAAATTTGATGCTGTTCATATTGAAGCAGTGGTTGAGAATGCACTTAATTTTAGTGAAACAACCTCAACTATACCCCCACTTAAAAAATTGTTGATTGCTTGGGTCATTCAAGTTGATTATATAACATGACCATAATCTTTCCCAGATCATAGCATGATGAAAATCATGGTCTTGGAAATGCAAAAAGCCAACCTTACATGTAAAAGAAGCAGACTTATAGGTTAAGTTTATCTTTTTTACTTGTAGATGTGGAAAAATTTACAACAACACAAACAAATATGTCAATTCCAACTTCAAAAAACCGTTTGTAGTGGATTTCAACGAGGGCATGCAATTATCACCGGACTAAGTAAATTTGAGTTCACAATGTATACAAGAGTTAATATCAAAATCATGTCAGGAAAATAAAATAAGATAATAGTAGTTTTAGAGATATTATCCTCATACTATGTGTCATTGTCTTTAAGCAAAGATAATATCAAAATCTTACTTGGAGGATCATATCAACAATTTCTAATAAGGGGTTTTGTATCTTATTATTTTATATGTACAACCAATGACTAATAAGATACTTTCACTCCCAATCATTCTCTCTCCTAAAATCAGTTTTTTTTTACATTAATTGTTTATCATTCATGTCATTTTTTTAATTATGGGACGGAGGAGTATAAGTTTTGATTTTGTTTTTATGTAGAATTAAGGTAAGTGGAATCTTGTTTGGATAAGATAAATAAATTCACTTTTATTGAGAAGCATAAATTTTCTTTAAAAAAAAAAAACAGTTGGTGAACTACAATATTGGGCGGAAATCGGTATTGAGAAGCTTAACAGTTTCTTGCTTTAAATGCATGACAAAGCAGCGGTTAACAAGGCTAAGTTAGGATACATCCATCTTTAACATAAAACCACCAATGAAATCACTTTATTAATTTACTCAACCAATAAAATCACTTCAATTTGCCTCACACGGATTATACTTTTTAGAACCAAATCAAATGGCTGAAAACAAATTTCAGTTTTCCCTCCATGAAATCCGAAAATAATGTGGCTGTTATCATTCCATGAATTGCATATAAATACAGGGGACTTGCACTGCTATTCTATGAATTGCATATGAATTGCTTCACATGGATGTCGATTTTTTGCAATTACCTTTTTTTTTGTAGCTCATCGTCATCACCACTTATCACAATAACCTCAGTTTCTGAAGCACCTTTTTTTCCTCATTTTTTTTGTCATCAACCAACTCAATTTTTTCTGTTTCCTTATATCTATCACTGTAGCAATAGATGCCTTTACAATCCGGCCCCATTTCACAATAACGATACTCCGAACATGAATATGTATCATTTGATACATCGTCACCAGATTTATGCGAAAATCCGTGACTCATGGCAAGAACACAGAGAAAAGACAAAGTTTAAACCAAAAATCAAAAAAGAAATTTAGATCTACGAACTCTGAAATGGATTTATGAAAAAAGCAACACATTTTTGCGTTTAAATACGAGATTTAGGAACAATTTTCAAGTCAAAATCTATGCAAGCGATTTGACTAAGGTAAACACAGTGAAGGCCAATAAAACGAAACATTAATTTAATTAAAGATGGAAATTCATGTCTAAAAACATTGAAAATCAGAAAATAAGTTCAAGAATTCAAACCATGATTGAAGAAATTCACGCATCTAAAGAAATTCAAGTATCAAAATCCTATGGTTTCATATGAATAGGGGACTTTGGACCCAAATGCCAGAGAGAAAAGTGAAAAAGAGGAAAGTGGAGGAGAGAGAAAATGGTAACCATTGGTAAGTGATTAAATGAGGGGTGAATGACTTAGACTGAGGTAGTAATGGGGTAAAAGATCCCATTTTGTCATTAATAGTGGTGCATGGGTTCTGGAAATAATGAGGACATTTTGGGAATTTATTTTTCTTCATGAGGGTATTATGGGCATAATTTATGATTTTACATAAAAAAATAGGACTTATATTTTAGGACACCTTATAAGAAAACATGACTTATATTATAGGATGGATTGAGGGAGTAATAAAATAGAAGTAATTGATTGACAACAATAAAGTGCGCCAAAAACTGTCAATACCAAATACCAATTATCTATTTGAAGAACAACACCATCATAATATTACCTAGCAAAATAATTGTTACCAATGGGCTTGGGCTTGGGCTTGGGCTTGGGCTTGAGCTACACTTTGCAAATTCTAGTCTCGAGAAAGCAATTTACTTTACTCTCTCACTAAATTACTATCATTACGGATAAGAAGATAACAGCAACGATAATGTCAGGAAAATAAAGTAAAATAAAAAAGTAGTTCCAAAAAAAGAAAAATAAAAGGAATATCCTACTGATTATTCGAGAAATCCAAGCTCAAAATCTATGGAGTTCCTGTGACTGTCCTACTCCACATTAGCAAGACTTCAAAATTCAACCCCTTTCTCTCTCCTCTCTATTTATGAGAATTTATGTAAAATTTGCTCTGATTTAAATCTTCAAAAACAGGTACTTTAATTTATTTTTGTCAAATTTGAGCTTTTATATATTGTTACTTGAAATCAGAATCGTTAGAAATGTAATGGGTTGTTGAATTTTCTGGGTTTTATCGTTGACATTCATTCATGCCTGCGAAGTGTTTGATAGAATTTCTATGTTGATTTCTGCTGCATGATGTCTCCTGAAATAATATGGGTTTGTAAAACAAATTTTGGAGAAGGGGGTTTATAGTTGAAATGTTGTGTGAAATTGAGATGGAAATTTATTTGAATTATGTCCTTCTGTTTAATAATTTAATATCTAAAGGGTAACTATTATTATATGGTGAATGTTGTTCAAATTGCAAAAGGGTTTCTTTTGTTGATGATTGAACAACCATATTCTTATTGGATGCCTAAATTTAGTGAATTTCCTTTGCTGCTTGAAGATCATTCTGTATGAATCAGTTAAGTAAAGTTTAATGATCAGATCCATATTCTCTATAGTGTCGGTAGTTTGCTCATATTTCAATAAAAATCCGATTTTGCCGATATAAATGTGTTTCCGGGCATGGTTAGAAGATGCCATGTGATTGTGTGTGGATGTAGTAAGATGTGATGACATAATTGAGTTTGTAGTTTATGATTTGCTTGGTATGGAGAATTGCATTACTTTGTGTTTTAGCTAATATACTTGTTTCGCGCAAATGCAGCTGCTTTGCACATTGTTGGAAACCCAATTGTCAGCATGGCTCATGTACTTTCAGCTTCTTGCTCTGTTAAAGTATCCCCAAGTGAGAAACTTTCCTCCAAATGTTGGAACGTGGGGTTGACAAAATATCCTTTATCATTTACTCCGCAAACTTCAAAGTCATCATTCAAAAGGCTTGTACACCAAGGAGATAACCCACAAAAATTAACTGTTATCCGTGCAACCACCCTCCCTCTAAACCAGGAAACTAAAGCTCAATCCGGCACTAGTTCCTTTGAGAACAACGGCAATACATCTGGTCGGAAGAGAGTAATGGTTATTGGTGGCGATGGTTATTGTGGTTGGGCAACAGCCCTTCACTTATCCAATAAAGGTTATGAGGTTGCCATTGTTGACAACCTTGTTCGCAGGCTATTTGACCATCAACTTGGCCTTGATTCCTTGACCCCTATTGCCTCGATTCAAAATCGCATTCGCCGCTGGGAGTCTTTGACCGGTAAAACTATTGAGCTTCACGTTGGTGACATCTGTGACTTCGAGTTCTTAGCAGAAACCTTCAAGTCATTTGCACCTGATGCTGTGGTCCACTTTGGAGAACAACGGTCTGCCCCATATTCCATGATTGACCGTTCAAGAGCAGTATACACTCAACAGAACAATGTAATTGGGACTATCAATGTTCTGTTTGCTATAAAGGAGTTCGGGGAAGATTGCCATCTCGTAAAGCTGGGAACTATGGGGGAGTATGGAACTCCAAATATTGATATTGAAGAAGGCTTTATAACAATCACTCATAATGGTAGAACAGATACTTTACCTTACCCCAAGCAGGCTAGCTCCTTCTATCATTTGAGCAAGGTCCATGATTCGCATAATATAGCCTTTACATGCAAGGCTTGGGGGATTCGAGCAACTGATTTGAATCAAGGTGTGGTCTACGGTGTGAGGACAGATGAAACTGCAATGCATGAAGAATTGTGTAATAGATTTGACTATGATGCTATTTTCGGGACAGCACTTAATCGATTTTGTGTTCAGGCTGCTGTCGGTCATCCACTTACTGTCTATGGCAAAGGGGGTCAGGTAATATTTTATAAATTGTTCTCTATCTGCTCTATGCCTTTGTTTCTTTGTTCGAAAGTAATCAACATATAGTAGTTGTTAAAGTTATAAGAGAAACTGAAGCTGGTGTTGTTGGTTACTGAAAATCATTTATACTTTACCATATGGGAGTTCTTAGCTTTCTTCCGTCATTAAGCTTGTCAAACAGAAAATTCTCAAGCATCAGATTTAAGTTTGATATAAATGTTAATTTGGAAATGGAGAGATCATATCACTTCCGTTGTTATTATCCAGAAATGTTTATGGGAAACCTTGTACATGTTTCTTCTTCTAATGTTCTTATTTCATTGTTCCAGACTAGGGGATATCTTGATATAAGAGATACAGTTCAGTGTGTAGAGTTGGCCATTGCAAACCCTGCAAACCCTGGTGAATTTAGAGTCTTCAATCAATTCACAGAGCAGTTTTCAGTACGAGATCTTGCTGCCCTTGTAACAAAAGCAGGAGAAAAACTCGGGTTTAATGTTGAAACCATATCAGTGCCTAACCCAAGAGTCGAGGCAGAGGAGCATTACTACAATGCTAAGCATACTAAACTCGTTGAGTTAGGTCTGAAACCACACCTTCTATCAGACTCACTCCTGGACTCTGTGCTGAATTTTGCAGTTCAATACAAAGATCGTGTTGACACGAAACAGATTATGCCAAGTGTATCATGGAAAAAGATCGGGGTGAAACCACAAACTCTTCGAGCTTAGTGTAAGAGAGAAAAAAGTTGCATTTCACTAAAAGAGCTAGCAGATCATCTGTTTGCGACCTTAATATGTCTCTGGCGTCGTTTTATCAATTAAACATAGAGAAGTTAGGCAGCTGTAGGTGTGAAACTTATTATGCAGTAACTGTAGTGTGTTTGCAGTTTCAGGGTTTTATGCACAGTACTACAATGTAACTCTTGCATGTCCTCTGCCATTGTTACTAAAATAAATGTCTTCTGCTTCTTTGTTAGTCTCTGCTTTAAAATTTCTGATGTGTTCTTTCACCAACTGATGTATGAATAATTCGTCAAGTAATTACGAGTTTTTTGGGGGGTGCGAACAGCGAAGCACATTTCAAATCTGTCTTGGGCATTTATTCTGAAGATTTAGTGCTCTAAGCTAATTGACACATGAAAGACTTCATCAATAAAGCTACCCGACAACATCTTTGCAAGTTCTGCAACTTTCGTGGTCCCTACTCCTTGCCTGGAGTTTTGGATAGTGTTAGAATTTAGAAGAAATGCCTTTGTTCTTTGACAACCTCAGCTACTAATATTGTTGAACAACCTCCTGGCAGTTTCGTTATCACATCGATCTGTATTTTTCTACCTTTGTTGTATAGAAAGCCACAAAAGCAATAATATAGACGAAAAAAGATCCCATATTAGTTTACGCTTTACGCACTTTGATTTTTTTTAGTCAAATTTGGTAGACTAATCTGTGGGAGAGGGAGGATTGTTCTTGCATGAAAAAACAACTAGCAGTTCAGTTGAACCCTACGAGGGCCGGCGTCTTATTGTAGATAATTAGTTCCTAAGAAACATACTTCCAGCATGATCACTTAATGAAACTTTGAAAGAGGTCATACAGTATGCAAAAGTTCATATATGTTAATCCTAAAGGATGATGCATTATACAGGTTATCATCTATCAACAACACAACTATTGTTTTCTGATTCTCCAGAAGCTTCAATTTTCCAACCCCATATTACCCAGGGTTGATGTTACATTAGGCATCCTTAACTAGAAAAAAAAAACACCATCAAAGTTTTGGACAGATGGAAGAACGACCTCGTACATGAAAGAGTGAAGCATTTGCTGTGTCATTGCATTGATTTTGGTCCCTGATAAAATCTAGGGCTACTTGTACCAATTCGTTTTGATGCAAAGTAAATTCATGATCCGCCCCATCTATAATTCGAAGCGTGTGATTGGCAATAACTTCATCAAATTCTAAGGCATCGTTAACTGGCACAATTTGGTCCATGGAACCATGAATTGTTAAAACCCTGCAAGGAAGAGCTACTGCATCAGCAAATTTCTTAACTACTAACCAGTCTTTAACAGATTATAATGAAACACTAAACTCTAGACCACCAGAAACACCATTCAGAACCACAAGTGACGTATGCATAGATCTGCCTGCTAAGATTTATGGTTTTTAGACATTAAACAGAAAAGGTATATGGTAATTAGACAAGTATTCAAATACATCATGTTTTTCAACATTTTCAACAAGTAAATCGATAATAGAAAAGCCTATAGCTCTAGCAGGTTGCAAGGAACCAATCCAATCCCCCACTCTTGTTTACTTATGCAACGTGTGTGATAAAGGAGACGATGGGAATTGGGAAATGTGCATAAGAATCAGTAAATGAATGTGATGCAAGGGGTATTTTGCTAAGATTCCAACAGTTAGTTTGAGGAGAGAAGCAAGTCCACAATAAGGTGTGATGTAATAGATAGTGAGATGTGTTAGAAAAATCTCCAGAATCTGAGCAGTAACCTTTGCCTTGGGACACAATCCACCTCTCAATGTGGGTGTTGCATTTGTTTGGTCATTTAAATTATATAAACAATCCTATTTCTTTGCTTCAGATTACTTGAATCATTCTTTCTCCACTTAATTAGCCTCAATCTTAGTCAGTTCTTACCACAAGTCAGCTGAAATCATTTGATATTTGCTATTGCTGATGTTTCCACTAATTGCCTAACAAAACTAAACACCATTTTTACAAACAGCTGCATTGACCTTTCTGAGCTCAATTTTACTCTGACTCTACTTTTATCGAGGAACTTGAGTTCATTATATATTAAAGCACAAAAGGTGAAAATTGCACCTCACAAGGCATATACTAATTCAATGGAAGATGAAACCTTTTGATTATGAGTGAAAAGTTCACATCAATTGTGAGTAATTTATATAATCACTCCCCACCAGAAAACGAAAATTGCTGATACAATCAAACTGGCCAAATTCTGACCTGCAGTTCTCACTTATTAAGTGGCATGATGATCGAACATCAGTAGAAAGGCGATCCACTAAGCTCTCCTTAGTTACACGATACTGAAATTTTCCTGCAACAGGACACCGCTAGCCAGTGAATATTCCTCTGCTGCTTATGCTTCAAAGAAGCCAAAAGATAAATAATGTAGCTTTTCTATGAGAAAACACTAAAACATAATATAAAGTAACAAAAAGTTTGAAACAGGATGACTCTGGCTCCAACTTGCATAACAGGGAGTGGGAAGCATATAATACCAAGTCAAAAAAATATGTTGCTTCAGCAAGTACAGGAATACAATTACAAGGAACTTCCAGAAGAATAAATAAATAAAGAAGTTTCAGCAACAAAATCAGCATATCTGAAGTTCTGAAGGCTAAAACCTTCACTTTAACTTACCGCTTTTGCTATTAACATCAATAAATCCAGCATTCTCAATCCTTTCTAGAAAATTATTGCCCAGGCGACCTTCAATGCCTTTCTTCAGGTCAAAGCGGCCAGAAATATTTATGACTCTATGAACATCATGGTATTTTGCAGCATACAGCAGCACCACATTTCCTCCTGCACGAACCTTTTTCAAACTCCAGAGTTAAATTATTCTAGAGTTACTTCACTTGCTAGCAAGCTTCCGAAAGCAACCAAAATAAAATTTCAAGGTAACAAACTGAGCCACTAGAAAATAAAACAAAGAAAGCTTGTGACAAGGAGATTCTAGGTTGCAAATCTTCCTTGATTGTGCTCCAATAATATGGTTACATGTTCGAAAAATCGGGTTCCTACTTCATTTCTTTGTACTTTTCAGTTTCATGAATTGCAAGGTTGAGAAATTAAATCCCGTAGTCCTAGTGCTTAATTCATCAACTTTTCATAATTAAGGGCTGGGATGGAGGTACCATTTAACAGAGTTCATAACTTTATATCATCACTAGCTATATCCATAGTTTCCAATCCCATAGGCAAATAGTCAGTATACAATGCAAGTCATTCAGCACTAAAAATGATGAGACATGATACAAGTACTCCTTATCCATATTCTTTGTGCTCTATAAAACTCCATAGCTCGGACAGACTGAGACTTCATATATGCTTCTTCAAGACAGGGAGAATGAAGCAAAGTCCATCCATCTTCAATATGTCAATATCAATTTTCATTTGCTATTTAAGTTTAAAAAGTAGGGCTACAGTACAAACCTTTACTGTGACCAACAACCATTGTTATAATACGGCCAATTCCGCGGAAGTGTTGGACAACTGCACGCAAGTCCTCAGCTTCTCTATGATAGTTGCCATATCGAAATGAACCTTCACTTTCACTACATGAAGAGCACATAACATTTCTATCAATGAGTCAACTAGACGAATTTTTCCCTGTACTCAACATATAGATGTGCCAACTAAAAAATTTAGTGAACCATTTATTGTTGTCATGCACTAAAGTTTCAACGCTCCATGCGTGTCTCTAAGTCCTTTGAATAGAGAAGAAATAATGTACCATTTACAAAGACACATTAAGAAGTAATACACATTTTCACTCACCGACGCTTATTTTCATGAATCTAGAAACTCCGACATAAAAGAGAAACTGATAGACTACATAATATAGGGTTTGAACAATTTAGTGAAAGGCGTGGTGCAGAAAGAACTCATAGCTACCTAGCCACTTCAAACAAAGATTGTTAAATTGGATTCTTATAATTTTTGTTTGGGGAAAGAGGAAGTGATGGATAAGAACCTATCATTTCATGGGAAACAAAGAAGCTTCACATTAAATATCCGCACATAACAAACCATTAATTGTTGCTTCACAAGAAACATCTACTTTTACTGCCGAAAAAATGTGATTTATCATAGTTTACAGGGTTTTTTTCCCCTTTTTTTTTTTTGGGGGGGGTGCCTGGGTGGTTGGGGGTTAAGGGGGTTTTCCTTGATTACATCTCTATCTTCTTTTTGTTGTCAGAATAAACTTGTTTAATTCTCTCTACATGCAAGACTAATTTACATTGTCCCAACCCCTAATAATATAGGCTTCACCATGATTTCATGAAAGTTGTATTATTTCCCTCCTCTCTCCACCACTACATTACAGCGGGGGTATGTTTAAATATCTAAATAAGACTATTATTCCGGATGGAGGGACTAAGTGATTCAGTTCACCAAGCTCACCCATTTCCAGCAAAGTCAAAGCGGAAGGCACTTATTCCAATCTTTCCTATTGCAGCAGCAAGGCTCACCATGGGAATACGTTCCTGACATCATTAAATGATTGTTGACAGTTCATCTGACAAATCAGGTTGTTTCCTTCAATTTAATGCAACAGAGAAGCATTTCATAGTCAGCCAGGAAAAAAAAATCAGTTAACCACCCTGCACAACAATGGTTTACATTTGATATTTGATTCTTCATAGTCCATACTCCATAGAACATCGTTCAGGATGCATTTCTAAGCCCATACAATATGAAGATTGTGGCATATAGCAATGGTGACAGTATGATTATATGAATATTGCAACAACCATGTAGACTCTGATCAAACAACATCAAGACATAAAAGAGTTGCTAATTTAGTTCCCATCAACGATTACTTTTATGACCATCAAAAGCATAAAAGCCAATACACAACATCTGCTAAACAATCTCTTAATGCAATGAGAAAAGGCAATAAAGTATAGCAATAGGCTGAAAAGGCAAGTTTTAAAAATCAAGCAGTCTCTCCATTGTACTGGTGTTCTGATGGAAGTAAATGTAATGCATCCAAATTTGAGATAGGCAGTCTTACTTCCAGCAGCATATACTAACCTTCACGGACTTAATTCCATGACACACAATTACAAGCTCCTTGGAGCCTGTATCATGTAATATCCCCACTAGCTTTTCGCCATGATGATTTGGTATGACAAGCTTTAATTGTACATCCCCTGCATAGATATATAGAAGAACTTTTCAACAGAGCCAGGGAGAAGAGATAATAGCTTTCAAACATAAATAAACAAGGATTGAGAATGACACATAATAACATGGAGACAAGGAGAAAGGGAAAACCAAAAGAAGCACACTATTCAAAAGATTTATCAAATCTTAGATGTTCACCCCAAAAATAATTTGAGCAGCATAGAAGTTTGTGCCTCTTTTATGGTTGTTTTTTCAAAGGTAGACCCTTAGATTGTTCAAATTTTACTTTGTATCGTACTCTTTCTCTTAGGAATTAATAACCATACAATATCCCTATGCGTTTAAAATGGAATTAGCTCTGCCCTTGCTCTTGAATACCTGTTAATAATTCCATTATTTTCATTCTTTTCGTAGTTTTAGCTTTCTAAATTTCAGTTTTTTGGGGTGAAAAACACACCTAGATTTGGATTCAATAATTATTATTATTCAAGGTCTGCACGCAAATGTTCCACCCCAAAAACCCCTAAAATGTTACCCACCTGAGGAGAGGAAAATAAGATGAGAACAAATAAGTTTCACAACAAAGGGGAAAAAAGCTGAAATTATTAAAGAAGTTCTGAAACATAGTAATTGTACCACCTGAGGAGAGGAAAATAAGATAAGAACAAAGAAAGTAGAAAACATTGCAAAAACAGAAAGAAAAAAGAAATGAAACCAACGGAACTTTTGACAAGAGTTTAACCACAAGGACAGCGCCAATACATTTTCAAAACTATAGAGGTACTCTGTGCAATTCCCTTAAAGGAAGGGTACAACATAGAATTTGAGAAAGTACAACATAAGCCAAAGAAAATCCCTTTTTTCAAAGAGCATAGAGTTTAAATGCCTAAAGTCTAGAAACTAGATCATTCTATTCCTAGCTACAATGTTATAGTTTCAGGCCTGGTTCAGTTCACTAATGCCAACTTCGGATGGAAAGTTCGATCATGTTTCCGTTCGAAAACTAAAAGTTCGATGATCAACAACATGATCATATTGTTATTCTTCGTGATCTATCATTTACAGCTCTTAAACACTCTTAGGCTCCGTTTGGTTGGGTGTAAAATATTTTCAGTGTAAAATGATTTTCATGGAAAACAATTTACAATGGAAAACACAATTCCAAAATTAGTTTTCCGTTGTTTGGTTCCATGTAAGAAAAATGATGAAACAAAAGAAAATGAAAGGGAAAGTAAGGAGGTAGTGAGAGGAGTGTACAAGAGAGAGAAGGAAAATGAAGGAAAATAGTTTTCCCTTCATTTTGATGGGAAAATGGTTTTCCATCATTGGGAGAGCAATTTTACTCCTAGGGAAAATGGTTTTACACTCCTTTGCAAACCAAACAATGTAAAATTGAAAATAGAGGAAAACAATTTTCCAAGAAAATGTTTTACGCCCTACCAAACGGAGCCTTAATCAACATAATGAAATCATTCCTGATCTATTTCTATCTCTTACTCTCTCTAGCACTTACCATTCAATTAATCAAAAGATTCCGTCTTTTGTTCATTGATGTGTTCATCCACTATTAGTTCTTCATTTGTGTTGATCATACATCTTCAATCAAATTAGCAAATAGTACAACATTGATCTTTATAATCCCAAATTAATACTGAATTTTTTAGAAATGGATTCAACTTAAAACGAATGATTATTATACCCCATAGAATAACTACAGAAGAACTCGATTTTTCACGACATATCATCAGACACACAACACTATACAGTAAAAGAAAAATAGATAAAATTAAGAAGTAATCAACAGGCTTAAATCAATTAGATGCCTATTTTCCGTAGCAATAGAATATAACTTGCAAGAAACCAAGATTGGATTTTTGCAGAATGAACATGTTGTAACTTGTAACTTATTAAGTTTTAATTACAGAGAAACTAAGAAAGAAAATTACGGGAATGGAATTATGAAAATATTAGCAAAATAAAGGCATTTTCAATAACTTACGGTAAAAATCATTATGCTGGTTGATTCCTACATTATCTCGCTGCTCTTCAACGGACGATTTCGAGCCTTCTGGTAGACGATCAGCCATACTTTAGAGAAGTTGGACCGTTGGAAGAGAGAAGGGAAAAAATTTTGCGTTTGGGCAACAAGATCGTTTTTCTTAGAGATTGTTCGTTACCATTTTTTTTTTCCCGAGTTTCCAAGTTTCTATTGTCAGTTTGTTAAATTCATATGTGTTAGTATAATATGACTAATTTTAAGTTTATTATACCTATTATATAATACGATTTTTACATCCTTACCACCAAAAACTGGAAACTGACCGTCATACGGAACAGATCCTTAATTGTCATTTTGGTTTGATTAACGTATTGTTTAGATTGGTTTGGGTTTGGTTCGAGTTATGTATGACAGTATGAGTGATGAGTCATTTAGTTTGCTTACAAGTTTGAGTTATTTTGGATCTAATTATTCTGGATTCATTGCCGTGTAATGTACGAGTTAAAATTAATTATGATGATTGTAATCCTAACAATAATCCAAAAATATTAGAATTCCTATATATATATCAAATTCTTTTCTAGTAAGTTGCTCACAACGCATTGTAATTCAATTAGCTCTGATATCTTGAGGGAAATTGAAACAATCGGTTAAGTTCATTTAATAAATTTTTAAGAATATTACAAATCAATATGTTTTTAAAAAGGTGTATTCTCTTCAACTTATTTTTCTTTAATTTCTAGATAACTTAAGAAACTTTTAGAACGTTCTAAAAAAAATAAGAAATGCAAATTATGGATGTGCAAAATATAGTTTTAAAATGTACACATTCTTTAACGTATAAATTTTTTTTCCTTAATATTGTTTCTTTGGCGATAAAGGGTTCTATAGATAACCAAATAAATTACAGCAAGAAGTTCTAAGAATTAAGAATTTTCATACTCTTGTATAAAACATAAAAAAATAAAGTCGGGAAAAACCAATGCAATAGAAGTCGACGAAAGAAAAATTAATCATCTAACCATGGTAGTGTACTACTGTTCGCTGGTGAACGGTGCGCCATCTATCCAGACTCTATCAATAAAGAGTACATTTTTGCTTCCACAAAGAGAGGAACATTATCTACGGGTCCATAAGCTAGCATATCCTATGTAATGGTTAAAAAGTTACCTAATACTGATTATGACTGCAATCTACATGATAATCCAAATACACCAAACAAAGCTTGGTTCAATAATGAGGTTCGTATCTCATAACTTTACCTTCCTCTCACATTCAAGGGAACTTGCCTTGCTTGTTAATCTAGGCCAAGTTGACCAGTGCAAAGTTCCTCTCAACTTTGACGGTTCGGTTCGTGATAACTCTGCAGCAGTAGACATTATTATCCGAGATTCAGCTGGAGACCTCCTCACAGCCTCAACAATTAATCTCGGCTCCTCCTCGGTCTTCATTGCCGAAGCTACAGCTCTTCATCAGGGTATTCGCCTAGCCCTTCAAAATCATATTGACCACATCTTCATCGAGGGCGATAATCTTATGGTCATCAACGCAGTAAAAGGCATCTGGTTCCCCCCTTGGCAGATCTCCAACATCATCCGAGACATCCACTACCTTCTCAAAGATTTTCAGTCAAGGAATATACGTCATGTTTTCCGGAAGAAACAAAAAAGATTGGATAGCAAGGGATTTAGAGATAGGCATTCTAGTAGATTGTACTTCTTATGCTCTCCATAATATCCTTGAATCGATAAGGTAGGAGTTCTCCTCGTGCGGAGGGTCCCTAACCTTTTTTCTTCTTACCTTATTAAAAAAAAAAGGATTACATCCCGTTAACAACCAAAAAAAAAATTTAATGAGCCAAATACACATAGCCGAATATATACTAATATAATTTCCCTTGGAGAGGGTGGGAACTGGGTGGGGGTGGTAAGGGGTGTCTTCTTCAACCCCCATGGCCCAAGCTCAATTCTCACCTCCTTGCCCAGGGCAATTGATCCCCCTTATTTCACAGAAATAGGTAAATTTAAAGATGCATCCATAATACATCAGAAAACATGCATATACATTTCAAGAATCTGTACTTATCATCAAGTAACAAATATACATTTCACATGCTAATGAATCACAATTACAACTGATATTGTTAGAGAAGAGCGACAAGAATAAATATAAGAAGAGCAGCCACGAAAGAATACTTAAGAGCAGCAACCACAATAGCAAATGAGACAGCCAAGAGCTGCCACACCACTTGGACGCTTGCCCATGTAAGCAGACCAGTCAATCCCACTGACAACACGTTATCTGGGTCTGGGTCAAGCAGCAGCTCTGTCCATTTCAGCTTAAAGAATGGGGCCTGCTTATTCTCACTACCATTTCCGTTGCTGGGGTTTGGCTCATTGCTTATCTCATTTTCATCTCCGTTCCTCTGCTCTTTAGCACAGACGACGAATTTTCCAGGGTTCTGAAACTGCTTCCCAATAGTTAGGTGCTGTGCCTGGATTCGGTGGGTCATACACCATCTTGGTATTGGAAGCGGAATCGCAAGTATTCTGAAGTCTGAAAGAGTTTCGAGGCCTAACATATCAGACCCAAAAACTGATGAGCAAAAATTAGTCTCCAGAGGACAGATTAACCAACAGATTGGAAAGAAAAACGAGATAATAAAATGAGCACATGCAAATTCCCACTTATGATTCAATCTGAAGCCAATTTAATGTAAAAAGTTTCTCACACAAACAATGAGTCCTGTAGAAAGAACCAATTTCTTAATTTACAGAGAAAATAATCCAATCTAGTTCCATTATCTAAATGTTCCCCTTTTCTAATTCAAAGTTACTTTTCCCAAAAGACTAGCAAAGGATACATTTAAGCCGGAGCTCGTTCCTGAATGATCTCTTAATCTAACCTGACATAATAACACCCTTTGGCTATCACAATCATTTGTTTGCTGGATGATTTTGTTTGGTGAGTCTGTCAACTGAGATACAATTCAAAATCTACACACACTCACTGCCACATAAATCACCTATCTTTTGCAAGGAAATAAACACATTTTCATGGGCAATGACCTCAAATTATTTTTATAGGCATCTTAATTCCTTTTTTACAAAAAACTGAACTTCTCAAAGAAATGACCTTAAAGCACTAACTAGTAATGTAATGTTCTAATTAAGCATATAACAAAGAAGTAGCAAAAACACAATTGAACTACCTGCTCCAAATTAACAAACAAAAACCCGATTAAACAAGTTCTGCATCCCAGTCTATAAAATATACTAGCAAAATTAATCCCTTTAACGAGAAAAGTCACTAAGTAAAAGACTAGGAGAAAGGATTACGTTTTTGGTCCTGACTCCTAAGTAATGCTTAAATTATTGAAGGAACCACCAAAATTGAGTACAATCTCCTTAACTTTCAAGTTAGATTTATCAAAACCCACTAAAAGAAGACAAAGGAAGGAGTAGCCAGAACACAGCTCAATCAATGACTGGTAATTTCAAGAATAGATAAACAAAATTGTGCATAATTGATAATTCAAACACTAAACTCAGAGAATTCAAAAGAGGATGACAGTGACAAAGTCACAAGAATCGACAGAACTGGATTTTGATTTCATCAAAACTGACTATGTTCAATTTGTCATGCAGGAAATCAAATGAGATGGTCTCGGTGGTGGCATGAAGAAGCTGAGTAGATCGAGAGCAGCTGAGCTGAAAACAGATCTTTCAGTTTGATTAAGGATTACATCATCATCCAGAAGTGTATACACTATCCAATTCCACGAGCTTGACGAGAGAGGAAAGGAAATGATGCAATCAAAATATTCTAGGGTTGATTCAATTGGAGTGTAGAGAGATACTGGTTATGAACTGGGAATTTCGAAGCGAAACACAGTACAGAAGTACCACAATGCTCTTTCCCTCAAAAACAAAAAAAAAAAAAGTACCACAATGCTCAACATTCCGGCTAGAATGAGCAACATCATCAAGAAACAATTAGTACATGGATTGATTCCCCTCTCCTCATTAACATAAACAGTTACAAAAAAACTCTCTGAATTCCACAACCATATTTTGTTCTTCTTCTTCTTCCCACTAGCTTTCCAATTCGGATTACCTATTGTTTACGGATTAAGAATTCCCGAATGTCAACACCATCAAACAAACATGAATTGTAAAATTGATCTGATGAAATAAACATGAACAAGTGAACAATTGCATGAAAATATACGCATCTACAAATTGTAATATAAATTTTCTTATCATTTAGTTCCATTAAACAAACATGAATTAAGAACTTATATCAGAAATTCGAATCATAAATTTATAACATGTAAATTATCCCTAAAAACATGAAATAACATATACTACTATGATATAAAGAAAAAATAAGTTGAATTCATGAAACAAACAATAACAACCGCATAAAACCAATCGCATGAATAATCACATGAAATAGATCTTAAAAATCGCAATTTCACCCCAAAATTCGCAACAAAAATCGTCTGAACAAGTAGATTCATCTAAGGAACAAAACAAGAACCTGGAACGAGCGTCTGCAATTCGAGCCTCGGAATTTGCCTATGAGTGAGGGAAGCTGAGAGGTTCTAAAGTGTAGGTTTGGCACCGTGAGGGGGTTGTCTAACTATACGGTCTATACCCATGTAGTTTAAGAATTTTTTGATGCAAAAGACCCGAAAATGACAAAATGTAACACTCTACAAGAAAAAAATGAAAAAAAAACTTGAATGGACCAAATTTATAATAACTTATTGTGCACCGGAAATCATATCAGTTTTCGTTCAATATAGTCAGTTTTCATTTGACATTGTCAGTTTTTGTATGATATAAATCACCTTTTATGTAGTCAGTTTTTATATAGTATAGTCGAATTTTCTCGACATAGTCGGTTTTTATGATATGGTAGAAAAAAAAAAAAATACGATATATTATTATAGCTATATAACAGATATAATTAAGGACAAAAATACATGATATTAAATTATTATTAGCCTTATATTTTTATTTTTATTTTTATTTTTAGATTGGGAGATGAATTGCCCTAGTAGACACTATGAGAGTAGGGGGATAAACGAAATCCCTACCCTCAAAGTTCCTCTAGTGGGAATTGAACCTCCCAACCTCAAAGTCGAAAGGCACAATCCTAACCACTAGGCCAAGCTTAGCTGGTATTATTAGTAGCATTATATGTATATGATATAATTACATAATTACTCTGAAAGACATAACAAACTTATATTGAATTCAAATATTATTATCCTAAATTTTATCGATGCGAAGTGGCAGATAAATTCTCCAAAATGTACCTTATTTTATAGTACGTAATAAATTTAATTAATAGTATGAAAATTCTGAGTTACCATAATTGCATTATGATGATAACTAATATTTATTGAAAAAAAGTCATTCATATTTCGTAAAATTTATACTCCATACGTTGTAATAAACTCTAAGAAAATACTACAAATGACATATG
Organism: Beta corolliflora; assembly: GCA_947648045.1. Classification (NCBI taxonomy): domain Eukaryota; kingdom Viridiplantae; phylum Streptophyta; class Magnoliopsida; order Caryophyllales; family Amaranthaceae; genus Beta; species Beta corolliflora. The sequence continues at coordinate 94,275 of CANSZD010001257.1, read as the reverse complement.
AATATCATCTTCGTATTTTTACTCGGGAAGAGAATCGATAAAAAAAAATAATAATAATCAACTTTTTTGTTTTCATAAATTTAAGCAGAAAATAACAATTTTACTTGATATTGGTTGAACTAAAATTGAATGGGTCAAACCTTAAGACAAATGCATCTGAACTAAGTTGATCTAAAAATTGAATCAACTACACGAGATAGAAACTGAAAATGAAAAAGTTGGAACATAATCAATTCAGGGAAAAAAATAACGAAAGTCAAATGAATTGAATTAAACTGAATTATTTGGTTCGAACCATAACTGAACTAACGAACTAAAATGATACCTCTATTTATTTTCATATCTCAATTGACCTTTTGACGTTGAAATGAAATGTTCTAAACAAAAACTTGCAACACCATTACAATTAGCAACCAAAATTTGGCTCACTTTTCATTAACTTTTACTTCAAAATACAAAAAAAAAAGTTGAATAATCAACTTAATTATTTTGAGCAACAAAATCAGTCAATCGCCGCTTACATTTAATAAACTACTTAATATATTTCTAGCATACATATATTTGGCTCCTTAATTAATATGCTACCACTTCTTGAAATTTTGCATATTTTGTTACAAATGATATTGTACATAAAAACCAATCACCACCACAAAATTTCTTCATAAACTAAACACCTTAATTAAAGATAAAAAAACTAAAACCTAACAAACTCACATAAAGTGTGAAATTTATATCTAATGTTTAAAAAAAGGACCTCAAAAGCTGCAATAGATCGGAGAAGTAGAAAGCACTTCGAGACACTGAAGGACCTAGTTAAGTTTAGGTTACCAATCAATTGAATAACGGAAAATTAATTAAAATAGTTTTAAGACAAGCAGTTTGATATGAATACGAAGTAGTTAATACTCACTTCCTAACAAGTAATAACTAATGTTTCTGCAGTACTTGTATATCTTGATTATAAATAGAGTATGTTAGATCGTTTTGACGGTACAAGTTCTGGTTAACCCAAGCACAATTAGATCATGTCACTTTTGATCATAACATATCGTTTTATCAAAAGGGATCAACTTACCATGTCGGAATCAGGTAAAAAAATCATTTTTTTTCCGGGAATAGGTTGAAAAAATTTAGCCTCAGGTTATCGAGGACAAATCGAAATCCGGCTCATGTTAAAATTAGGGGTGTTCACAAAAACCAAAAAACCGTATCGAAAAACCGGTCAAAATGGGAGGTAATCGTACCAAAATAATATGGATTAAACGGTTCGGTTATCGAACCAGTAAAAATTATGGTTAAAGGGTACGGTTATGATTTTTATAAGACGGTTGACCGGAAAACCGAATATATTGATTTTATTTATTAATTATTCAATTTTATAATGATCAGATTAATTAATTATTAGTTTTTACTAAATGCATTTAGTAAGTTAAACAGTTAGTCAGTAATTTCTCTGTAAAAAAAAAGTCAGTAAGTGCTATACTAACTACTAAAGCTAAAGGCCCAAAACTTGTGGAATATGTGTATTATAGTATTATTGTTAAATTTTTATGTTGGCAGCGAACTTGTGGAGTATTAATGTAGTATGATTTTTATGTTAGTATTATTTATGTTCAGAAAAGTGAAAATCTAATATAGAAATTAAGTAAAATAAATTAATAAAATATAGACTAACGGTTAATGGTTAACCGTAAAATCGTACCGAAGAACAGATTAACCGCAAATGGTTACGGTTCACAAAAATGGCGAACCGAAACTTCCAGTTACCGAATCGAAAATGCCGTTTCGGGACGGTTAACCTCCCATGAACACCCCTAGTTAAAATTGATCAAGTAATAAAAAAAAGTAACTGACATGTTATTTACTTTTTGTTAACTTTGTTTCTCTCTGCCTTCTCTCTAATCCCTCCACTTTCTTAAATATTATCATAATACAAATTGTTGCTCAGCACTCAACACCACATGTTCGAAGAAAACCTTACACCCTATTTATGTATTGATTTTCTCCTAATATTGCAACCTAAATAATATATTATTGTATTTAATTCTAATATTAATATAATGGTGTGTTTGAATATTATGATTTCATTTAAAATTCCTGAATTGCGTCAATTCATGTATTTGGATGATTAAAAATTTGAAATCTGGAATTGACTCAAATTATTGGTCAACTTAAAAGTGCACATTACATAAGGGATTTAAAATTACAAATCAAATCATGCCATTTGAAATTCTCAAGTTTAAAGCCAATTGGGTTGCAAAATTCTTTCACCTCTTCATTCTCTTTCTTCAATTCACTCGTCCTCTCATCTCCTCTGATACACCAAATCGCTATATCTCTCTCTCACTTCTCCATTCTTTCTAATATATAAAAAAATATAGCGATTAATAATATAATAATAATTTTTTGATATAATATCCATAAAAAGTACATAAAAGATATAGTAAAATTAAATTTTATATAGAAGTTTGTTAGGCTTTTATTTTAATACCGCAAGTGATCAACGGTTTCGTAGCACATACGGGTCGAACTCAAGGAGGTGCAAGATTAAACACTAGTTGATTTTCTACTATGAAATAACTAAACAATCCAAATATCAAGAAGAATCTATAACATATATCTAAACTAATGACAATATATGACAAACTATTATAGCTAATATACTAAGATTAAGCATCACCACTAATATGAATTGATCAAAACATAACTCAAATCCCAGTTACTCAATTATAGCTTAGGCGAGATTGACATTCCCTTATGACTCACTAATAAAGCACAGCTGCGAACCGAAACTAAATCCTCGGTCATTCCTCAATACTTATAGCTCACTTTCGTGATAGCAAAAGGCCTAACTAACATGTATGTCTCCTATTTTCATGGCATACACACATAATCAGAAACATTAAGAACCAATGTCAAACAATTCCCAATTCTAGTACTCACTTATTTTCATGGGAGAATTCAAATCAATGACAAGATTATCTAAACTAAGAGCCAACTTTCATTGATGAACTCAATTAATAAAATAACAATTTATTACCAAATAAATAACTCCTAACTCCAACTCCAACTTACGTTGATAATATAAAATTAGGGATAAATCAAGATGCAAAATTGACAACAAAACAATCTTATCAAACCTTATGCATATAACTCAATAACATGGGAATTAGAGACAATTCCATACTAGGGCTCAACTCAATCTTAGAAAAAAATACTACTCGCTAATCATGGCAATGAAACCAACAAACATAATTGAAAACATAATTAAATAAACAAAAGAGAAACGAAAGAATAAAACTTGACACGCAATGCTTGAATAGAAGATGAATCTCCAATCTTGAATCTCCAAAATATCAATAGAAAATAAACTAGGGCAAAAACTAGAGAACAAACATAAAAAGAAAGATAACATGTAACTTGAATAATGATTAATAGATAATAGATATCCTACCCTAATTAGAAATCCTCTAATATAAAATTGTATCTCTTAATACTAGTAGGAAACCAAGTTACAAGATAAGGAAAGCCAAATAAATCATCAAAGGGTCGGAATTGACAAATCCATGCGCGCGTATGAGATCAGATAAAAACAGGGCCAACTTGTGAAGTCCATATCTCCTAGAATATAACTTGCCTTGGGCCGTGCAACCTATCATTGGAAAGCTGTTCAATCCTACTTTCCAAGGCCGCTGGAATCATACAATTATCAATGTAGAGTCGAAAATTATGGGTAAAAGAGTAAACATCACTCAATTTCCGCAATTATTTAATCAAATTCCAACTTCGTTTTAGCTCCAATTTGCACTCAAAAATATCCAAAACGATCCTTATCAATGTAGCTTGCTTCTAATTGCTCCTAATTACTCAATCTTGTCCAATCATACTCCAATTAAGTTCTCAATACCTGAAATTAATCACTAAGTACCAAAAACACACAAAATGAGTAATATTTCGCAAATTAAGCAATAGTATGCAATTATGAACTATAATGCACCTAAATGTTCCTAAAATGCCACCTAAATGCACCTAAAACCTATATAAAAATACGACACATCAAAGTTATGTAAAAGTAAAAAAAAATCAGCCGGTCCGGACCGAAAATGAAAACTTCAAAAAACTTAGACCAAACGACTGTCTATTTTTTCGATCTGGACCAAAAAATCAAACATTCAAAAAATTTGGACCTAATTAGGACCCTAATATGTAGGTTCGCTCTTAGGCATCCAAAATCTCATAAATAGGGCTGATCCTACGGATTCATAATTCCAAATATAAACATCTTCCTTTCACCAAATTATTCGTGCTCGAAACAGTAACCCAAGCACACAATTACTTAATCTGCATCTTAAAACTGCTCTTAAAACTCGGAGTTTGCTACATTCGAATACAATACTTCATTACCTAACATTGAAACTAAATTCATGATCCTTCATCCATAATCTGTTTATAAATTACTCTCAAACACAACCCTTTTTTCCTTTTCTAAAATACACCAGCTTTCATCATAATACCAACAAAATCCCATGATTTACACAATGAAGGTAACTACGTGTTGGATATACATTCAACATCGGCTCGGTATGCAAAGCACATGATCCTTTCTCCTGCGTTTCACCGTATTATTTCCCTTATAACTAGCTTCTAGTTAGTTAGCTTACGATTCTTTGCGTCAACAGTAACCCTCTTACTGTCGTCTTTTAGATTCTTATTATTACATTCTCTATATATAGTGATCAAGCAGTAATATCCTGATGTAATAATACACACAGAGAATTTCTCTCTATTGTAATACAAACATTTTATTTTCTTCTCTCAATTACAAAAGTAATTCTTCAATAATGAAGTTCAACTAGATTGGTCTACAGTTTGTAACATGATAAAGAGCTTAAACAACTGTAAGATCATTCAATTCGATTTCACATTCCATTTTTTCTAAGAACAAAGCTTGTTGATTAGTGTGATTGAAATTTTTCGTAATTTTCTGGAATCTTATCATGATAATTGAGGTTGATTGACTAAATATGGATGAATCCTGTTGAGTGATTGTTGAATCCTTGATTCTTATCAGAAATTCAGAAGTTATATTTCTCTTTGATTGATTGTTGATTGACAGAAAATTGTCATGAAATTCTAGAACTCACAAAATCATTGACAAATTTTGTGAAATATCTTGATTCTGCTTTCTGAAATCTCGTTTTTTTATTGTAATCTTGTGAATCTTCTTCAATTTTCATCATTAGATATTGCAAATCTGATTGTTCAAAATGCCTGAAAACATAAACAACAACAATATAAATTCAGATTCTAACAATGTGAATTCAGATCCTTCCTTAGATCATACTTCACCTTGCTACATTCATCCTTCTGATTCTACTAGTATGCAACTAGTTTCTGAAAAATTCAATGGTCATGGCTTCAATTATTAGAAGAGGTCAATGTTAATTGGTTTATCTGCCAAGAACAAGTTACCTTTCATCACTGGTACTTTGACTAAACCGATGCTAGTTCACCTACATACAAAGCATGGAATCATTGTAATAGCATGCTTATTTCCTGGATTTTGAAAGTCTTGGACATCACAATTGCAAGCAGTGTTCTATATTTTGATACAGCAAGAGAAATCTAGTTAAATTTAGAAGAGAGGTTTGGCCAAGCATCAGACACACAATTGTATTATATTTAGCAAGAAATTGCAAGTTTGAAGCATAGATATGATAGTATTACAACTTTTTTTTACCAAAATCTAGATGTTGTGGGATGAATTGGACGCTCACAATCCACTACCTATTTGTACATGTAGAAATTGTACTTATCAAGTTCCACAGAAGCTAGTTCAAGCCAGAGAGGAACTGAGATTGGTGCAGTTTCTCATGAAGCTGAAAGATAGTTACACTGTAGTCATAGGCAGTCTTCTAATGCAGCATCCTTTGCCTAAGGTATCTCATGCTTATAGGCTACTTATGCAAGAAGAAAAGCACAAAGTAACACTTACTCAGTCATCTTCTGAAGAGACATATATGGCTTTCATTGCCAACAAAAGAAGATTCAATGATTATTCTGATAACAATAGATACTCTAAGCCACATAATAATTCCTATGTGCCTAGAGTTTCTTTTCAATCTCCTCACACTGATAAGATGAAGAGATCTTCATATTTTTATGATCATTGCAAGATACCTGGTCACACAGTTGACAAATGCTGGAAAGTACATGGTTACCCTCCAAGCTATAAAGAACATCAATAATATAAGCAAGAAAGTAGCTACTGCTGCTCAGTTTGAAGAAATGGAAGATGGTGCAATTGATACTCATAATGCTCCAGTTCCCACTCAATTTACAACTGAATAATACAACTAACTCATCGTGCTTCTTAACAAGCAATCATCACAAGATTCAGACATGCCACAATCTTCAAAGAATCCTGCTCTTCTAGCAGGTAAATTTTATTTGTTTTCTAGTCTAATCCAAATGGATTATTGACAGTGGAGCAACATATCATATCTGTTTTGACTTCACTAACTTTGTTTCTACAACTTTAGTAACTACTCCTGACAACAAGATAACAATACCAGATGGGAACAACCTCACATTTACTCATAAAGGCACTATTCAGTTGTCCACACAACTTATCCTTCATGATGTACTATGTGTCCCTGGATTCCACTTTAACCTGATTTCAGTAGCAAAACTATGTGCTAATGACTCAATTTATATGGTTTTCTCTAATATTGATTGCTTTATTCATGCACCTTCAATGAAAAAGCCACAAGTTCTTGGTAAACTTGTTAATGGCTTATATTGTTATGCTGAAGCTACTTCTACTGATTCACTGGTTGAAGACTTGCTGGTCATATTTGTTTTGTGCTACTCAACATAAATCATCTTCTTCTGCTGTTCATGATGCCAAGCTGTGGCATCTTCGTGTAGGTCACTTGCCTTTTGGACAATTTAAACATCTTCTTCTTGATATAGATGTTACTTCTTGAGTAAAAACTTGTATTTGCCAAGTTTGTCCATTAGCTAAACAACCTAGACTTTCCTTTTACAGTACTGAAATAAAGACTGTTAGACCTTTTTAAATGTTACATTTAGATTAGAGGTGATCATGGGCCATGCCAGGTTCGTTCGGGTCGAGCCTTAAAAAATTGCCCATTTGTCGGGCCGGGCAGGGCCAAAATTTTGTTCCCGAAACCAGTCATTTCGGGCCAAAAAGAACTAGCTTTTCGGGCCAAAATCGGACCGAGCTAAAAATTAGACTAAAAAGTCATTTATGGCTTGCCCAAAGCCCGTCCCAAAGCAAAAAAAATTTGGGTCGGGCCCGATCGCGGGCCAAAAAATTTCTGCCCAAACCCGCCCAAAATTCGGGCCGGGCTAGGCTTTTTTTATCAGCTCTAATTTAGATGTTTGGGGTCCATATCACACTCCCACATACAATGGTTTTACTTTCTTTCTCACCATTGATGATGATTTTACAAGATGTACTTGGATTCATCTCATGAAGTTTAAATCTGAAGTTGTTAGTATCTTTGCCAATTTTCTTCATTATATTGAAACCCAATTTAACCTATTTGTTCAAACCGTGAGGACTGATAATGCCAAGGAGCTATGTGAAGGAGCCATGAAACTGTTATTTCTCAACAAAGGCATTCACAATCAAAGAAGTTGCCCTGATTCTCCACAACAGAAGGGAGTAGTTGAACGCAAACATAGGCACTTACTTGATACTGCCAGGGCTCTCCTTTCAATCAAATATACATGTCAAGTATTGTGGAGAAACAGTTCTGTGTGATGCCTATTTGATCAATAGAATGCCACTACATAGCTTGAATTTCAAACCTCCTTATGAATTGCTATATGGCACCAAACCCATACTTTCTCACCTAAGAGTTTTTGGTTCATTATGCTATGCTTCCGCTCTCAAAGTAAACAGAACTAAATTTGACCCTAAATCTTCCTTTGCGTCATGATTGGTTACCATGTCCATCATAAAGGCTACAAATTACTACATACATTTAGCTTCACAACAAGTAATTTTTCTAGGGATGTTGTCTTTCATTAACAACATTTCCCTTTCCACATCCATTCTTCCACCTCTTAAGTGGCCTTTTGCGAGCGCGGTTTTTTTTTCTTGCGGCAGCCAACTTATTCTTTGTGTCCTACCCAAAACCGGAATAGTTTTTTTTAATATTAAAAAATATGTCTATTGCTGCGTTTTTGGGTAGAAACCGCAGCAATAGGTATAGGTAAAAAAACAAAAACAATTTTTTTTTTTAATTTTTTTTGGCAATTTTAAATCAACTCCAATAACTAGAATATTGTCGCATGACAGTTTTTCAAACCAAAATATATTTACAATCATATCTATAATACAAAAACAAGGAACAATCGAATATATGAAAAAACTAAAATGAACAAAGAAAAAGGAGAAACTAAAGATACGAAGTATCAAGTATACAGCAGAGTAATAGAAAAAGGAGAAAAAAAAAAAAAAGGAAAGGAAAAATAAACTCCCCCCCCAAAACATCAGAACCCCAACCTTTTTTTTTTTGATAATTTTGGTTTTTATAAATTCACCATACATCATAAATTTACCATACATCATAGTGATTGGCAGTCAACGCCATACAAAACATCACCTCTGCAAATCAAGAAAATAGGCATATTGAACCTAGGGATGGGCATGGGTCCAGGACCCGACCCGGACCCGACTGGACCCGACCCTAATTTAAGGGTTTGGGTCCAGCTTTTTCAGACCCTAAGGGTCCGGGTCCAAGTAAATTTTTTAGGGTCTGGGTCCGGGTCTTGATATTTTAGACCCAGACCCGACCCTAAAATAATTTAATATATAAATTTTAACTTTTAAAAAAAAAAAAAAAACAAACTGCAGAAATAAATGCTGGAAGGGAAGCTATGGCCCTTTGTACATAATATATTATCTAGAACCCGAACAGCGAGAACGGTAATGGTGAATAAGAGTCTAGAGAGGGATGTTTCCAATTATGTACCCTCTGTTGATAATTTCTTATCTGGTTGATTAGGTGAACTGAGATCTAAGACAAACTTTCCAGTAAACAGGTTCAAGATTTGACAATGCATGGATGCTAATATTACTATATGTTGCGGATGATGGCTTAAGGTCTTTGCTTCTCTTTTGTTGACATATTGATATCTCTTCCACAAAGGCATATTTAAGTAGTGGATGAACGATTTATACACCACTGGGTATGGTTTCCAACAATAATGAGAAGTTATTCAGGAACCTAGAAATAGTGTTGCATCTTGGCCTATTTAAATAGTGTTGAATCTAGAATCTAAAAATTGAAATGTGTAATTTGGCTGAAAATTTGGCAAAAATAAAGAAATAGGCCTGGACCCTAGGCCCGAACCCTAGACCCTCCAGACCCTAAGGGTCTGGGTCCGGGTTCAATTTTTCCATACCCTTAGGGTCCGGGTCCACAAAAAATTAGGGTACGGGTCTAGGGTCCGACTGGACCCGACCCTTGCCCATCCCTAATTGAACCCCCACCCCCTTTATTTCATATTCTTCGCTGCTACAAATTCGCTGCATCATCATCTTCAAGCGCTCCTTGAAACTCGAAGCCGACCACCAAGATCCGACCGCCCAGAGCCGACAACCAACATCATCTTCGCTGGTTTTTCTTTCTTTGTTTCGGGCAGTTGGACGGAAAAAATGAACGACTGGTTTTTCTTTCTTTGTTTCGGGCAGTTCGGCGGAAAAAATGAACGGCGGCGAGAAGGCTTCGTGTGAGAAATAAAATCGCGTCGAGTGTTAGAATTTGAGAGAAGAACGAATGTGAGAAGGAGACTGAGTGAGGAGGGAGAAGAATGAGGAAGAGAAGCTCGTGGATGCCGACAGTTATGGCGCATCCGAAAATAAAGGAGGAAGCTCGAGGAGAGGGAAGGAGATTTGAAGGAGGAGATAGAAAGGTGTGAAATGAAGGAGCTAAGTTATGAAACGACTGAAGGGTGAAGAGGGCTGAAATGCGGGATTAGCGCCTCTTATGAAATAAATAAGGATATTGCTGCGGTTTTTTGTAAAAACCGCAGCAATATATTAAAATATTATTTTAATATATTGCTGCGGTTTTTGCCAGAAACCGCAACAATATGTCTGGTCAAAAAGTCAACTTTTTTCAAAAAATTTCCCGTTGAAACCATATTGCTGCGATTTTTGGCCGAAACCGCAGCAATATCTTTATTTTATATTTTACCTTTTCTTTTTACGTGATATATTGTTGCGTATGGGTAAAACCGCAGCAATACCACCGCAGCAATAAGTAATTATTCTACTAGTGTTTCAAATTTTTCTACCTGCTGATACCACTTCCAGTATATTTGCAGATATTTCTCCATTCCCTTCTTCTCCACCTTCACCACCTTCACCACATTCAAATCCTACACCAAATTCCACACCTTCACCTTTTTCTAACCCCTCTACTTCTGCCTCTAGTACTGACTCATCTACTCACCATCCAACTACTTCTCTTTCTGAGTCCCTTACCTCTCCTTCCTCTCCTAATGATCCTATCTCTCTTGATCTTTCTGAAATCCCCACCAGGAAGTCTTACAGAGTTTCTCAACCACCTTCTTATCTTCACAACCATCATTGTTACAGCACAGTTGGTTCAAATCACTAGTGTAATAATTTAGTAACTTGTTTCAATTTCTCAACTACTCACCAGGCTTTCTTATCTCACATTTCTACTCTCCAAGAACCTTCTTGCTATGCAGAGGCATCTAAACACCCTGAATGGCAGCAAGCTATGACAAAAGAGTTTCAAGCTCTAGCAGATAACAACACTTGGGAACTTATGTCTCTTCCACAAGGTAAGAAGGCTATGAGGTGTCAATGGGTATACAAAATAAAACTCAAGGCTGATGGTTCAATTGAAAGATACAAAGCTCGTTTGGTTGCTAAAGGATATAATCAAAAGCATGGAATTGACTTTGATGAAACTTTTTCACCTGTTGTGAAAATGCCAACAGTTAGGTGCTTAATTGCTCTGGCAGCTTCTTATGGCTGGTCTCTCTCTCTCAGCTTGATGTTAACAATGCTTTTATTCATGGAGATCTCCATGAAGAAGTATACATGACTGTCCCTTCAGGCATACCTAATCCTTCCAACTTGGTTTGCAAGCTCACCAAGTCATTATATGGCCTGAAACAGGCCAGTAGACAATGGTTCAGTAAGCTTGTTGAAGCTTTGTCTTCTAAGGGTTTCCTACAATCTAAAAGTGGTTATTCTCTTTTTATCAAGAGGTCTGACTCACTCATTACACTTGCTGCAGTATATGTGGATGATATACTTCTTAATGGCAATGATCCTCTTTCTATTTCTGAGCTCAAAGATCATCTTCATTTTGCTTTTAGCATCAAGGATTTAGGTACTCTTCATTATTTTCTGGGTCTGGAAGTTGGTTATCTACCTAATGGTGTTACACTCAGTCAACATAAATTCACCAAAGAGCTCCTCACCTTTTCTGGTTTAACATCTTTCAAATCAGTAGTCACTCCTCTACCTCTTAACACCAATCTCTCAGCTCATGAGGGAGTTCTTTTTCATGATTCTTCCTGGTATAGGTGTATGGTTGGCAAGATGAATTTCCTTACACATACTAGACCAAACCTATCCTATATTATCCAACTCAATTCAGTATATGCAAGCTCCCTGGATCCCTCACTACAATGCTATATTACACACACTCAACTATATTTGAGCCACTTGTGGCTGGTCAAGGGATCTTACTTAATGCTTCTGGTCCTATTAAATTATAAGCCTATTCAGATAGTGATTGGGGCTCCTGCCCTAATTCAAAGAGATCTGTCTCTGGTTATCTCATAATGTTAATCAAATCTCCCATAAGTTGGAAATCAAAGAAGCAAAATACAGTCTCTAAATCTTCTCCAGAGGCTGAATATAGGGCTATGGCTTCAGCCTCTTCAGAAGTTACTTGGCTAGTGAGCTTGCTTACAGAGTTGGGTGTCCCTAATTTACAGCCTGTTCAACTACATTGTGATAACCAATCAGCCATCTACATAGCCAAGAATCATGTTTTTCACGAAAAGATTAAACATATTGCTATTGACTGTCACTTTACTCGAGATAAAGTCTTGGAAGGCATGATACAACTGACATACTTGCTTACAAAGTCCCAGCTAGCAGAAGTTTTCAACAAACATTTGCCATCTGCTCAGCATAATCAGCTATTGTCAAAGCTTTGAATGATTTCCTCACCCCAAGCTTCGAGGGGGATGTTGGATATACATACACCATCGGCTCGGATGCAAAGCACATGATCCTTTCTCCTGCGTTTCACCAGATTATTTCCCTTATAACTAACTTCTAGTTAGTTAGCTTACAACTGCTGTGTCAGCATTAACCCTCGTACTCTCCTCTCTTAGATTCTTATTATTACATTCTCTATATATAGTGATCTAGCAGTAATATCCTGATGTAATAATACACACAGAGAATTTCTCTCTATTCTAATACAGACATTTTCTTTTATTCTCTCAATTACAAAAGTAATTCTTCGAAAATGAAGTTCAGCTAGATTAATCTGCAATTTGTAACACTACGACACTCGAGTCATTTTCACCCATACATATGCATCAAATTTAGGATTTAGCTGCTATGCAGTAGATTAGTTAAACATAAAATTCGAACAAAATTCAAGTTGATGATTTCCTTGATATTTGCCAAATTTACTGGAAGAAATATCGTAATAGAAAACAACAAATTTCATCAATCAACCAGTTAGAAGGTAAGATAAGAATCAAACTTCACCATAAATTAACAGTAAGATGAGGAGAAGATAGACAGAAAGAGAGAGGGTGAAGGATGATTCAACGGTGCTGTATCGCCAGTCGGGTGAAAGGATTAGTGAAATTTGTTGTCGGTCTATGAATTATGATTAGTGAAATTTGTTGCGTAAATGAGATACTGGACATGATACCAGCATGAGCATCATGCGCACGGATTAAAACGCAAGTAAAAAAGTGGAACTTGCATATTAGGATAAAGAGGCAAATGAAGGAACATTTAGTTATTTCAATGTATACTGTACAATAATGAATACACGCTATTGTTGATTGAACAATTGCAATTTCGAAATGAACAATTACGAATTATTCAAAATGTTCTAAAAGAAAATACGACCAGGTTCAATCAAATAAATATGGTATTTGAATGAATATTTGTGAGTTTTTCAAAAATGAAAATAAAATTCAAAATTCAAACATTAACGCACATCTATTTATTGTATTTGAATGGACATTTACGAGTTATTAATGAATATTTGCGAGTTAAGAATGAACATTTGAAAGTTGTTAATCAAATATCTCTAGAATTCAAAGTTCAAAGTGTTCATTTCTAAAATTTAAAATAATTATTGATTGAACAGAACATTATTTTGTAATGAACATTTTGAATAACTAAAAGAACATTTGCGAGTTTTTCAAAATGTTCAACTCGAAAATTCAAAATGTTTACGAAGGAACATGTTGAAGAACTTAAAGAACCTTATAATTGATTATAATTATTAAAAATAAAGACGTTATTTTGATTTGACTTGATGTTCTTTTAAGATTTTTTTCCCTTTAAATTTTGGGTGTACTTTGAAAGTGAGAGTATGCTCTTTTGATTTGGCCTATACACACCACACGCATGGTGGGACCATGTGTATAATCTATCAATTGGATTATGAGAGTTCTGAACCGGACATTTTTCCTTTTTTAACAGTATGAAGGTTTAGGAACTTACTATTTTGTTTACTAGTAATTTTTGCACGCTTACATCGCGTGTGTGTGATTTTGTATAAAATTTTAATTTAATCTTCTTTCATTATTTTGGGTTAAAAATTTGCTTTAAAGGTAATTATACGAATTAGTGTATAACTATATATCTATAAAAAAGGCTTGATAATTTTTGTTGAAAACCTACTCGTAAGATATAAGTGTATAACTATATCTCTATAAAAAATAAATAATGATTAAATAGAAAATTTAATCTGGAAGTTACCTTCACACAAAAAATATTTAGCAGTCACATCAAAGCTTTTTTTTAATTCCATGACTTTTTTCTCTCATTAATTATCTTGGAATAACATATACATAAAGGGTATATAAGGGAATTCAGGTGGATACCAAAGTCCTCAAGAGTTCCCATATATAATAGAGATTTAGGTGTCATCATGTTAAAATAAGAAATGGATGTAAAGGCTAGGGAAAGAACATAAAAATTTTACGGGTTTTTCACCATATACCCCCGACTAATTTTTTTTTGCACCATATATACCCTTTCAACTTTCCAAATTCACCATATACCCCTCACGTTTGAAAAAAATACATCCACTTACCCTTAATGACTAACGGCGCTAAACTCCGTTAGTCATCAACCCTTAATCCCCCATCTAACCTAATTAACTAACCTAAATCTACCCCCTAATCCTAACCCTAACCCTAACCCTAATACCCTAACCCTAACACTTAACACCCCACCCCCCACCCCCTCCCCCACCCCCCACCCCCCCCTTACCCCCACCCCCCTCCCCGCACCACCCCCTTCCCACTCCCTCCCTCCCCGCACCCTCCCCTCTTCCCCCCTTCCCAGCACACTCCCTCCCCTCCCTCTCTCCTTGTCGCGCAACCCCTTCCCCCGAGTTGCGTCCCTCTCTCCTCTCCGCACCCCTCCTTCTCCCTCTTGCCTTGCTGAACGCAAATTACCTCTGGGCCAGTACAAGAGAGCAGGGGCGGGTTTGCGTGTGGTGTGCGGCGGGATTCGAAGGGTGGGGGGGATGGTCATGGGCTGCGGGATTCGAGGGGGGGGGGAGGGGGGTTCGCGACGAAGGGGAGGGGGAGGAGGAGGGGTTAGCGGGAAGGGAGGGAGGGGGAGGGGGGTTAGCGAGGAAGGGGGGAGGGCGACTGAGGTGGGGAGGGGGGGCTTCGAGGATGGTGGTGGGGAGGGGGTGGTGGGGTAGTGGAGGGAAGGGGTGGGGGGAGGAGTGGGGGTGTTAAGTGTTAGGGTTAGGGTTAGGATGTTAGATTAAGGTTAGGGTTAGGGGGTAGATTTAGGTTAGTTAGTTAGGGTTAGAGGGGGATTAGGGGTTAATGACTAACGAAAGTCTAACACCGTTAGTCAAAAGGGTAGTTTGATGTATTTTTTCAAACGTGAGGGGTATATGGTGAATTTGGAAAGTTGAAAGGGGTATATGGTGCAAAAAAAATTAGTCAGGGGTATATGGTGAAAATGATTATCCGTGATTTTATTACTGTTAAATTTGGTTTAAATATCTTCAAATATATTTCTTATCAGTATAAATTTATTGAACTTACTTTTCATTGATGTATCATATCATCGAGATCCAATCCAAATCACGATGTCATTTTCTTGTTCTTGAATGGGTCTCTTTTATTTTTTTTTAGGTTTATGCTCTACTCCGGGTAAAGATCTGCCCGATTTTGATTTGCACATAGTTATAATTTATAATCATACGTTAGGAGTTGAGAATTAGGAGATAACTGGTCTAATTTTACTGGAAAATGCGAACTTCATCGAACTAAGTTGATGATAATCGTGATATCTTTATGTTAAAAATTTGTAGAGAGTATGCCAAGTCATCCCGGAAGTAAGGTTCACATTCATTAGGCATGATATGAACAAGTTTGTGGGTGATATTAGTTATTGCATGAAGTATGTATAGGTTATGAATGTTTTAGACGCTATTCAAATGTAGTATGGATGTAAGATTGCGTAAAGATGATATTAGTTTCCTAGTTACTTGTCCTTTTATGTTCTACTTTGAATTGGCACATATATTGATATATAGAAATGAAAAGCAAAACTTACGATGCATTTATCTTACAGTAACTCATTTTGGAGAACAATTATGTAGAGACCAAAAATAGAAGAATGAGCATGGCCCACTACAAGTGTGAAGTTAATGTCATACTCTCGTGGTTATATTTTCTAAATAGAATTTTCCTTCATCATACACCCAAATGAGAGTACACCCAATACTGTACACTATAAGTCTAATGTGACCACACATGTTTATAATATGTAGGTGCTTCACCCTAGAGGTTGCAGGAGTGCTGGCGTGGATGTGCCTTTCTCAGTTGAACTAGATGTCTCTTAAAACTTGATTTCCAAGAACAATCCTTAAAGTGTGGCACTCGTAAGATTGAGCCGCAAACTCAACAATTCGCACCCCTGCTTTGGCTGTTTTGCCTAATACCACACAAATTTTACTTGTTTAAAAACACAAGTATCAAAATAGAGTATGTTACCATGTTCGCTTGTGACTTGTGAGATTTCATATTGGAATGGCAATAGATCTTGGACCGGTCAAAATCTTTTTGTGTCCAATCAAATCCGGATGTAAATACAGGTTAAAATCTGATCTGTTACCGTCCCTAGACGCTAATTTACATATATGGCACCTACGTCACCAAAGCAGATGCACAAGGAGTGGCAAGTTTAGAAATGTAAAACCAGTCATTGCAGCTATTCAAAAAGAAAAAACCATCTTTATATTGCTACAAACTTTAACGTGTCAGATCTGCTTGGCCGCTAAGATTCTACATCTCTAGTCCAATCTCCAACTCACAGATTGATGATACAGGGTAATCACCAGATAACTTGCAGCAAATGCAAGCAAGATACGGTTATGGCAGTAAAAAGATCATATTCCTCCAATGACAAAAATTAACTACTTAATATATGCACATTGAATTCATTAAATTAAAACCCGCCTTTTATAGAGAAAGAAATAAAAAAAGGCTAAGATCCCACTGGAGCCACCCCTTTGCCCTTGGCAGCAGCCGTTGCAGCAGCAGCTGCAGCTGCTGCTGCCGCTGCTGCTGACGCAGCAGCACTCGGGGTTGAAGGTGGGACTGGTTTTGACTGCTCACTGCTTTGAGTTGACACTATGTGCTGTTGCAGGTGTTGCTTCTGCTCTGAGTTGACTTCTGCAAGCAACTCCTTAATTTGAGCACCCGTGAGAGTCTCATTCTTTAGCAAAGAATTAGCCAAGGCATGGAGTTCCTTGCTATGAGTTGTGAGAATGGTTTTGGCATTATTGTAGGCTTGCTCGAGTAAGAACCTAACCTCTTGCTCAATAAGCAGCCGAGTTTCGGTGCTCATACTCCGGCCATTGTCATCATAATCATGAGTAACAAGTCCAACCTCTCGGCTCATCCCATACTTAGTAACCATCGATCTTGCGAGTTTTGTTGCTTGTTGGAGATCAGAGGATGCACCAGAAGTTACCTCATTCTCCCCAAAGATAAGCTCTTCAGCAACCCGACCTCCCATGCAAACATCAAGGCGCGCAAGCATTTGTTTCCGGGAGATGCTAGTTTGGTCCGTCTCAGGGAGTTGCGTAACCATCCCAAGGGAGAGACCTCGGGGGACAATTGTCGCCTTGTGTACAGGGAGGGCACCATTAGTATGCATAGCGACAAGGGCATGGCCGCCCTCATGGTATGCTGTCATCTTCCGGTTTTCATCGGAGATAACAGCAGACTTGCGCTCGCTGCCCATTAGTATTTTGTCCTTGGCATACTCAAGATCAGGCATACTCACTGCCTTAGCCCCTTCCATTGCGGCCTTCAGAGCAGCTATGTTGACTAGGTTAGCAAGATCAGCACCAGAGAAGCCTGGCGTTCCTCGAGCTATAATCATGAGGTCTACTTCTTCTCCCTTCAGCACCTGTATACAGTAAAGCTATATTATCTTCTCTTGACAAACTGGTGACAACTGACGATATACTTAGAAATACATCACTAGCACTAAGAACTAAAAACTATGTCCAGAAAGTTTTTACTAAGACAGCACCTATCATCTCATCAAACTAACAACCTGGTTTTTTTAAATACAGTGACAGCAGATAATCAGAAGAAAGCAATCACCACTGAGCTAGAAGAAGTACATATGACATCCATCACGCATGGTTCACCGGTTCACCGACTAAACCCTTAGACATTCACTGATCAAAAGGGGCTCAGATATGAAGAAGCACAACACTTGGCTATATGACATCCATCACATACATGGAAATTGGAATCAAAGGGGCTCAGATATGAAGAAGCACAACACTTGTAGGTAACCAACTATGTCCACAAAGTACACCCAATCAATCTAAGGCTTCGTCCATCAGCACTCCTAAGTCCTAACTCAAACCTCCAATATAGTTGAAAGCCCAATGTTAAAGCCAAAGTGAGGCATTTCCTTTTTAGTAATTCATCCATAGAAAATAAACTACACTCCTCCTTTCTAGGTTCAAGTAAAGTTTGAAAAAATAGATACAGTGTTCGAAGTAGCAAACAGGTCAATCCGATTCGGTCACTTCAATTCAGATCATATTTAGGCCATGAGTCGTTTAGTTTTGTTTAATGTCAGGTCATATTCGTGGGCCATTTAGCTTTTCTGATAGATCAATACATATTAGTCAAAGTAATACTATGGTCAGGTGAAGTCCCTCAGGTTGGGTCAAATTTAAGTCATGCAGTCCAGGGTACAGTTTGAGTTTAGGTCAGGTAGCCCGATATGGATCAGTTGTGCAGGTCAAAGCATTACTTTATTATAAATCACGTGGGACATGTTTCACACTCTCTCCTCTTCCTTGGTTGTTGTGTCATTTCCATATAAGTCGCAAGTATTAAGAAACGGAGTAAATACTTTGTAAAATGACTTGTTCATACCTTAGACATATGAACTTCTAAAATCTGTCTGCGTCCTTCAACATCCGGATTGGGAACAGTAACGTGTCTATCGAATCGTCCAGGTCTAACCAGTGCATGGTCCAAGGACTCGGGAAAATTTGTTGCTGCAATCACAATAATTCCTTCACTTTGTTTGAAGCCATCTAGCTCCACAAGCAACTGATTTAATGTCATCTTCATATATTGCTGATCCTTGGGGTTACGACTTCCCCCTATTGCATCTATTTCATCAATAAAGATAATACAAGGTGACCGCTTCTTGGCAGCTGCAAACAGATCTCTCACCCTCCTGGCTCCAACACCAACAAACATTTCCTCAAATTCACTGCCACTGCAAGAGAAGAAAGGCACTCCTGCTTCTCCAGCAATAGCTCTGGCTAGCATAGTTTTTCCAGTACCAGGAGGACCAACAAGCAAAACACCCTTGGGGAGTTTACCACCCAGACGAGTGAAGCGCTGTAGATAGGAAAAGAGTGTTAATAAGACCTAACTATCCATGCACGCAAAATAGTGAAGCCGACCATAAGGACATAAATTATAAACAGAGAACAAGTTGCCACCAGCAGCACAATTATTTACTAAGAGAATACATAAAAATATGAAAGCACTTTCCTTTAAAGCACCAATAGACATAAGCATTTCATGTTTGCTATCTATACAGATGAGGACCTATACATTCTCACTAGCCGAAGAGAGGGGACTTGCAACAGGTCAACAGCCAAGAAGCAACATTCAGAAGTCATGAACTACGTCACCAACATGTGGCGTGGCAACTAGTATTGGACAACTAGCCAAAGAGAGGGGACTTGCAACAGGTCAACAGCCAAGAAGCAACATTCAGAAGTCGGGAACTACGTCACCAACACTTGGCAACTAGTATCGAACAACAGCAAGTATCCAGGTGTAGACTGCAATATTATAGGAAAGATTTCATGTTTGTGGTCCAAAATCAGATGTAAAGGTTCCAAACTCATGTTGCATTATCAAGTATCTAACACAAGTAAGTGAGACTAAATAAAGATTCATAGCACGAGTCATAACTGTAAAGTGTACATACTCCAGAATAGAATTCTTGCCTCTTGCTCCTCTTTTTGTGATTCCAAATAATTGTATTATGAGACTTCCACTAGCCACCCAGATAAAGGCATAAAGCCATTCAACTAGTGGAAGTGGAAAGCATAACACCAAAAATGGTTAACATAATTAATGCCACACTTGACATAGGAGCCCAGGAAAGAGTGTAAAAGCTTTTGCATGCCTTCTTGTTCGGAGCAGATCAAGAGATACTCCCACTGTCCTATTAATTTTCACACTTTCTTCTTTCTTTATCACATCGATGATCATTTTCTCTCTTCCCATTACAAATTACAATACATTGTCAAACTTCTCTCTATCAATTTTAGAAATTTTAAACACTATTCTGAATCTCTGAACCCAACCACAATGTAAAAAGCACACACGGGCAAGGGAGCTGGAAATTTCATAAATATTCAACAAAAAGAACATGAGAAAATTCTTTCTGACAGAGACGGAGAGATCAAGGTAATGATATACATGATCTAAGATGCACAAACCTTGGGATCTCGAAGATAATGGACTATTTCTTCTAATTCAGCTTTTGCTTCATCAACCCCTTTTACGTCACTAAATTTTTGTGTTGGATTCCATGCTAGGTTGTACCTCTTCATTTAGACCCAGGCCTAAAAAGTGAATTATGCAAAACGTTTCATTATTTAGCTCTTAGCAATAATTCTATTAATTTCAACCTCCTCCTCCCTGAATCCATGAAACAAATAATAAAAAGAGAAATGAACAAAAATTTGATGGAAAGAAAACTCCCACCCTTTTGCTCTTTGACCAGAGTACTCTAAGCAGTTGTAAATTTTGTACCTTTACTAATTCCTCTGTCTTCAATTAGTGCCCCAACTCCTGAAATCAAGAGAAAGGCTAAAGCAATGGTACGAAATGTACGCCATAGCTGTTCTTTAAAATGCCCGCCTTCAGCAGCCACCATGTGAATTGGAGCACTAGAAGTTCCAAGTACTCCATCTTTTGTAGATTTCCCTACATTGCGGAAAGCAGAAAGTCCACCCATACTCTCTTCCTCAGAAAAGGAGTGGCCTGTTGCAGTTATTCCTGAAGAAATGATCCCGTTGAGCAACAGAAGGACAATGAAATACAAAAGAACAAAGCACATTACTGAAAACAGAGAGCAGCCAAGACAACCCAATGACTTACATAAACAGAAGAAATTAACAGCAGACATGATAAATAAGTGACTTGTGAGATAGCATCAAATTTAAAGACAAATCTTTTAGGGGGGAATCATGATGGGAGATGTGCACAATGGATGGCAGGGTCAAAAAAAGAATTTAGAGGATAAGATCAATTCCACAAAAAAGGGGAAAATGTACAGTGATAACTTTCACGAAAAGCAGAGAGGATATTGCAGAGATGGAATGCTCCACCTGCAAGCCAAAAGCAGGATCAGCCAAGTAGCCGAGTTTCTTGGTAGAGTAACAGCCCAATGCAATGAGCAAGTATATCGTTATCAAGGTGCCTAGTCAAGGGATCTCAATTATAAACACTTTCTACATGAGTTTCGCAAATATCTTCTGAAACAATGAGTCGTCCAAACTCCAAAGCATAGACAACGATATATCTAAAAAGAGCAGCATACTAGGGAATAAACACAAATGAGTAAAGAACTTATAGTTAACATCCTTTCAATGGACATCAATGAGTAAAGTAAAGCAATAAACACAAAAATAGGATGACGAAGGCACAGCACAAATGAGTATGTTAGATGATTCAAGAAGTAAATATGAGATAAAAATCACATAAGACACAACCGAATTCTTATGACAAGGGAACACAGTTTCTACTTCCTCATCCAGGAGACAAGGGAAAACACATATTTGTCTACTATATGACTGTAATTGTCTAAAGATAAACCTGTATTTCCCACAAGAGACTGTAATTGTCTAAAGATAAACCTGTTTTTCCTCATCCAGGGGTCAAGTATTTTTTGTATAAAGAACTTATAGTTATCATCCTTTCAATGGACATCACACCACCATTGGCAAGAGACCTGTAGTATGAAATGTGAATCCTATCGTCCTAAGTTTACATAGAAAGCATTCACCATAGCTTGCTATAACTTTGAAATGACAAATGTTCCAGCACAAACCTCTCTGCAATGTCCTGAGCAACTCGCTCTCGTCCAACCTATCAACTTTGACCAGTGCTTTAACATACTCAGCAACAGCTGCAGGACTCGAGTGCAAAGCCGGCTGATTTTCGAAGGCTCTTATGACCGCTTCTGGATCACTTCGCCGATACACATCTCTAAAATAAGCACCATCACTTGCACCATCTGCATCACGTGCTCGGCGACCTAAGCTGCCAACATAGCTTGACTGATATCTCTTGTGAGACCCTACAAGCCTGCTTTCTGCATACCAAACAGTATAGGTAGAGATGAATGCTTGCTCACTCACACAAATTGAATATGAAATTCGCAATTCCATCAAAAAAGGGACGAAAAACATTAAAAAAAAAAAAAAAATGAGGCAGGACATGAAGACAGACCAAGCCTTGAAGTAAAGTTCTACAGAAACACCCTTTTAGATATGAAATGACGTAGGAAAGCCAAGCATAGAACATCCACACTGCAGAAAGTTAGACACTTCACTTACCAGACTCCCCTCGTAAGGTTCAATCTTATGAATAGAATAAGATGAAGAGGGTATAGTAACAAAGAGCATAGCGGACCCTTAAAACTTAAAAGCACCTCCAGCAAATGCCTAAGTTGACACAAGATTAACAAAGTGACAGATGTAAATCACAGGAAAGGATTGAGAAAAGAATGTTCCTTGTACTCCTATGTACTCCTATCCAAAATCCAACCAAATGCACCAGAAGATGGCTAAAAGGTCATCCACAATAACATCCCGCTTTCATTTTACTGCTAAGAAACCAACATATCTCCCCAGAAATGTACAACTAGGAAAATCTAGTTATCAATTTCAACTTCAATTAAACACCTCCAATAACATGTGCAGTATGGCGATTAAGCAACCAACAACTAGATGTATTCCAGTCTCATACCGGAAAAACTCTAGGAAGTGAATCTTATCACAATCTCAAGGTAAAAACTGCACCTTTATACTAATTCTATCCAGGACTAAAGTCATAATATCAACAAATATAGAAGTTAGTATAACTTATAAGCACCTCCTATTTTGTCCCTCAATGAACTTCCAATTTAGCTTTCCCAGTCAATTCAAAACCAATAGCCTTCGATTCTACTGCCTTCAATTCCGAGTTAAACCATAAACAAAACTCTAATGAGTCCATGAAATCAATTGTTAAGCCGCAACGTACCCACAAATTTCACAAATTCACAGCCACCCAGGTCAAAACAACTAAAAGCAAAATCCACTAAGACACCAAAAAGAACACATAATTCACCTCTGCCATTGTGCAGCTGCCGCAAAGTCGAATAGAGCCTAGATGACAGACTCCTCAAATGTACAAGCTCTTGTTCCCCGGTTGTCACCTGCCAAGAAAACAAAAACATCTTAAATCTCCAAGTGCATATCTGAGGAAGCAGAATTCAGATTAGCATTCTTAACCCAATTTAAAACACCTTGCAACCAATTGACCATCGACATATAAACAGGACATTTTAATACGGCAAGCGACAAAGGCGCTATCTTCGTAAAAAAATCTCAAGCTTCAGAGTCATTTCTTTAGCCAAATCTGCAAGTTCAATTGAGGATGGATATATAAAGAGGACATTTTATACACAACAAACGACGACGGCGCAATCTTCACCAAAATCTCAAGCTTCACAGTCATATCCTTAGCCAATTCATTTGGCAACTCTTCACATTTTAACTCACATTAATCTTCTACTACCATTATCAAGCGGATAGACTAATAGAGTATAAACTAACAACAAAAATCATATGCACAACAAATCATTTACAAAAATGCTTCTTTACAAAGACCTTAAGCTCAGAATCCAGATACAACCCCAAATTTAAACTCCATCTATTACACAATTCAATCGTTGGAAAACCAAAAATAACAATCACCCACAAAACAAACAAACCCCCACTATTAATTGAAAGGACCCACATCCCAATAAGGTCTTAATCATCTTAAAACAATCAAAATTAGGGTTCCTAACAGAATAAAAGTAATAAATTCCAAAACTCTAATCAAATATTAAAAGAAAAAAAGGGGAATCGATTAAAATTTAAGAACTTGATAAAGAGAATGACATAAAGATTAGGAAAGATTGAATCACTAACCTGCCTGAGAAGTTGTCTCCAAGCCATTAAAACCCCTTTCTCTCTCTTAACACTTTCTCTCTCTAAAAGAGAGCTAATCAGCTGTGATCTCCCTTCTAAATTAATTTCTCGATACAAATTTGCAAACCCTTTTACAAAAAGATTGAATCTTGTATCTTCTTTTATGAAATGTTTCTTGTGTTTTTTGTGCCCGAAAAGAAAGGGGGAGGAGAGAGAAAGAAAGAGCTTGATGTAGTAGCGTTTGGTTGGAATGAAGAAATTTGTGGGTCAAGTACTCTGATTTTTAACTTAATTTTTTTTTGGGATAGTGAGAAAATGAAGAAATGAGCATGAGAAAAAGAAATCTAACGGGTATGAATCAAATGGGTCGGTGATTGATTCATATTCGCCCACGCCATTTGTTGATTGAGCTTTTTGCCCAATATCATATAAGGGCCTTAAAACAATTGAATTTTTTTACATGCACTTTGTTATTGGGTTACGTGAGCCAACTAGACTAATAATGTTCACCGGTTTTCAGTCCAATCTAACTAGTGTTTAGGCCCGGACAATGCCCCGGGGTTTTTCTGTGCTACAATTTAGTAATAGTTAAATAAGTCATCTTCATACTCTTTTAAAAAAGTCATCTCATTTATATATGGATTTCAAAAGTTTTCCATTCATATATCATAATTAATTTTGATAAATAAGCAATAATAATATGGTGGAGTGATGGTTGGATCTCTTTCTATCATACTTGAGGTTGTAGGTTCGAGTCTTCACGTTAACAATGCTTCTTTTTTTTACTATATGAGAAAGACGTGGATAGAATGTTACTGAATGAGGGATAGTGACACGTGGCACATATACGTTCTTAGGAACGTCTTTTAATATATTAGTATAGATGCGTCAATGCTTTAAAGTGACATGATTCGAACTCTTAACCTTCTTCAAATTAGGAGATGGGAATTCCACCACTTACTGGTATAATAGAGAGTAATTTGTATGAAAGGAAACAAAATATCTAATAAAAACATCCAATTACAGATATAAGGTAAACGGTTTTTCACCAAATACCCCTGACAAATTTTTTTAAACACCTACTCCAACTTTTTTCAAAATAAACCATATACCCCGACTTTCGAGAAAAATACATCAGAATGCCCTTAATGACTAACGGCGGTTAACTCCGTTAGTCATTAACCCTAATTTTTGTTTTAGACCCTAATTAACTCCTAACTCTAACCCTTTTTTTAACCCTAACCTTTACCCTAACTCCCTAACAACCAGTCAACCACCACCACCTCCCCACCCCCCAGCGAGCGCCAGCCTCCCCCCCCCTCCCCCCCCCCGCCAGCCTCCCCCACCTCTCCCCCGCCCCAGCCAGCTCCCCCACCGACCCAACCACCCCCATCCCGCACCCCCCACCACCCTCAACCCGAAGCCCCCACACCACCCCCGGCCCTGCAACCCCCTCCTCCCCCACCCCTTCGAATCCGCGGCCTCCCTCCCCCCCCCATTCGAATCCGCGGCCCCCCCCCCCCCCCTTTCAACCGAGCCCCCCACCCCCTCCTCCCACCCCTTCCAATCCAGGAGCCCCCACCCCTTCGAATTCCGCAGGTCTTGTCCGAATGGCGCAAGTCTTGTTCGAATTCCGCAGGTCTTGTTCGAATGGCGCATTAGCAAGTTCGAAGGGGTAGGGAAGGGGTGGGGGAGGGGGGCTACGGGATTCGAAGGGGGTAGGGGAGGGGCTGCGGATTCAAAGGGGTGGGGAGGAGGGGGGATGCGGGGCTGGGGTTGGTGGAGGGGGAGGTGCGGGCTGCGGGGGAAGGGGGAGGGGGTGCGGGGGAGATCGAATAGGGGGGCTGCGGAGGAGGAGGTCAGTGGGGGGGGTTGGGTTAAGGAGAGAGAGTTAGGGTTACTTAGGGTTAATTGGGTTTACTTAGGGTTTTTTAGATTTATTTAGGGTTTTTAAGGATTAATTAGGGTTAATGACTAATGGAGTTAACCGCCGTTAGTCGGTAAGGGCATTCTGATGTATTTTTTAGAAAGTCAGGGGTATATGGTGAATTTGGAAAAAAGTTGGGGTATCTGGTGAAAAAAAAATTTTATCAAGGGTATTTGGTGAAAAAACTGTAAAGTAAAACTCCATAATACATTAATGATATTTTAGATTTACAAAATTTATAAGATAAGATATACCACAACTACTTTTATGTCAATACACTATGTAAGTAGAACACGTACCCCCAAACTTGCTTGATGTAGTTGATTGGGGATTCACCTTGTAACCTTAAGGTCTCAAGGATGAATCCTCTCAACTATGGTAGTTAGGGAAAAAAAAAGTGGCACACTGTTAAGAGTATAACCCACATGTGAGTTAGGAAATAGTTGTCCCACATTGAAGAGTTAGAGAGAGAATGACTAACATATAGATTGGTGGGTTACTCCACCTATCACCAATTTGTTTTATGATGTAAACCTGCCAACCACTATAAAAAAAAGCTCATATAGCGACGTATTTTAGAAGCAGATTTATATCCGTTTCTAATTTAGAGACGAAAAATTTACAATCCGTCTCTAAAGTGTTGGGACAATTTCTCCTAGACTTTTTCAGAGAAAGTCAAATCTAATTTAGAGACGGAATTAAAATCCGTCTCAAAATTAGAGACGGATTTAAAAATTTCGTCCCTAAATTAGAGACAGATTTAAAAATTCCGTCCCTAAAGTGTTGGGGCAATTTCTCCTAAACTTTTTCAAAGAAAGTTAGATCTAATTTAGAGACGGAATTTATAAATCTGTCTCTAATTTAGGGATGGATTTTGAAATCCGTCCCTAAATTAGAGACGGATTTTATAATTTCGTCTCTAAAGTGTTGGGGCAATTTCTCCTAGACTTTACCAAAGAAAGTTATATCTAACTTAGAGACGGATTTTAAAATCCGTCACTAATTTAGGCACGGATTTTAAAATTCGTCTCTAAATTAGGGACGGGTTTTAAAATCTGTCTCTAATTTAGTCAAGTGCATATTTTTATAACGCAATTTAGAGACAGATTTTGGAATCCGTCTCTAATTTAGAGACGGATTTTCTAGATCCGTTTCTAATATTTCTTTTAATGATTATAAATTCCATACATAGAAGTATACAAGTAATACTTGGTGTAGTTGGTTGGAGTTTCTCCTTGTGACTTGGAGGTCACATGTTTGATTCCTACCAACAGCGGTTCTTGCGACTAGGGATTCCCCTTACCCTTTACCCCTGCAATGCTGCACCGGGTTGACCTGAGCGAATTCCGAACCGGTAATGGGACATAGTTGAACCGAACAGCTAACAATAGGTGATTAAAATTAATCAGCTAAAATTGATGTCCTGCAACGAAATTAGCAACTATTTTTAGTTTCTAATTTCCTTTTTTTATTTTTAGTGAATTTAATCAGGGTCGGATTCCCAAATTCCGTCTCCAAATTTAGAGACGAATTCCTAAATTACGTCTCCAAATTTAGGGAGGGATTCCAAAATCCGTCCCTAAAATTAGAGACGGATTCAAAAATCCGTCCCTAAAATTAGAGACAGATTCAAAAATCCGTCCCTAAATTTAGAGACGGAATTTTGAATCCGTCTCTAAATTTTAGAGACAGATTTTATGGATTTCCGCCCCTAACTCAAATTAGCGACGAGGTTTTTAACGACGGATGGGTTCCGTCTCTAAATCCGTCGTTAAGCACATATAGCGACAGATTTGGCCAATTTAGAGACGGATTTTTTCCGTCGCTAAAGACCAGTTTTTTGTAGTGAACCTTGTATGTGGTCAAACGCTCCTCCGATGTGGGCTTGTGTTAGGTCCAATGAAGTTTATCATAGTATTAGAGCGGACGATCCTGACCCATTATGAATTGCAAGATGGAAGGTGTTAAGATCTGTTTGGAGCAAAGTAAGCCCAACAGAATTGTGATGGCCCAAGAAGGGGACCAGTTGACCTCATGTTCGAAGTCTAGAGAGGGCCCAGCGAGGAAACAATGTTGGAACCTACCATACGGAACCGGCTTGGTGAACTCATCAGTATGATTATCAGCAATAACTACTTTCATCACCTTAATTTTTTTTCTCACCTCTTACACTAGTGGAAAAAACCTTAAATGACACAAACAAACTAATCTCGTTCTCCAAAAATCGGATCGGTTAGTTCAATATTTTGGGGCGCAATTATTAACTGATCCGGGTTGATTAGAAATAAATTGATCTGGTTTTTTGACAACCTGCATCAGTTGAGTGGCCCAAATGTGCTTGAGGAAAAATGATCCAGCCTACCACCTCGTCTATCACCCACATTCTTTCCTTCTAGGGTTCTCCCTCTCTCATCCCCAGCCGTCTCACCCAACCTCTCTCCTCACCACCACCACCATGTCCACAAAAACGAGAGCAATAAGAAGAAGAGGTTGAAGGAGAAGAAAACTCTCTTCTCTCTATCTCCTCGAAACGCCAACCACCACCCACACGTCGTCGGCTCTCAGCCTAAAGCGTCGAAATTTTGGTTGGTTGTTCGAATTTCTAGGCTTAAGTTGTAAATTCTCTTACTTTCTGCTTATTGTTGATTTTTATTAATAAAATTGATATACATAAAGAGCTTCTTGATTGGTTTTGTGAAAATGGAGTTTGTTCTCTTACTTTATAGGATTTGTCGAATCTTTAATTATTTTGGTTGATTTCGGTGATGAGAATTTCATTGATTATTTTTTATGTTGATTTTGGTGATGGTAATTTGAATGGAGTTTGTTGTTTTTTATGTTTATTTCTAGGGGTTTTTTTTTGAGTTTTTCAATTTGATTTAGGTAGAATTGGATATATTGAGAGCTCACAACTGCTCAAATACATTAGAACCTATGCATAGACACTTCGTATGAAAATTTTGATTCATGTTTGAGACTATATTTTGTGGGTTGTTGCATTGTGAGTAAATAAGTATTTCTCTCATTTTTCTAAATAAGTTTATTCTAGGCCCTTTCAAAAATCTGCTTTTTAGGAGTTTCAAACATAACACATAATTTCATAAGTAAGCTTACTTGTTTATAACTGTGATGTGCTCAATTGCGGTGATGTGCTCTTTGCGTATTAAAAATCTGATTTATGTTTGTTCTCTTGTTACACAGTCAAAGACTCCGAGCTTGAGGAGGACGTTTGGTTCGTTGGTTAAGCTATGTAGATAGACACTATAAAGGATTCTTCAATAGGGTGCTAAGTTGAGGTTGATTTACTTGCACAAAATCCATAGTTGGTTGTATGAAAAGCTTTTTTTTTGGTACATCATATAGTTTTCAACTTCTCATACTTTTTGGTTTGTATAATATCTTTCCCTCCCTATTGGTTGAATTAGAGAGATGAGAAATTTGTATATTCAGTTTTATATTTATGATAAGTCTGCAAGTTGCAGCTGTCTCCAATTACATGTGATTTTTTTTCAACTCAATATTTCAGTAAGGCTGTCTGTAATACTCCGTATTTCTGGGGGTTATTCTTTTATAAATAAGAAAATATAAAGAATAAAGTAAACATATTTTTAATATTATTTGCAGAACAGTATAGTTTGGGTAAGCCTAGAGTTATAATTTAAATATACGACCTACTTTTGTACCTAAGTATATTTTAATTCGGTTTTGTTTTATTTTCCAAATAAATAAAATAAGGAATAGGAATTAGATTTGGAAACAAATCCTATTAAACTTAGGTTTCTCATGCTATAATAATAATAAAAAAAAAAGGAAACAAAACCCTATTTTTTTTATTTCAATCAGCCGTTTTTTTTCTTCCTTGAGTCCAAGACTTTCGATTTCCTCCTCTTCTCCTCCTGCGTTCTTTTCTTCTCCCTCCTCGCCACTTTTCTTCCTCCCCTCCTGCACTATATTCTTCTTCGCTCCTCTGAGTTTTCGTCGGTATTCGAGTGGTGTGTGCGAGTCGAGCGTGTTGTGCGATGCTCGAGGGTGCGAGTGTGTGCTTTGAGGCTGTGTGTGCGAGTCGAAGTGCGTGGTGCGAAGGTGAGCGGGTTGTGCGTCGAGGTAAGTGTTGGGTGTCGAGGCTCGTGCGGGTTCTGCTGGAGGTCCAACGGCCGAGTCGCAGGTCGTGTCGCGCGAGTTATTGCGATGCTTCTTGGAAGTGTCGCGTGCGAGGCTCGAGTGGCTCGAGTTGTGAGTCGTGGTTGTGCAAAGTGGTGCGAGTGGTGTGAGTTGTGTCGCGCAGTCGGAGGTTCGTGGCTCGTCGGTGTGCGCGTGGTGGTCGCGCGGCACACGAGGTCGCCGGTGTTCTTCCGGTGGTCATTCTTTCTCTTTTCTTCCTTGAATTAAATTATAAAATCTGATTTTATTATTCTTGTGTATCTTTGATTAAGTTTTGTAATTATAAATAAAGTAGAGAATTAGTAATAGAATTCAGATTTATAATGATGTTATAGTCCTTATGATAATCCTATGTCTCAAAACTGATTTTTATAATACTTGTGTATATAAGGGTTTAAGTTGGTTTTGTAAATAAAGTATAGTAAAGTTAAAAGAAATCAGATTTTGGATTATACTATTAGTTTTTAGGATGATTTTAATTCTCAATTCTGATTTTATTACACTTATGAATATTTGTGTAAGTTTTAGTATTATAAACCAAGTATAACATAAGTTACAGAGAAAAAAACTCAGATTTGCAAACATATGATTAAAGTCCTAAATATGTTAGTTAAATAAAGTTTATGAAAGAAAAGTTTAACCCACATGAACGTTTATTTTATTATTCGAAACACTAAAGTTTTACATAGTTAGTTAAGCTGGTTTTTATATAATATTATCAAAGATTTAGCACTGAAATACTTTTATTATTCGATTAGGTCCCAATTTCATAAGCGGAACGTTTTAAGTAGTCAGCGAAGATTCTCCGTTACAAGGTACGTACGCGTACCAGTTCAGTTGCAATTACTAGTATCATGTTAGGTTGTGATTTATTCTATTGGAACCTAGAATTATGATAGGGAACGATTGTATGATTGTGATTGATGAGATTGTTTGGTAACCTAGAACCAATACCTTCCTAATGTAGGGCAATTCATCACTGATCTTAAATTCCGTATAAATGAATGGAGAATTCGTGAGAAAAGAAGTTGGGAGCCCTCTACCTCATCACCTCTAGTTAGAGGAACCTATCATGTGGGGGAAAGCTCGAGAATTAATGTGAATTATGAGAACCCTAGAGTTAAATCTGAGCCGCAAGCGTCCTTTAGAGCTGCAAAAAGAGCTAGGTACCAAACTTTTGAGGATGAGTTCATACCCGAGAACCACATAGCGCCAAACCTCAGAACTGTTATCTACATTGCCGATGATGAAGGGAATAATAGGACATTCATTGCAGTGATTGGGGAAGATAATGTTGAACCTATACTTGACTTGGAAAATGAGGAAGAGGGAAATCCTAATGAGAATGAGCCTGCTGAAGGGGATTCGATTGAGGAAAATGACCAAGAAGCAGAAGAAGAACCTCTGGAGGAAGAACCTCTGGAGGAAGATGAACCTATCGAGGATGACGAGTCTTCGAGGAGGACGGCGACATGGAAGAAGGAATAGAAAATCCTAACTCGGATGACGAATCTCACCATTATAGTCCCTAGTTTCTATTGAATATATAATTAGGATTAGAATATTATTTTATTCGTTTATTTCAGTTTTAATAAGGCTTGCATGCCAAGTAGCAAATTAGTATTCTTTATTCCTTTATTTATTCATATTATGTTTTCCTTAGAAACGATAAATTTTACCCTTTTCAATAATAATACAACAAGTTTATCTTGTATTTGATGTAACGTCTTATTTGAGATGTTTATATTGCAAGTCAATAGAGACTTAATGATTGTTCGCAATAAAAACGTGTTATATGAACGTGCCAATGTGTAGTAGTTAAATAAATAAACGACTATGTGCACGTCGAAACTGGTCGTTGTGTCAATTTTCGGCGCATAATGGTTCGTCAAGGCGGCACGCCTGATACCTCTTTGAATGTCGAGCAATCGATTCGTGATCTAGTGCAGATCACAGCTAACCTAGCCCAAGGACATAACCGGGATGGGGACTTGTCTGCAAAAGGTTGCCCGTAGGAACCCACCAGTATTGAATGGGAAAGGGGGACCCGAAGAATTAGAAAATTGGGTTGGGGAGTTTGATAAGCTTTTCTTTTCCCTCTCCTGTCCAGATGACAAGACTGTGCCCTTAGCAAGCTATTACCTACAGGGGGATGCCCATTTTTGGTGGACTCAAGCTAAGGACAACCTCCTCAAACAACCTGACTTTGGGTGGGAAACTTTTAAGAAAGCCCTGAGGAATAAGTATTACCCACCATACCTCAAAAAGCAGAAAGCCTAAGAGTTTATGATGCTAGAACAAGGGAACCTGTCTGTTGAGGAATATTACCGTAAGTTCATTGAGCTGATGAGATTTGCTCCTGAAATTGCCCCTACTGAGGAAGCTAAGGCCTCACGTTTTGAATTAGGGCTCACACTTGACCTACAAGGGAGACTCGGGGGAGATACTTTCACCTCGTTGGACCATGTCTTTGGCAAAGCTGCCCACCTATATGCAATAAGAAAACGGGAGGAAGGGGGTAAACAAGGTGAGAAGCGAAAGGAGAATCCAAATCCTGAGGTTCAGAGATTTGAAAAGAAACACCATGGGAACCAGAACAATCAAACCTCCCAAAGAAACTTCAATAAGGGACCCAACGACGATAACAATAACAGCAACAATAACACCAATAACCGTAGACCTGAGCGCGTGTATAGGTGTAAGAAGTGCCCATACAACCATCCTGGGAAGGATTGCGAAGGTAATAAGGTGGAGTGTCATGAATGTGGGAAAATGGGGCATAGAGCGTACGAGTGCTATTCGAAGAATAAGGTTAACCCCAATAGTCAAGGAAAAAGGAACTATGGAGACAAGCCTATGAATGGGAATGAGAATGGTGGAAATGCATACAATGGGTCAGGGAACTCTAATTACTCCAAACCAACAACCAATGCAAATAATCAGGCACCAAATGGGAACCATGTGACCAACAATAATGATAATAGGGGCACAGGGAAGCTGTATATGATGACGGCTAGCGAAGAGGAAGCTCGTAGAGATGTTGTTACGGGTACTTTCTCTATAAACTCAATTCCTGTTAAAGTCTTGTTCGATTCTGGAACATCTTGGTCTTTTATTGCCCATACAATTATTAAAACTCTAGCATTGGTTGAGTCCGAGTCAATTTCTATGACTATAGTTATTCCGTTTGGGGCTTCTTTCCTTCCGATTTAATAGAGTTTAAGGTCTGGTTACCATCAATTGAGGATTGTTGATTAAGATATACCTAAAACTGCCTTTAGGACTAGGTATGGACACTAGAGTTTACCGTCATGCCTTTCGGGTTAACCAATGCACCTGCTATTTGCATGGACCTCGTGAATAGGATTTTTTGACCCTACCTCGATAAATTCGTAGTCGTGTTCATAGACGATATATTGATCTATTCAAGGACCATTTGAGGCTTATTTTACAGACACTTAGAGAGAACCAATTGTATGCAAAGTTTTAAATATGTCATTCGATTGCATAAAGTACCCGGAGTTCTTTCAAGGGGTAGGTGAGTTACGGGGACGTAACTTTTCTTTTAAGGGGGGAAGAATGCGATAGAATTTCGCGCTTCCACCCTAGAGTTTGCTAAAGTTCGTTAAATCTGTTATTTATGTGTATTTATCGCTTATGTGACTTGCGAAAATTAGAAACGCTTGTGAAATATTGGGACTTAGAAGTGCAAAAAGATCGTTGTTAAGACTGGCTACCTCAAAGTTTCGGGACGAAACTTCCTTTAAGGAGGGAAGTCTGTAATACTCCGTATTTCTGGGGGTTATTCTTTTATAAATAAGAAAATATAAAGAATAAAGTAAACATATTTTTAATATTATTTGCAGAACAGTATAGTTTGGGTAAGCCTAGAGTTATAATTTAAATATACGACCTACTTTTGTACCTAAGTATATTTTAATTCGGTTTTGTTTTATTTTCCAAATAAATAAAATAAGGAATAGGAATTAGATTTGGAAACAAATCCTATTAAACCTAGGTTTCTCATGCTATAATAATAATAAAAAAAAAAGGAAACAAAACCCTATTTTTTTTATTTCAATCAGCCGTTTTTTTTCTTCCTTGAGTCCAAGACTTTCGATTTCCTCCTCTTCTCCTCCTGCGTTCTTTTCTTCTCCCTCCTCGCCACTTTTCTTCCTCCCCTCCTGCACTATATTCTTCTTCGCTCCTCTGAGTTTTCGTCGGTATTCGAGTGGTGTGTGCGAGTCGAGCGTGTTGTGCGATGCTCGAGGGTGCGAGTGTGTGCTGGGCTGTGTGTGCGAGTCGAAGTGCGTGGTGCGAAGGTGAGCGGGTTGTGCGTCGAGGTAAGTGTTGGGTGTCGAGGCTCGTGCGGGTTCTGCCGGAGGTCCAACGACTGGTCGCAGGTCGTGTCGCGCGAGTTATTGCGGTACTGCTGGAAGTGTCGCGTGCGAGGCTCGAGTTGGTCGAGTTGTGAGTCGTGGTTGTGCAAAGTGGTGCGAGTGGTGTGAGTTGTGTCGCGCAGTCGGAGGTTCGTGGCTCGTCGGTGTGCGCGTGGTGGTCGGCGCAGCCGAGGTCGCCGGTGTTCTTCCGGTGGTCATTCTTTCTCTTTTCTTCCTTGAATTAAATTATAAAATCTGATTTTATTATTCTTGTGTATCTTTGATTAAGTTTTGTAATTATAAATAAAGTAGAGAATTAGTAATAGAATTCAGATTTATAATGATGTTATAGTCCTTATGATAATCCTATGTCTCAAAACTGATTTTTATAATACTTGTGTATATAAGGGTTTAAGTTGGTTTTGTAAATAAAGTATAGTAAAGTTAAAAGAAATCAGATTTTGGATTATACTATTAGTTTTTAGGATGATTTTAATTCTCAATTCTGATTTTATTACACTTATGAATATTTGTGTAAGTTTTAGTATTATAAACCAAGTATAACATAAGTTACAGAGAAAAAAACTCAGATTTGCAAACATATGATTAAAGTCCTAAATATGTTAGTTAAATAAAGTTTATGAAAGAAAAGTTTAACCCACATGAACGTTTATTTTATTATTCGAAACACTAAAGTTTTACATAGTTAGTTAAGCTGGTTTTTATATAATATTATCAAAGATTTAGCACTGAAATACTTTTATTATTCGATTAGGTCCCAATTTCATAAGCGGAACGTTTTAAGTAGTCAGCGAAGATTCTCCGTTACAAGGTACGTACGCGTACCAGTTCAGTTGCAATTACTAGTATCATGTTAGGTTGTGATTTATTCTATTGGAACCTAGAATCATGATAGGGAACGATTGTATGATTGTGATTGATGAGATTGTTTGGTAACATGAAATCAATTGGAAATCTGTATGTATTTCCTTGTTGTATGACTTGTGAGTTGGAATGAGTTATTATTGGTATGCGAAATTCTATCGTATCATAAGCATGAAAGTTTTGGATTTGTATTCTTTGATCCATGGTGTAACAAGGATGTTACAAGAAGTAAAGATTTGAGTATTGTATCTAAGAAGGAATGTTAAATGATTATATATTTAATGTGGTATGAATGTACAATACTAAGAAAGGATTTTGGCAATAAACTTGTAGTTGGACTCCCTACAAGTGATGAACAATGGGGGAGTGTGGGACTTGTTCTACACTCCTACGCGAGCCTCTTGTGACGACGAAGTAGTGTCCTTATAAATTTTGATAACTCAAGTAGGCGGAAGGTTCCGTACGATCTTGGGGGGTATGCATACTAAGGTGATGGATGTGGAACGGAACGAAACCGTATTTACATTTCATCTAATAGACCAAGTTGTCTATTAAGGATTAAGTAGCCCGTATGATTCTAGAAAGATGACGGTGCCCGTTCGATGCCAAATAAATTGTAAAAACGGAATTTAATGTTTTTGTAGAATCATGTTTAGGAATTGTTATTAATTATTATTCTGATTATGTTTAGTGTATTATGTAATTGATTATGTACGTACTCAGCATAGCTGATTGTTTGTTATTTGTGATGTTTGGTGACCTGTGATGAACCATTGATATTTCAATGGGGAGCAGATTAGGTATGCTGGTGATGCTGCATGAGTTTGGGCATAACGGGGGATATTCACTGGTTTATAAACTTTTAAAGTGTTTTGGTTGAACATTCTAGAGTTGTTTATGATTCACTTAATTAATGGTTTAAATAAAAGGGGTCAATGGTGATTCCCGAGTTGTAGTTAAGTTAACATTTTATTTCCGCTGCAATTTAGTTTTCATAGTAGAGAGTAAGTTAGTGTTTTAATTCAATAAGCCTTGCGTTTCACCGCGGCGGTAACACTCCCAAAGTCGATGCAACGTAACTTAGACGTGTATGGAATTTGGGGGTGTTACACTGTCACCCTCTCTAATATATTTTTTAAATTTTTTATGTGGAACAAAACTGATCCGGTTTGGTAAAACCACCAGATCAGTTGAGTTCAATAGGAAACAGTTTTGGTTTGGCGCCATGACAAACTGATCCGGTTTGGTCAGAAAACCGGATCAGTTAAATTAATTACTGATCCGATTTTCTGTGCAAACTGGATCAGTTTATGCTCAACTGATCCGGTTAAAAATCGGATCAGTTGGCTTCGTCTAACAACTGCGCCTCCATCCGATTCGGCCAAAAACTGGATTTGTAAGCCAGGTTTTAACCGGATCCTTTGATGTTTTTTCCACTAATGTTCGAAAATGATATCTCATATCTATGTGCTTAGTCCTCTCATGATGGACTTGATCCTTAGCTAGGCATATTATACTCAAACTGTCATAATACACAATAGCATGGTCATGATATAGACCAAGATCACTAACTATTCCTTTCAACCATATTCCCTCTTTAGCAGCTCTTGTCAACGCCATGTACTCTACTTCAGTAGTAGAAAAAGTAATTGTAGCCTGCAAATTTGTCTTCCAACTACCAACAGAACCAAGAGTAAATATATAACCAGTCATGGACCTCCTACTATCAATATCTCCAGCATAATCGGAATCAGAATAACCAGTTATTAAACATTGTGTATCATTCCCATAAATGAGAACAACATCAGATGTACCTTTTAGGTAATGAAAAATCCTCTTTGCAGCCTGCCAATGATTATTTTCATTTTACCCCATGAACCTACTAACAACACTAGCAACATGTGCAAGATCAGACCTAGTACATACCATAACATACAACAAACTTCCTATTGCACTAGTATATAGGACTCGAAACATATTAGGGATGGGCATGGGTCCAATACCCTAACCGGACCCTATTGGACCCAGACCCTACCCTAATTTTAGGGTATGGGTCCAACTTTTTATGGACCCTAAGGGTACGGGTCCAGGTCTGGGTCCAAGTGAACTTCTTAGGGTCCGGGTCTGGGTCTTAATATTCTTGACCCAGACCCTACTCAGACCCTACACTTGGACTCTTAAGTTATTTAATATTCTTTTTGAAACTATCGTATATATCCTAAAATTTCAACTTTTGTCATTTGGACCATAAATGATAGACCTAGACCCTGACCAAGAGCTGATCAACTCCAGCCCGGCCCGACCCGGTTTTTGGGCGGGTTTGGGCACATTTTTTTGGCCCGGATTTGGGCCCGGCCCGGTCAATGGGCAATTTTTTTTTGGCTCGGCCTGGCCCAGGATCACCTCTACCCTAACCCTATAGATTATATGCACTATCGAAAGTCAAGAAATATAAATGATGTTGAAATTGGGCAAAAATAAGGAAATTAGGCTAGATCCTAGACCTGGACCCTAGACCCTGTAGACCCTAAGGGTTTGGGTCCAGGTCCAACTTTTCTAGACCCTTAAGGTCCGGGTCTGGGTCCAACAAAATTTTTAAGGCCCGGGTCTAGGGTCTGGCCGGCCCGACCTAGACCCTACACATGCCCATTGACGGGTCGTTGTATACTCGCCAAATATAACCTAATTTATCCAATATAGGATAAGTATAGGGTCGAATCCACAAGGAAGTAGGGTTAAATCAAGAGTAATTAGCTAACTACAATGAGCTAAGTCAATTTTTGGGTTTTTAAGAGTTTTACGATGATTCTAAAACTTAAATAAACTAGGAAGTTTGCAAAGTAAATCAACAAGTAATTAAGCAAAGCAGTTAAGACAAGGATAAAAGAAACTAGGGGATTAGAGGGATTCACCAACACTCAATCCAAGAATCCAAAATCAAAGCCAAGGGAAAACAAATGGGGGATCACAAGGGGAAGATCATGAACATATGAACTCTAATTACTCTCTCGAGCTAATTAGAGGAGCTCGATTAGTCACTCATGACCTATTCTCATGGCATAAGCAACTAATCTAGCCAAATCAATCACAACATGATTAATCAAGTTTCCCTAAATTAGAAAATACCTATTTTCATGGAAATCCTAATCTAGCAACCAAGCTTAGTTTATTCCTAGCTTCATCTCTCAATCCTTCACTAGGAACTCCAAATATGTAAGTTAAGTGGTGATCAAGCACCCAACAAACCAAGTAAAACAAGCTTGATCAACAAGTTCAACCCCAAAAGTTAACCCCCTAACTTAAATCTAAGATCCAAAGAGTAAATGAAGGCTACATCCCTTCCCCTAGTAAGGAACTACTCACACATCATGGAAATAACACAAAACAAAGCTTGAAGTAACTTAATCACCATAACCATGGAGGAAAAGAGGTAAAATGCAAATAATCAACTAATAAAGTAAGATCTAAACAGACCAAACATGTAATAAGCAAGATCAATGGAAGAAAAGAAGAATAATAAACAAAAATTACCAACTTTAAGCTTTCATAAATGAAGAATGGAGATCCAAAAGCTTCACACCTTCACTTTCTCTCTCCTAGGGTTTTTTGTTCTAGAGTTTGAATGCTAAAACAAGATTTAATCTCTCTCTAATCTCTAGTTAATAATTGCCTCAGTAAAAATAAGAGGAGTCCCTCTTTTATAGTCACAAGAATTAAATCAGAAAATTACAAAACAACCCCCGCATTAAAGTAAACAAAATCGCAAAATCGTTTCCGAAAAATGACCCGACCCGGGCGGGTGGAATGACCCGAGCTCTCGGGTGACAAGACCCGAGCACTCGGGTCATACGACCCGGCGGGTCCAAATGGCGGAACAATTTTGGTTTCCCAAATCAAAGCGACCGGGCGGGTCGCGAACCCGAGCCCTCGGGTTGGTAGACCCGAGCCCTCGGGTCAACGGACCCGGCGGGTCTTCCGAGAGGGTCTTCTTGGTTTGCACTGGGGGGCTGACCCGGGCGGGTCCGCACACCCGGGCCCTCGGGTCAGACACTTCTTCGCCCTTTTTCATTTCTTTCGAGCTCCTTGGTGCTCCATTTCTTCAACGCTTTGCCTCGGGCTTGTGCATAGACCCTCCAAACGTGCTTCCAAGTCCTGAAATGTAAACAAGCACCCAAAGAAAGAGAGCAAGGGAGGAAAAATGCATAAAAAGAAAGAAACGGAATGAACTTAGCCTAGATTAGCCTAAAAACTATCACAAAAACTATTAATAACTAAGCATAATTCAAGCATATAAACCAATCATCAAACTCCCCCAAGCTAGATCCTTGCTTGTCCTCAAGCAATATAGACTAAAACACAAGTAGGAGAATGAAAACTTAATTGAAAGCAAAATGAAGAAGAAGGGAGAGGAAAGAAAAGAAAATGAAAAGGGAATGAAGGATAAAGAATTTACACTAACTCATTTTCGTAGGAATCACGATTGCATTTAGCACATGCAACAAGCTCTTTAAACCCCTAGATCGCTCTAAAGGGCGAGTGAGATCTCGCGAGGGTTTCCAAAGAGTTTTCAAACCCACAACTCTAGTTTTCATCAACAATTTATTCAATCGAGTTCAAGAGTAATGCCCAAGTTAACTATCAATGAAATGGTTCACAAGCAAGGATGGAGAGCAACTTTCAAAACAACTAATTTTCAAGTGTACTCATAGGTTATGGGTAGAGAAAGCAATTATTCAAGATTGCAAAAGGATACCTAATTAGACCTTTTACTCGCTCATTAGAGAACACCTAGCTATCAAAAAGATTTAGAGCCCTTCAAGTGTTATAAAAGCTCAAATTACTAGTCCACCATCCCTAGACATACAAACATGCCTTAGACTCCCCTCTACTCAAACTTTAGAAAAATAGTACTAAGTGTGGGAGGCATCCACAAATTGACCTCTTTTATTGGAATTCTTCTAGTCTTTTTTTTTTTTCATTTTTCTTCACTTTTTTTTTTCATTTTTCACGCCTTTTTTGACTGTTTTTGGCTTTTTCTTTTTCCCTTATTATGGGAATTTTTGCTATACAAAATATGAGTAACTACTCACTAAAGAGAGACATGAGAACTTGTGGCTTTTTGTACCACTTATTACAAATCAAAGAAGTAAAAACTAAGCTTTTTGTAGAGTTTTGTTTGGGTACATGATGAGCATATCTAGGGACACTAGAGACCGCAAATTTGAAGCTAAATTTATTCAAGCATGAGCAACATAGTCAAGAATCAAGACTAGACATCCAATTGAGCATTCATTGGTTTCACTTTGGTTGATTCTAATGCAATCAAGATTAATCACCTCCTAAAGCACCACAACCCAAGCTCACACTCTTCCAAAATGAGCCTCTAAACATATACTCAAAATCCAAGTAAGGAATCCACAAATATCATCAACTAGAATCTTCCTTGGGCAAGGAAATCAAAACTTTATTCAAAGCTAAAACTTCTTTTTGTTTTTCTTTGTTTTTCAGATTTTTTTTTTTTGCTATTTTTTTTTCTCTTTTTCAATTTTTTTTATTTTTATTTTTTTTAGAACTAAAAACAAAGATTGAAAAAGAGGGGAAAGAAAAGGAAAGGAAAGGAAAGAAAGCTAAAACAAAGAAAGAAGATAAAAAAAGAAAACTGTTTTTGGATTTTTTTTTTAAATATATGATTTTTTTTTTCTTTTTTTCTGAAAATGAGTAAAAAATATATAAATATTTCCCCCAAGCTAGCGGATAATTACTCCCCCAAGTTAGAAGAAAGCATTGTCCTCAATGCATGAACAAGAGAATCAAAAAGGGGGGGGGGAAGGGAAGGGAAATGGGAAGGTTAACCAACAAACCAACATGCCAAACGAGGGTCAAAGTACGCAAATGAGTACATACAACCAAACTAAAATCAAATAAAAGCTATCAAAATAAAGAAAATTATAAGAAAGAAAGAAAATAAAAGCAATAAATACGGGTTACCTCCCGAGAGTGCTCTTTTTAAGGTAGATAGCTCGACCATGTGTGAGGTCATCATGGAGGGCGGAAAGAGTAGTACTCAAAGTTGCTGGGTGAAAATATTTGAAGTAGTAAGCCATGAGTTTCATTAGTTGATCTTTTTTCATCTTTCACAGCTTGCATTGAATCACACAAGGGGTCATGCCATCCATCATAAACCCAATCATGTACATCCCAAGTCTTGAGGCTCACCACTTCATGACTACATACATCTATGTGGTCCACATTCTTCATGAGTTGAGTCCTATTGGTTTTCTTGGATGCAAACTCCATTTTTTCATTGCAAGTGGGAGGAAGGTTATTACTCTTCTTCTTCTTCAATGGGGCTTCGAATACCTTAAACTTTGCTTCTTTCGGATGATAGATGGAAACTTTATTCACGACTTTCTTGAGGTTGCAAACTTCACCTCCCCTTTCTTGTTTCTTCCTTGATATCACATCGTGAAAGGGGTCCCTTACCTCATTCAAGGCCTTACGACTTGATAGATCTTGCTTAAGAGTGTCCATCCGATGCACTTCTTCCATGATGGGGGCTTTCATACTTTTGTTGAATGCAAATTCCATTTTTTCATCTCCGACCGTCAAAGTCATGATATCTCTCTTCATATCCACAAGCACCCGGCCGTTTTCAAGAAGGGTCTTCCCAAGATGAGAGGCACTTGAGAGTCCTCTTCCATCTCCATCACAACAAAATCACAAGGGATAAAGACTCTCCCAACTTGCACCTGAACATCCTCTAATTCTCCAACGGGGACCTTAACCGAGCGATCCGCTAGTTGTATCACCCTTCTTGTTGGCTTAAGCTCAAAGTTGAGCTTCTTTGCAATGGAGAGCGGCATTAGGCTTACACTAGCCCCAAGATCGGCCAATGCTCTCTTTGGCTCCAAATCTCCAATTCTCAATGGTATGGAGAAAGACCCCGGATCTTCAAGCTTTTTGGGGAGCTTGTTTTGGAGAACCGCACTAACCTCGGCGGTGAGAGCAATAGTAGAACTTTCCTCAAGTTTAGACTTGTTGGAGAGAAGTTCTTTGAGAAATTTAGCATAAGTAGGCATTTGAGCCATAGCTTGGAGAAATGGAATGTGCACTTGCAGACCCTTCATTACTTCAAGGAATTTGACAAACTTATCATTGAGTTGCTTCTTCATTAACCGTTGAGGATATGGAACCGGAGGAGTGTAGTTCTTCATTGGAGGAGGCTCTTTACTTGACTTTTCGAGTTCAACAACTATAGAAGTGTCATCCTCATGAATGTCTTCCACAACGACATTTTCAATCTCTTTATCAACTTCACTGTCCACATTCTCACTCTCATTGGAGGGGTTAGCATCATCAAGTGTAAGCATCTTAGGACCCTCATAGTGAGCTCCGGATCTCAAAGTAATGGCTTTAACTTGGTCTCGAATAATGGGTTGGCTAGGAAGTTGGGTGGAAGAGTTTGAAGAGTTGTTGCTCACTTGTTGAGCGACTTGGGCAAGTTGGGTTTCAATGATCTTATTGTGGGCATTCATTTGTTGGAGGGAAGTATATATCTCCCCAAACTTTCTATCGTTATCGGCATTGGTTTTTGTTTGTTGAGCTAAGAAGAGTTGAAGAGTGGATTCAAGAGAGCATTGTTTTGGTTGATTTGGTTCAAAGGGAGCTCTAGGGGGTGGTTGTGTGAATGTTTGTTGGGGGTTATGGAATCCGGGTGGTCTAGCTTGGTAAGGTTGGGGTGGTTGAGGGTTCTTCCATCCTCCACTCGCATTGTTATTCCATCTCCCTTGGTTGTTGAAGTTAGGATTTCCTCTCCCCTAGTATTCACCCAAGCAACATGGTCCATAGACCCACCACAATAAGAGCTAGCGTGGTCCGACCCACCACAAATCTCACAAGAGAAAGCTTGAGAAGTACCTTGGCTAGGAGATGCCAAGCTTACCTTCTCCAATTTCTTTGCAAGGGTGTCAAGTTTTGCATTGATATGGTCAATGGCATCAAGATCATACTTGCCTTTGCTTGCACTCTTCATGCTTGCGGTTCTAGTAGAATTTCCCCAAGAGTAGTGTCGTACTACCTCTTCAATCGTAGGCTCAATATTGTCAACTGGAAGCTTTGTTAGTTGGCCTCCCGCACCCGAATCTAGGCTTGCACGGGTCATAGGGAGGAGACCATCATAGAAGCTTTGCATAAGCATCCATTGACTATAACCATGGTGAGGACAAGATCGTCGAAGATCCTTGAACCTATCCCAAGCTCCATACAATGTCTCATCCTCCTCTTGAGAGAAATTAGCTATCTTCCTCCTAGCTTCGGAGGTCTTCTCTTGAGAATAGAATTCATCCACAAAAGCCGTGGTAACTTGTGCCCATGTTGTCAAAGAGTCTTCCGGAATAGATTGCAACCATTTCTTAGCCTTGCCCACAAGAGAGAAATGAAATAGGTTGAGCCTTACAAACTCTTGACTCACATTGTTTTGCTTCACCGTGGCACATAGCTCCAAGAAGTTAGCCAAATGCTCAAGAGGGCACTCATG
The DNA here is from genome assembly GCA_947648045.1 of Beta corolliflora. Classification (NCBI taxonomy): domain Eukaryota; kingdom Viridiplantae; phylum Streptophyta; class Magnoliopsida; order Caryophyllales; family Amaranthaceae; genus Beta; species Beta corolliflora. Next base: position 50,319 of record CANSZD010001257.1, on the reverse strand, counting down.
AGCCATACCCCCATAGGGCTCTTGTTTGATCATGCGAATCAAATGCGGAGAGAATTCAAAGTTGGTGGTAGTAGTTGGGCGGCGAATACCACTTTTGAGTTCAAATGCCTCGGGATGCCCAAAATCCCGTAATGCTCTAGGAGCCTCATCCCCCATAGTGCTAGAAGTAGTGGAGATAGAAGACTCTTGTTCAAAACCCGGTTGTTCAACACCCGGTTGGACCGTAGGTTCCCTAAAGATTCTCCTTAATTGCCTCAAAGTATTTTTAAGGTTATGATCGATGGGGATGGTTGGATCGCCCCTCAATCTCCGTGACATGCAACCAACAAAGCTAAGGAGAATATTAGTAAAAACAACCAAGAGGTAAACACACCAAAATAAAGAAAAAGACAATTTAGTCTCAAAATTAACCAATTAGCTAATGTTAACCGCTACTTCCCAAGAACGGCGCCAAAATTTGACGGGTCGTTGTATACTCGCCAAATATAACCTAATTTATCCAATATAGGATAAGTATAGGGTCGAATCCACAAGGAAGTAGGGTTAAATCAAGAGTAATTAGCTAACTACAATGAGCTAAATCAATTTTTGGGTTTTTAAGAGTTTTACGATGATTCTAAAACTTAAATAAACTAGGAAGTTTGCAAAGTAAATCAACAAGTAATTAAGCAAAGAAGTTAAGACAAGGATAAAAGAAACTAGGGGATTAGAGGGATTCACCAACACTCAATCCAAGAATCCAAAATCAAAGCCAAGGGAAAACAAATGGGGGATCACAAGGGGAAGATCATGAACATATGAACTCTAATTACTCTCTCGAGCTAATTAGAGGAGCTCGATTAGTCACTCATGACCTATTCTCATGGCATAAGCAACTAATCTAGCCAAATCAAGCACAACATGATTAATCAAGTTTCCCTAAATTAGAAAATACCTATTTTCATGGAAATCCTAATCTAGCAACCAAGCTTAGTTTATTCCTAGCTTCATCTCTCAATCCTTCACTAGGAACTCCAAATATGTAAGTTAAGTGGTGATCAAGCACCCAACAAACCAAGTAAAACAAGCTTGATCAACAAGTTCAACCCCAAAAGTTAACCCCTAACTTAAATCTAAGATCCAAAGAGTAAATGAAGGCTACATCCCTTCCCCTAGTAAGGAACTACTCACACATCATGGAAATAACACAAAACAAAGCTTGAAGTAACTTAATCACCATAACCATGGAGGAAAAGAGGTAAAATGCAAATAATCAACTAATAAAGTAAGATCTAAACAGACCAAACATGTAATAAGCAAGATCAATGGAAGAAAAGAAGAATAATACACAAAAATTACCAACTTTAAGCTTTCATAAATGAAGAATGGAGATCCAAAAGCTTCACACCTTCACTTTCTCTCTCCTAGGGTTTTTTGTTCTAGAGTTTGAATGCTAAAACAAGATTTAATCTCTCTCTAATCTCTAGTTAATAATTGCCTCGAGTAAAAATAAGAGGAGTCCCTTTTTTATAGTCACAAGAATTAAATCGAAAAATTACAAAAAGACCCCCGCATTAAAGTAAACAAAATCGCAAAATCGTTTCCGAAAAATGACCCGGCCGGCGGGGTGGAATGACCCGAGCTCTCGGGTGACAAGACCCGAGCACTCGGGTCATACGACCCGGGCGGGTCCAAATGGCAGGAACAATTTTGGTTTCCCAAAACCAAGCCAACCGGGCGGGTCTGTGAACCCGAGCCCTCGGGTCAACAGACCCGGGCGGGTCTTCTGAAGGGTGCCGTCTTGGTTTTGCACGGCCGGGGTGACCCGGGCGGGTCCGCACACCCGGCCTCGGGTCGACACTTCTTCGCCCTTTTTCATTTCTTTCGAGCTCCTTGGTGCTCCATTTCTTCAACGCTTTGCCTCGGGCTTGTGCATAGACCCTCCAAACGTGCTTCCAAGTCCTGAAATGTAAACAAGCACCCAAAGAAAGAGAGCAAGGGAGGAAAAATGCATAAAAAGAAAGAAACGGAATGAACTTAGCCTAGATTAGCCTAAAAACTATCACAAAAACTATTAATAACTAAGCATAATTCAAGCATATAAACCAATCATAACCCATCCCTGCATATACTCCTTCTCAGCTTCAGATTGAGGTGCGAAAGTAGAAGACATATGAATATTAGCAGCACTGGGAGTATCTATAGGTTTAGCCGATGACATGTCAAACCTAGACAATATATATTCAATTGCTTCACGTCTAGATTTGGGCAATCCAATTGCTTGTGCACGTGCTAAATACTGACTTACATATTCAGATACTTCCTCCGCAACTGTTCTTTGGACAATACTTGCTTCTGGTCTGGCTGGATTCATCACTTTACCCTTGTGAGTACCTGTAGACACATAATCGTGTCTCCCCATTTAAGGATCCGATGATGAAACATACCGTGGTCTGAATTGGTCCGATCCAAGGGCAGAGCAGTCTAAAAAGCTATTCAAAACCATTTCGAAAAGTGTTAAAGTCCTATTTTAAAGCCCAATTAATTATTCATGATAATTAATTGTATTTGAGCCCAATTCTTTGAAAAGCCCAATTAATTGATAATTAATTGATTTATTTTAATAAATAAATATTTTCAAAAGATATTTTTTTTTGTCAAAATCAGATTTTATCCCGTAAAATCAGATTCCGGAATTAAAGGATAAAAGAAAATCTTTTAAAACGCGTTTTAAAAAAGGCTGGCAAAGGCGTGTCAAAAGCCAGGCTGGTGTGCCTGGCCCACCACCGTGCGCTTGGCGCACAGCCTTGCGCCTAGCGCACCTTGCTGTGCGTGAAGCGCAGGTTTTCCTGACACGTGGCACTGTGCCACACACTGTGCCACGCACTGTGCCACACACTGTGTCGTGCGCCTGGCGCACAGCTGTGCGTGAAGCGCAGGTTTCTTTCTTATCTTTTTCAAAGCGCGTACCACGTGTATGCTTTTTACTGGTCATGCCGCGTCATGCGCTTGACACGTTAGCTGCACCAGGCGCAGCTAGCGCGTGAGGCGCAGTGCCGTTTTTCCTATAAATAGGCCTGATTTCCGTACAGATTTAATAACATATTTCTCACATAACACTCGACGAATACTTTACGAACCTCTCTACGAACTACAAAACTTCCCTACAAAAACTCACACCTTTCAAACACAAATACATTCAATCTACATACTTTCAGACATTCGGATTTTCAGGCTTCACGATTGCTCGTCCCGAAGGTTGTCAATCTCGCAGACCCAAGCCACGGTATAATCCTGAGGGTCCTTAAATAAATTATTTTTATATTGAAGTTACTAACAGTTTTCTTTCCTGATGTAGATCTTTAATGTAAAATCGCAATACTATATATTCTGACCCTTTTTCTATACTTTATTTAATTTTATTTTATTATTATTCATGCCTTTGTATATTATATGCATGCCTGCTTGTTCTATGCATATTATATGATTGTCCCTGTTTTAATGCTTTCTTCGCCCACATGTTATTTTTGCTAATCAAAGGCCTAAAGAACTGTTCTAATATTAATCAGATTAATTTGGACAACTTGTAAGGTTCTCTGTAATATTATTTGCATAATAACATATCACTAAAAATTAGTCTTTTATGTGTTTCCTGAACCTACTTAGACTAAATATTTTTAGGGTGTTTTAAAACATTATTTGATTATTCTTTAGCATAAAATCTGCAATGAATCGGTATTTAGTAGAGGCCAACTTTGGGCGAATATGGTTCCTCACTATATTCGTACCCTCACCCCCGAACTCAATCTTGGTTCATTTTGACCATCTATGGAGGCAGGACGGGGAAATCTACATTGGATAATTTATCCCAATGATTTTCCCATATCTAATTAGGTTTATGATTCTTCCTAAAAAGAATTGTTGGCGACTTCTTTCAATACAAAACAATTTTCAATAAAACCTTAACAGTGGGGTAGTCAAATCTAATACGCGCTCACACCGCGTAGGCGAAATAAAAACACGCCTACAATTTGGCGCCTCCACTGGGGAGGATTTAAAAAAAAATTAATTTTTTTTTAAAATGAGTGGGTGAAACATGAAAAATACGATTCATTCTTATTTTTATGCCATAGAATAATATAAAATTTTGCATATGCATGGCTACTGTTTAGCCACCATAAGGACAATCTACCTTGCCTCATTAGCACGTGTTCTATGTGTGAGATCACCCCCGGGGGTTTGCGCTTTGTCCTTCCAAAAAGCTTCCTGAGCGATAGTGTTGGATCTTAGTCATAAGCAAACCTACCCAACCATGGCATTGTTCTCTTGTTCCTGACTTGAGACTGGAGTGCGTCTTACACGTGGCCACCTCTTTAAGCAGGGGTACGAAGCGTGGGATCAATCTCTTAGTCATGGACCTTTTCAGCCTTAACCTAAACCTGACCAATAGTTGAATGTAGAACTGGACTTTAGGTTGAGAACTTTTGCATCCATGTTACCTGACATTTATGTGTGATTGCAATTTTTGCCTTCTAATATGCTTTACGCCCGAAATTATTGCAAATCGCGTCTAAAATAAATCATCGTTTTCACCCGAAGCTTCGCCAATTTATCAATAAGCGTGTCGCAGAGCATTGCGCCAGACGCATTAAGTTGCACCTGGCGCAACGTCCATGCGCCAGACGCATAGACTGCGCACCGCGCGCATCAGTTGCGTGGCACGTAGTCTATTCGTCATATGCTTATTGGTCTTTTGACCTTTGTTCGAGTCTAAGATAACAAGTTTGTATCAATATAATATAAAAAAAAAGGGTCAGTCTTTTCATGCAAGGTCAAGTCTGTCCTAAAAAAATGCATCTAAAGGGTCATTGTAGAGTTAGAGTTGTCATACATGTCTACCTCTTCCCATTTTCTCCCTATTGTTCAACTAATCTTCCCTATCAATTCTACCATACCATATTCAATCAATTTCAAAAATTACATTTTTCAAAATCAATCCTACACCTCCTTCTATTCTACTCTTTTTAAAAAAGATTTACTAATCATCATCATACCACGACATTTCAATAAAAAAAATATTTTTCAAAATTAATCCATCATCTTTTCCTAACAAAAGATAAAACAAGGGGTTTCCTTTCAAAAATGAATTTCGAAAATTCTAAGCCCATTCGAAACACCTTCAATCCAATCGACCCAATTCACTTGCATTCACTCTAGGCCCATATGCATTAGAGTCCATTTTGCATTCACATAGGATCCATCTAATTCGAGTTCATGCATTCATGTTAGGCCCGCTAGCATTAGAGTATGTCTTAGGCCTATATAAGTCTAGCTCTTGTCAAAACATAGGCTCATTTGCATCGTTATGTGAACCCTAGTCTATGTCAATCCCAGTCCAAGTCTAATCCAACTCTATTCCAATCTAATATCATGCCCATGTGCATTTTCAAGTCTAACATCAAACCAATATAGGACTAAGTCCAGAATTAGGTCCACATAAGGCCCAACTCATTTCCAAAGTCAATCTAGTCCAATTCCAAATCCATATAGGACGAAGTCCAAACCATTAAGTCTAGCGAAGCTAGCATCCCTGTAAGACCATAACGACACCCCCTTTGACTTTGCTAAGCTAGTCATCCCTGTAAGACCATAATAGCACCCCTTTGACCTAGCTAAGCTAGTCAGACCATAACGGCACCCCCTTTGACTTAGCTAAGCTAGTCATCCCTGTAAGACCATAACGGCACCCCTTTGACCTAGCTAAGCTAGTCACCTGTAAGACCATAACGACACCCCTTTGACCTAGCTAAGCTAGTCACCCCTGTAAGACCATAACGGCACCCCTTTGACTTAGCTAAGCTAGTCATCCCTGTAAGACCATAACAGCACCCCTTTGACCTAGCTAAGCTATTCACCCGTAAGACCATAACGTCACCCCTTGATTTAGTAAAGCTAGTTTAGTGAAGCTACTCCTATCTTACATCTATAGCAATATCAAATCAATAAGTCTGGCGAAGCCAATTCCTTCCTAAGCCTAGCGAAGCTAGCGTAACAATCTCTTTTGAGCCTAGTCTATTTGCCAAGTCTAGTCCAGTCCAGTCCAGTCCAGTCATTTGCATCTGCATATATTTAGTCCCATGTCGCCACCATAACCATAATCATACCCATCTCTAACTATCTCCTGCTTTTCATCCCTCATTTCCATTTCTCATTTCGAAAGCATCATTTCTAAAAATTTACGAGGTCCATTCGATTTCTGTTCAGGATAGGTCGTGAGATTATAACTTGGGAACGTCCGACAGAGAGGCAACAAGGTCGACCTACTCCTAGACTCGTCAAACGCATCCTCACATTTTCAGACGAATCCTATGACTCTTCTGAAGCATCATCTGAAATGGGGGACACTAATGAACAGCTCAGTGCCATTATGGCCCAACTTCAACTGATGAACTCACGTCTTGAGGACCAAGACAAAGAGATTAAGGCACTGAGGGAGAATCTAACTGAAGAGGACGAGCAAGGCGACACTCCATCACCAATCAAAACCAACACAGATTTGAGGTTTGAAAAACTCGAGCAATTGATCCAGTTAAAACCTGCGCTCGAGGGTCAGGCTCATGGCCATGACATTATTGATCCTGAACTGAGGGAAAAACTCCCTAAAAATGTAACATTGGGTGACCTGCCAAAATTCAAGGGGGTCGAAGACCCAGATGACCACTTGAGAGCTTTCTCCATCTCTATGGCTCTCAAGGGCATGAGCAAGGACCTGTTTGCTTATGTCTTTCCCTTGACCTTGGATGCACATCCATCCAAGTGGTTCAGATCATTGAATAAGGCCAAGCTAAATGATTGGGACTACATCAGAGAAGAGTTCCACAAACAATACATCTACAACACTCAACTTCCCATTGGCCTTCGTGAGTTGGAATTAACTAAGCAGAATTCCAACGAAGACTTTGTCACCTTCCTCCAAGAGGATCAAGTCCCATTGGTGATCCGTAACCTGCAGCCCAAGTATGGGGACCATATTAAATTCCAACCCATAGAGTCTTTCACGAAACTCTATAAGGTAGGCCTGCTGATTGAAGAAGAGGTACATGCTAATAAGAACAAGGGTTCTAACAACAACAACTCTTTCAAGAAGAGTAATAATAACCCTTCTACCTCTAAAAGCAGTGACATAAACGCCCTAACTACTGACAAGAGAGGTTATCAAGGACCTTAAAGGACGTTCACTCCTTTGGGCATGTCTCTAGAAGAAGCATTCACTAGGCTTCATGCAGAGGGAGCACTTCAGCCTCTTGGCCCTACTCCGGACCCTCCTCTGGAGAAGAGATCCAGTAGATGGAATCCTAATTCCTACTACAAGTACCATCAAGGGAATGGGCATCTGACATCGCAATGCTGGACTTTGAAGCATCATTTGCAAGATGTGGTTGAAGACGGTAGATTGTCAATTCCACCTGCAGCAAAAGTTAGCAATAGCAGCAACCCCTTAGGCAGCACCTAAACAACGCTGGGGTTTAGTCATTTAACGCTAGTTTTCTAGGTTGAGTCGGAGAGTCCCTCCCCTAGCTCCTTCATTTCCCTTCTTGTCGAGTCTATGTCATTTAGGTTTTTATTTCTAATAAGCCTTGTTCTATTTATTTCTAATTAATAAAAGAATTGCATTTTCATTTTCATTTTCATTTTCATGGGCCTTTCATTATTTTATTTATGCTTCTAATTCAATGCTGAAATTTAAATCACCTAATGAACTTGACTAATAATAATAATAAAAAAGAGATCTAAAAAAATGAAAAGAAAAAAAATGAAAAAAAATGGACGTACTTTGGATCAGGAGTTATTCCCCTCTCCCTTCCATAAAACCATCATCCATAAGCCATCTACACAATCCAAAATAATAAAAAATTCCTTAAGCCATCATCTCCATGATACTTAGCCGAATAATCCCTCCATTAACCAAAGCTCCACAAATATCCTTCAAGCCTTCCAATACCCTAAACCAAACTTGTGTGCAAGCCTTACTACATAAAAAAAATATCAATGCCAGGCAAAAACAAAAAAAGTGAAAGAAATTCAAAGTGCGAAAAAAAGCTAAAGCAAAAAAAAAAGAAGAAGAAAACGCACATGACAAAAAGAAAAAAATGCAAAAAAAGAAAGAGCCAAAGGCAAAGAAATAAAACGTCAAGTTAGGAGGCTTGCACACAAGTTCTACCCCTCATTCAAATCCCTTCGATTCATCAAACCTTTAATCCATACAATTCAAATCCATGATCCTCCATTCGCCAAACCAATTAAACCTTCATCTAAGCTTTAAGCCTTAAACCTTCCAACCTTTCATTAACCATAACTCCTTTTTCAAGGTATGTCCAAGCCCGCTAGGTTGAAAATCCGAAAGGGTGGCCTAGGCAAAAGTTAAGGCACAAAAAAAAATGATAATAAAAAAGAAATCAGATCCAGAACTACGAATGGTCTGATTCCGCAAGGATACGTAAGTATCCTCATCTCGAGGTCCGACCGCTTCAATAAAATAAAAAGTAGTCATGGTCTAATGGTTTGACTTTCTAGAAATTAGGAGCATACTCTTTCTAGATTCTGACATAGACTCGAGTCTGCACCTAGCCTCGTTAAAGCCTTTTCCCACCTACATTCATTTAAGTCACAAATTTCAACCTTTTTATTTTTCAATCCAAGACTCTCCTTGTCCCTGAAGGACTCTCCGACAATTCCATGGTTTCTGGCAATATTTGACTTTGCCTAATCAACTTCCCAATAAACAATCCCAAGTGACAACTTTCAACGATTCAATTACAGGTCAACTAAGTTTCAGTATCAGATCAAGTACATTTCGATTAAGGCTCATGCCTAATTCAAGGCAAGCTCACCCAAAGTGGGGGTTTCCTATGTGTGGTGGTTCCTCCAATTTAAATCAAACTCCCGAAAAGTTGTAATCCGTGGACCTCGTTTGCGAACCCCGATCATTTACTAAAAACCCTGACCTTGCATTTCATACATTCTAGTCTTGCATAACCCTGACCTTGCATGACGTGTCATCCCTTAGATTTGCATAACCTTAATCCTTGCATTGTGTCTCATTCATCCTTAGAGAGTCTAAGTTTGCATTATTGCATCACTATGTGCTTATGTGAGTTGTTTGCATCTATCTGCTAACATCTTTCCCTACAGCTAATCAGATTACTTGTAGTTATTGTCCTGCATACTAACTTTGTTTTGCAGAGACAGGCGGTTACAGATCAATTCTAAACTGCCGAGCAATTAGAATCGTTCTCCGTCCCGACACCGTATACTTTGACTATCGGTTTCCTGAACCTCAGTCAAAGTGGGGGCTTCTGTAGACACATAATCGTGTCTCCCCATTTAAGGATCCGATGATGAAACATACCGTGGTCTTAATTGGTCTGATCCAAGGGCAGAGCAGTCTGAAAATCTATTCAAAACCATTTTGAAAAGTGTTAAAGTCCTATTTTAAAGCCCAATTAATTATTCATGATAATTAATTGTGTTTGAGCACAATTCTTTGAAATGCCCAATTAATTGATAATTAATTGATTTATTTTAATAAATAAATATTTTCCAAAGATATATTTTTTAAAGTCAAAATCAGATTTTATCCCGTAAAATCAGATTCCAGAATTAAAGGATAAAAGAAAATCTTTTAAAATGAGTTTTAAAAAAGGCTGGCAAAGGCGTGTCAAAAGTCAGGCTGGTGCGCCTGGCGCACCACTGTGCGCTTGGCGCACAGCCTTGCGCCTGGGGCACCTTGCTGTGCGTGAAGCGCAGGTTTTCCTGACACGTGGCACTGTGCCACACACTGTGTCGTGCGCCTGGCGCACAGCTGTGCGTGAAGCGCTGATTTCTTTCTTATCCTTTCAAAGCGCGTACCACGTGTATGCTTTTTACTGGTCATGCCGCGTTATGCGCTTGACACGTCAGCTGCGCTAGCGCGTGAGGCACAGTGCCGTTTTTCCTATAAATAGGCCTGATTTCCGTACAGATTTAAGAACAGATTTCTCACATAACACTCGACGAATACTTTACGAACCTCTCTACGAACTACAAAACTTCCCTACAAAAACTCACACCTTTCAAACACAAATACATTCAATCTACATACTTTCAGACATTCAGATTTTCAGGCTTCACGATTGCTCGTCTTGAAGGTTGTCAATCTCGCAGACCCAAGCCACGGTATAATCCTGAGGGTCCTTAAATAAATTACTTTTATATTGAAATTACTAACAGTTTTCTTTCCTGATGTAGATCTTTAATGTAAAATCGCTATACTGTATATTCTGACCCTTTTTCTATACTTTCTTTTATTTTATTTTATTATTATTCATGCCTTTGTATATTATATGCCTGCCTGATTGTTCTATGCATATTATATGATTGTCCCTATTTTAATGCTTTCTTCGCCCACATGTTATTTTTGCTAATCAAAGACCTAAAGAACTGTTCTAATATTAATCAGATTAATTTGGACAACTTTTTAGGTTCCCTGTAATATTGATTGCATAATAACATATCACTAAAAATTAGTCTTTTATGTGTTTCCTGAACCTACTTAGACTAAATATTTTTAGGGTGTTTAAAACATTATTTGATTATTCTTTAGCATAAAATCTGCAACGAATCGATATTTAGTAGAGGCCAACTTTGGGCGAATATGGTTCCTGACTATATTCGTACCCTCACCCCCGAACTCAATCTTGGTTCATTTTGACCATCTATGGAGTCAGGACGGGGATATCTACATTGGATAATTTGTCCCTATGATTTTCCCATATCCAATTAGGTTTATGATTCTTCCTAAAAAGAATTGTTGGCGACTTCTTTCAATACAAAACAATTTTCAATAAAACCTTAACAGTGGGGTAGTCAAATCTAATGCGCGTTCACACCGCGTAGGCGAAATAAAAACACGCCTACAGTACCCATATGCCTTTCGAAAGGCCACATATACCTCATACGAAGGGGCCCACAAAGTTTAATTTCTCGGACAAGATGAATTATCAAATGAGGCATAATGTTAAAGAACGATGGTGGGAAGTACATTTCAAATCAACACATCGTCTCTGTTACATCGGCTTGCAAGTTATCTAGAGTGTTAGGATCAATCACCTTGCTAGAGATAGTTCTGAAGAAGAAACACATCTTTGTAATCGTGTATCTTACTTGGGAAGGCAAAATTCCTCGTATTGCAACAGGTAACAAATGCTGCATCAAGATATGACAATCATGAGATTTCAAACCAACGAGTTTCAAGTCCTTTAGTGAGACAAGGTTTTGAAAATTTGACGAGTATCCAGCAGGGACCTTTAACCTATGCAGAGACTCACAAAAACTCGTTTTCTCCTTCTTAGACAAAGTGTAGCAAGCTGGTGGAAGATAATAGCGTTGTCCCCGCTCCTGAGGTGCTAGTTCTGGTCTGCCTGTTTCAGCCATGTCTTTCCTAGCTTTAACTCCATCCTTTGTCTTCCCGGGCATATTCAACAATGTTCCGACAATGGCATCACAAACATTTTTCTCAATGTGCATTAGATCAAGACAATGTCTGACTTCTAAACATTCCCAATATGGGAGGTCCCAGAACTTAGACCTTTTCTTGTATAAGTTCTTTGAGACACTTTTAAAGGGTTTGCCAAATACTGTTTCAATATCCTTTACCCGCTTAGAAACCTCTTTTCCACTTAAGGGTACGGGGGCTTATCTAATCTCCACTTTTCCGTTGAACAACTTTTTCTTCTTACGAAATGGATGATCTAAAGGAAGCAATGTATGATAATGCAGGTATACATTCTTCCCACAATGATGTAACCACTTATCAATCATATCCTCATCACAAATAGGGCATGCCTTTGCTCCTTTAACTGTATACCCTGACAAATTCCCATAAGTCTAGGAAATCATTAATCGTGCAAAATATCATGACACGTAATGTGAAGTCAGTTTTCGCATACGCATCGAACATCAAAACACCTTCATCCCACAACAATTTCCGAGTTGCTTAGGACCCGAAATAAGAAGCGATAGCAGAATAAATTTACGCTTCATACATAACCAAAGGGCAGATTATAAATGGTCAGTAGAACTGGCCAAATGCTATGCTGGGTACCTAGTGTGCCAAATGGGTTCATCCCATCTGTACAAAGTCCAAGCCTAAGATTTCGAGGTTCTTTACCAAAACCGGGAAACGTTCAGTCGATATTTCTCTATTGCGGAGAATCGGCCGGATGTCTAAGCATCGCATCTTAATTCCTCTTGTCCGCATGCCACCTTAATAATTTAGCATTATTTTCATCCGAAAATAAACGCCTAAATCTCGGAATGATTGGAAGATACCAAAGAACCTTCGCCGGAGTTTCTTTCTTTCTCCCTCCCTCATCATCCTCCTTTATCTTGTACCGAGACTCTCCACACCTTGGACACTCACCCAAATCCTTGTACTCATTTCGATACAGCACACAATCATTTTGACATGCATATATCTTCTCATATCCCATACCTAATGGACACAACAATTTCTTTGCCTCATAGGTAGATTTGGGAATTTCATTCCCTTCAAGTAGCAATTCTTGTAAAAAAAGTGAACAACTCACTTAGACTTTTATCTGTCCAACTATACTTCGATTTCATATTGAACAATGTGAGGATGCCAGAAAGTTTAGTGAAATTCTTAAACCCCGGATACATAGGTTTGTCCGCTGCACTTAGAATACTATCATACATATGCGGACGATCGGTTCCTTCATCCTCCAAATTGTGCAACATCTCATCTACCCTATCATTCTCATTAACTACCCTATCATTCTCATTATCATCCTCTCATTTTTCGATATCAACCTCAACCTCATCATCAATGTGATTAACATGCAAATCATCACACAAGCTAGTGGAGCTCATACCCTAATCATAGAACTCTCCATGCATGTCCACCTAGTATAGTTACTCTTAAACCCACGACGAATCAAATTATCTTTAATTTGATCCACATCACGATACCCCCTAGAGTTATTGCAATCACAACAAGGACACAAGACTAACTTTGACCCATTCTACGATTGATGTTCTAACGGAATCCTGATAAATTCATCAACCCCTTGTAAAAATGTCGCCGAAATCCGATTACCATACATCCAGTTTCAGTCCATATTCATACACTAGAGACACCAAACAAGAACACAATCGATCACATCATTCAAAATGTCTTATCAAATGCAGTCATGAACATTTGGGTCCTTATCACTCTAATAACCCATCCTTGAGTTTCTCATCTCACTAGTGAATGAACATTTGGTTTTGAATTCTAAGAAAAATCCGGCAGCACTTCTCTACAGTTCTCCAAGTACACGATGAAGATAGTAGGTAAACTATCAACATATGTACCCAGAGAACGCTTACGGAAATGAGCTATATCTTTCTTAGAATCGAAAACCAAACATTCATTCACATCCTAAGTGAGACAAGAAACTCAAAGACAGTCCCAAACCGGGAACTATTCAAGACTTACTCCTAATGAGTAAGCCTCGAACGGGTATCTAGGCCAATGACACACATTGCAATTAAACAGCACAACCCAATCCATTCCTTAGATTTCCCTCCCAACCCCATTAAGGTATGTCCATATAGGTTTGGTCATAATTCAACATATACTTTCCCAATCACATAACCAAATAATTCACATATACTTTCCCAATCACATAACCAAATAATTCACATATACTTTCCCAATCACATAACCAAACAATTCCTTAGATTTCCTGACCCCCCATATAGGTTTGGTCATAATTCAATATTATAGGGACAAATAAAACAAATCCACAAATCCAAACTAATGGTTAAATTAACGTAAAGCAGAAAATAACAAAAGGTATAATACATACCTCTGCTCTCAAGGATCAGTGAAGACAAGCATAACGAGGTGAGCTTGGAGAATCGGCAAACCGACGAGCACAGGACAAAAGGTGGCAACTGCAGTACAATGTAGAGGAGAGGCAAAGTGAGAGAATGCAACACCATTGAAAGAGTTGGGGGCTTTCAAGAAACTATAATATAAATTCTTATAAGTTTGAAATTCTAAAGTGAGCATTCAAGAATTCTAACTCATAATCGAAACACATAATTCTAAAGTGAGCATTCAAGAAACACATGCAAGAAATTGATTCAATACTTTGAAATATAGTATTATAAACTCCTTGATTAAGATCTAGAAGAAAAAAGACATAAATTCAAAAAAAAAAGACAGAAATTGAAAAAAAAAGACAGAAATTGAAAAATAAAGACGGAAATTGAAAAAAAAATACATGACTTACATTGCCGGCACCAGCAGCGGCGGCGGTGAGACCTGGTGTGCAGCTGTGGCGGCGTCGAGACCTGGTGTGCAGCGGAGGTGAGTGAGAGAAAAAGAGTGAGCAAGAATGAGAGAGAGAGAGAGAGAGAGAGTAAGAGAGAAAGGGAAGTGCACCGGCGGCGAGAAGGCTGCAAGGAATCGCCGGCGAAGTGGGCGACAGCTGTAGTGGGAAAACCGAGAGAGAGTGACCGAAAACCGAGAGAGAATGACCGCAAGGAGTCGCCGTCGAGTGAAGTTAGGGCACCAGATGGATTAGCCGGCGAAAGGAGATGCCGGAGAAGTCGACGGCGAGAGGAGGTGCCGGAGAATCTACGGTCGCCGTCGAGTGAAGTTAGGGCACCAAATGAATTCGCATGAGAGAGAGAGAGAAGTGCGAGTGAGAGAGGGTTTAAGTTTAGTGGGGAACTGGGGCTAGGATTCCCGAAAAAACATTACCTAAGATACATCTGCGTCGGACGGGAGGAGGGATCCGACGCAGATGACTATTTGCGTCGCACGTGGGCTTGATGCGACACACATGGCTAGAATGCTGAAAGAGAGGGTGTAGTCGGGGTTAGGGGGATTCACGAAAAAATAATATAATATATACGTAGCATCTGCGTCGGATGGGTCGAAGGTCCGACGCAGATCACGATTGAGAATTTAAGGATCAGCATTTGCATCACACGTGGGCTTGATGCGACGCACATATCTCGGCTGTGTGAGATGTTGTGAGAGAGGGTGTAGTTGGGGCTAGGGGGATTCGCGAAAAAATAATATAATATCCACGTAGCATCTGCGTCGAATGGGTCGCAGGATCCGACGCAGATTACGATTGAGATTTTGAGGATCAACATTTGCGTCACACGTGGGCTTTATGCGACGCACATAGCCTAATCATTTGCGTCGTTTGCCTCGTAATGTGCGACACAAAAAGGCCTGGCATTCATTTGCTTAGACTATTTGCATCGGATGTCCAGTAATATCCGACGCAAATCATCTCTTCCTGAGCATTTGCGTCAGTTTCACTTGAGCGCGACGCAAATAAGTAGACGCAAATCGTGAATTCTATAGTAGTGATATCTTCTGGATGTAACTTTTTTGTGACTTGAAAAGCTTCTTCTGACTTCTCTCCCTATAGATTTACATACCCAATATTTTCAATGCAGCACCCAAATCCTTCATATCAAACTCAACACCACTAGTGGATAAAAACGCAAGGGCTGCGGTGCAAGGGCTGCGGTTAGCCCAAAAACCGCAGCCCTTCGTTTACAAAGGGCTGCGGTCAATGCAAAAACAGCAGCCATTTTAGTGAAGGGCTGCGGTTAGCCGAAAACCGCAGCCCTATAAGTAATAAAGGGCTGCGGTTTTTTTAAAACGCAGCCCTTTATGGGCTTTTTTTTAATAACTATTTGAAAGGGGGGGCTTTAAGGGTTTCTCACAAATCACAAACTAAATCTCACAACTTCAATCTCACGTCTCCTTCGTTCTCCCTCTTCTCTCTCACCCTCCTCCCTTCTCTCTCACCCTCCCTTGTCCACTGCTGCAACACCACGCCACCACTCGCGACGCCCGCCTCACCACTGCGACGAAAAATTATCACCAGCAGCCCTTCTCTCCCCGTCCCGCCGTTTTTTTGCTGTTACCGGCGACTTTATCAGACCACCGGATGCTGCTGCTTCGATGGGGTTTCGGTCGAACTCCGCTCATCTCTTCCTCGTCGTCGAGCTTCACTTAAGCCGTCGTCGTCGTCGGTGATAATTTTTCTTTTTCAGATCTATAATTTCTTGATCTTTGTTTTGATTAATGTTCATGTAATCTCAGATCTATAATTTTTTCTCTTTTGTAGTTTCGATCGCTTTTTTTCATTTTCGTTCGTTTTTTTCATTTTCGTTTGTTTTTTCATTTTCATTCGTTTTTTTCATTTTCGTTTTTTTTCATTTTCGTTCATTTTTCTTACTGTAAATTTCGACTGTTCTAGTTGTTCTTGTTGATATGTAATTTCGTTTTTTTATTTTCGTTCGTTCTTGTTGATATATAATTTCGACTATTATTGTTGTTCGTTTTTTTAATAGTTAGTGCCTTAAATTGATCTTGTTTTTTTTACTGTAAATTGTAATTTGATGTTCTTGCTGATTGTTAATAAATAATTTCGTTTTGTTTGTTTGTTGATTCGTTTTTTTGATTTTTCATGTTGTAAATTTCTTGATATATTTAGGAGTAAAAGATTGGCAAAAAAATTTTTTTTTTTTTTTGGGTCAAAAGGGCTGCGGTTATGGTCAAAACCGCAACTCTTTGTACAAAGAAGGGCTGCTGGCCAAAAACGCAGCCCTTAGGGCTGTTTTGACCGCAGCCCTTCCGTTTTTTTCCACTAGTGCACTAAGAAGACCCTTCAAGTTTTGAATATCAGACTTAGCCTTTGCATCTATTAGCATATCATCTACGTACAATACCAGATAGATCATCAAATCATCTCCAATCTTGTTATGATAAACACAACAATCATATGGACTCGTGGTGTAACCTAGCTTAATCATATAACTGTCGAACCTCTTGTACCATTGTCTCAAAGACTGCTTTAGTCCATGTAAGGACTTCTTCAACTTGCAAACATAGTCTTCATATCAAGGTATTTGGAACCCATCTAGTTACATGAATCTCCTCTTCTAACTCTCCATGTAGGAAAGTTGTCTTCACATCTAGTTGCTTAAGTTCTAAAATCTGATGTGCAACTATTGCCAGCTAGTAGCACCCTGATGGAAGTATGTCTGACCATTGGTGAGAAAATCTCATCATAGTCGACCCCGTCTCTCTACGTAAACCCTCTTGCAAAAACCAATCATTATATTGAATACCCTCCGCATGTGAAATTTCATCCTTCTTGCAGACCCACTTATAAGTAACAATTTTCCTCTCCTTAGGTCGTTCAACTAGATCCCAAGTCTGATTCTTCTGAATTGAAGTGACTCCATCTCATCTCCTATTGCACTGTGTTAGGGTTTTATTTTAATACCGCAAGTGTACGGTGTCGTAGCACATACGGGTCGAACTCAGGGAGGTGCAAGATTAAACACTAGTTGACTCTAGACTATGAAATAGCTACACATTCCAAATATCCAGAAGAATCTATAAACTATTAACAAAATATGACAATTAAAACACTAAGATTAAGTATCACCACTAATATGAATTGATCAAATTATAACTCACATCCCAGTTATTCAATTATAGCTTAGGCGAGATTGACATTCCCTTATGACTTCGGAATAAAGCACGGAGACCGAAATTAAATACTCGGTCATTCCTCAATACCTAGAGCTCACTTTCGTGATAGCAAAAGGCCTAACTAACATGTATGTCTCCTATTTTCATGGCTTACACACATAATTAGAAGCATTAAGAACCAATGTCAAATAATTCCCAATTCTAGTTCTCACCTATTTTCATGGGAGAATTCAAATCAATGACAAGATTATCTAAATTAAGACCCAACTCTCGTTGATGAACTCAATTAATAAAATAACAATTTAACATCAAACAAATATTCCTAATCTCAACTCCAACTTTCGTTGATAATATAAATTAGGGCTAAATCAAGATGTAAAATTGACAATAAGAACAATCTCATCAAACCCTAAACATATAACTCAATAACATGGGAATTAGAGAAAAACCATAAGATCAATCCATATTATGGCTCAACTCAATCTTAGATAAAAAGACTACTCACTAATCATGGCAAATAGAGCAATAATCATAATAGAAAACATGATTAAAATATAATAAAGAGAAGAGAGAAGAGAACAAGACTTATTGAATTGAAGATGAATATGAAAGCTTGAATCTTGAATCTCCAAAGTAGCAATAGAAACAAACTAGGGCACAAAACTAGAGAGAAAACTAGAGAAACAAAATAACGTGATATTGAAAAGTGAGTAATAGATGTTAGATGTCCTAACCTAATTAGAAATTCTCTAATATAAAGTTATAACTCCTAATACTAGTAGGAAACCAAATTACAAGATAAGGAAACCAAATAAATCATTAAATGGCCGAAATTATCAAAATCGCGTGCGCGTAAGAGGTTCTTGGCAGACTGGGCCAACTTGCGAAGCCTATATCTCTCAAAATACAACTCGCCTTAGGCCGTGCAACCTATCGTTGGAAAGCTCTTCAAGCCTACTTTCCAATGCCGCTGGAATCAACCAAATATCAGCATCGAGTCAAAAGTTATGGACAAAAGAGTGAACATGACTCGATTTCCATTATTCTTATATTAAATTCCAACTTCATTTTAGCTCCAAATTGCACTCAAAGATGTTCATAATGATCCTTATCAATGTAACTTGCTCCCAATTGCTCCTAAGTACTCAAGCTTGTCTAATAATACTCCAAGTATGTTCCCAATTCCTGAAATTAATCAAAGAACACAAAAAACACACAAAAGGAGTAATATTTCGTAGATTAAGTAATAGTATGCAATTATGAACTACAATGCATCTAAATGCTCCTATAATGCAACCTAAATGCACCTAAAAACTATATAAAAATACGACACATCAAACTCCCCCAAGCTAAACCATTGCTTGTCCTCAAGCAATTAGACATAGACATTGGGAAAGTAAGACAACCTACAATATGGGACTATGATAGGGCCAGGCACACAATTGAGAACACGAGAGATACAATTACTACACGAACCAAGCATCGAAACATTCTCAAGCAAAGCCGCATAGCACGTCATGTAATGCAATCAACTCTCCTAGCATACCACATACCATCTCCTCCAAGCTAGACTCAACCAAACCTGAGAGACCTCACTTTAGTCATGTGCACTCATACTCTCATATGTTTATGGCATAATCAATGTCACTCAACCTAAACCATGTCGACTCAAATGAAACATTTACTCTTTAACTTTGACTATCTACTCACTTTCCACTCGAGATTATAACGCAAAAGATCATGAGGACTTTTAAGGGTTGTAATGAGGCTGAGGTTATGGGTAGGAAATGTATTTGGAAATGTGGTGCTAAAAGCCAACTAGTGGAGAAAACAACATTTAACATCTATGGCCATTAGATGTAAACGTCACAAAAACTTCTACTAGAAGTTCAACAACACATTACCATTAAATCAAGAGAGTACCCATCTTTATCAATTCCAACAAATTTCATTCAACTTTTATTCAATTTTTTTCATCATTTTTTTTCAAAATTATTTTTCACAACTTCTTCATCATTCTTTTCATTTTATACTTCCACACTATTTCAAGCAACTTCCTTCACATCTTTTCTTCCAATAATCACCGCAAAACCACAAATACAAGCTCAAAACATAAACTTTTAATGCTACTCCACTTAGCAAGGCTTGGGTAGAGAAATCATAAAAGGCTAGAGGCTTGTAATGTAGATTGATTCAGAACAAAGTCATGAAAGACTCAACGGGGCTAGAGAAAGGATAATATATATGAAAAGAAAATATATCTGAAAGCTCAGAACAATGAAAAGAACGCCTCAATCATATCCAAATGCTTATAAAGTCAAGTGTCAAAGAGTACCAAGTCAAAGTCAAGATCCATGCAACAATGAGGAACTAATCACACATGAAAGAACATAACTGACACAGATACGTCAGTTTATAGGCACAAAAGCTCACTTGGGTAAAGATGTCTAAACAGTAAGGTTAAATCAAGCCAGAGAGAGATCAACCAATCTTACCACAAGCAATCAATCGCAATACAATTATGCTATGAAGAATCATGAATGAGATGGATTACGCTTAAGACCGTAGTAAGGATATCAACAAGGTTCTCAAATAGTGCTAGCAATAGTCCCATAGATGCAACTAAGATGAGATGAAATCTAATATGCTGATGCAACTAAGAAAGCAGTACAATTTTTTTGGTTACACGTAAACTCCCACTCCTAGTAAGCAGTACAAACCGTGCAACAACCTAAGAAAGCAATAAAAACTACACTAGAAAGCAGTAAATGATAGAATATTCCTCCCCCAAGCTAAAAATTTGCAGTGTCCTCACTGCAACAAGCAAGATCAGAGAAGGAACCGGAAGCGACCCAATAATCACCGAATCATCAAGCACTCCCACAAACACCACAATCCACCAATATTGCCACACGCAATTCCCAACAATGAAAGAATTGAATCAATTAAGGTTGTATAAAAATCCAACAAATATAGCCACACAAACAAAAATCCAAGCAAAAATTGAAAGGAACATCAAGAGTATCGACGAGATAGAATAAAGAGGCTTACTACCCCAATTTAATGGGAAAAAGAGTCGAATAAGCTCAAAATTTATATCGCAATGCTTCTTGAGAACCAACTTGAAACAATTTGTAGTCGACTTGCGCGGATCCTGCAACAAACATCAATTAGAAAAAGGGGAAAAAAGAAAAGAAATTAGGTATTGAAGAGAAAAAGTAATAAGAAAAAGAAAAGGGAGTAAAAAAAAGGAGAAAAGAAAAAGAAAGGAAAAGAGAGATTAGAAATCAGATTAATACAAAATTAAAAAGAAAATAAATAGAAGAAATAAAAGAAAAAGGAGAAAGAAAGAAGACATAAGAAAGAACAGAACAGAGGGGAAAAGAACCGGGCATCAACAGCGTGCGAACTAGAGAAGGCAATGTGATGGAATTTCGAGGGTGCCGGTGAGAATTCAGTGGTGTGGTGGTCGGAACTGGAGAGGATGGCTCGCTGTGAGTTGTGGAGGCAGACGCGACGGGAAGACGAGAGGGGATGGGGGAGAAAAAGGAGGAGAAGAAAAAGGGGGTGGTCGGGTTGGGTGTATGCGGCTATGGTTGCCGGCGAAAAGGAACGGAGGTGTTCCGCTGGGTGGAGAACGGAGGTGAAGGCGATGATGCCGGGTCTTTGGGCGCGAGAAAGAAGCGGGAGGGGGAAGTCCGGTGGGCCGGCTGCGGGCGATGGTGGTGGCGCGCGGTGGGGATGGGTGGTTGCGCCGGAAAGTGCGAAGGGGGGTGAGTGAAGCTGTTGTTGGTGCACGGGAGTGAAGACCACGATGAAGCCATGGATACTGCGTTGAAGCAGTTATTTGGATTTAAACCTTTGAATCTCCAAAAGCGTGGGTCGCGGTATGTACCGCGGGTCGTGGTATTTGCGGCGAGTCGCGGTATGCTCTCGGCATTTGTCCGCGAGCTGGGCTATTGTACCGCGACTCGTCTTTTTGAAGATCTTCTTCCAGCCTCTTTTCAACGAACCTACAAACACACCAAAAACAAAACACAAACACATCAATGTAATTATAAACACACAAAAAGGAAAAATCAAAGAAAATGGAAAAAAAGGGGTAAACTCGGGTTGCCTCCCGAAAAGCGTAAACTTATAAAGGTCCCGCACGACCATGTAAAATCAGTAGACTAATGCAGAACACTTCAACGCTCTAAGAAGCTTATCATATGTCCCTGCAAACATCTCAAAGCATGTTATATAAGAGTGAAAAGGAAAGAGGAAAACACTAGTCCTAAAAATCTATTAAACCTAGAAAAAGAAAAATCAAAGGAGAAGTGATTTTTACAAGAGTAAGAAAAGGAAAAAATGTTAGTCATTTTACAAGACTCAAAAGGAGAGAAAAACACTAACTGTACGTCAATTATATGGTCATAAGAGTCATTCGTATTGGGAGAAATAGAGAACGATGGGGGGTATAAAATAGGGGAAGAAGGAATAAGGTCAAGTTTTCGAGAGAAAGGAACATGAGACTCAAAAACAATTGGTGGAATCGACAAAGACTCATGAATAGCTTCACTCTCATCTATAGACTTCTCCAATGAAGGATTTTCAACCAAGGGTTGTTCCTCACTCAAAACGTCCTTCACATCAATCTTCCCAGTAATTTGATAATCATCCCCATAATTTTCAAGTTCATTCCAACCCTCGTCATCATCATCATAAATATATGGGTGGAAACTATAACTCCGAGCAGATTGACAATCATATTGGGGAGAGGGGTCAAAAATCATTTATTAATGTCACATCACATAAAGAAATATCATGAAAAGTAGAGTGACAATTAGAACTATATGGAGGTGTTGTAATGTAGCTTTGAGGTGAAAGAGTGGAGGAATTTTCCTGGGCTAGTCTAGCAGATAATGACATATCCCACTCATAATTATTCTTAGCCAACCACTCGATTAGATCCCAACAATAACCAGGTGATTGGGATAGAAATTGTCCATTAGACATAGACTCAAACACCGCTCTACTTTCTTCATTTAAACCCTCATAAACCACTTGACACATATCCCATTGTTCATATCCGTGATTAGGACCAATAAAGTCTCCAAGTCTACGATAGTATTTCCAAAACAATTCATTCTCATATTGAGGAAAATAGAAAACTGCTCTAGAATTACTAACATGTATATGGGGATCACAACACATATCAGGTAATTGATTAGAACTCATGCAAAAATTGGAAGTATATTGACACGATGTATCAAAATAAGAAACATGAGAATCCAAAGAATTATAACCATTGGCTCTATCAATAGAATTGTCCCCATTATAGTGATAATATGACTCCATGAATAGTGAAAAGGAAGAAATTTACAAAAGTAAACAAAAAAGAGTTATTTACAAAAGAAAAAATAAAAGTATATACAATGTAGTCTATTAAATCTATAATCAGACTAATTCTAATCCGTTACCTCCCCGGCAACGGCGCCAAAAACTTGTTAGGGTTTTATTTTAATACCGCAAGTGTACGGTGTCGTAGCACATACGGGTCGAACTCAGGGAGGTGCAAGATTAAACACTAGTTGACTCTAGACTATGAAATAGCTACACATTCCAAATATCCAGAAGAATCTATAAACTATTAACAAAATATGACAATTAAAACACTAAGATTAAGTATCACCACTAATATGAATTGATCAAATTATAACTCACATCCCAGTTATTCAATTATAGCTTAGGCGAGATTGACATTCCCTTATGACTCAGATACTCGGTCATTCATCAATACCTAGAGCTCACTTTCGTGATAGCAAAAGGCCTAACTAACATGTATGTCTCCTATTTTCATGGCTTACACACATAATTAGAAGCATTAAGAACCAATGTCAAATAATTCCCAATTCTAGTTCTCACCTATTTTCATGGGAGAATTCAAATCAATGACAAGATTATCTAAATTAAGACCCAACTCTCGTTGATGAACTCAATTAATAAAATAACAATTTAACATCAAACAAATATTCCTAATCTCAACTCCAACTTTCGTTGATAATATAAATTAGGGCTAAATCAAGATGTAAAATTGACAATAAGAACAATCTCATCAAACCCTAAACATATAACTCAATAACATGGGAATTAGAGAAAAACCATAAGATCAATCCATATTATGGCTCAACTCAATCTTAGATAAAAAGACTACTCACTAATCATGGCAAATAGAGCAATAATCATAATAGAAAACATGATTAAAATATAATAAAGAGAAGAGAGAAGAGAATAAGACTTATTGAATTGAAGATGAATATGAAAGCTTGAATCTTGAATCTCCAAAGTAGCAATAGAAACAAACTAGGGCACAAAACTAGAGAGAAAACTAGAGAAACAAAATAACGTGATATTGAAAAGTGAGTAATAGATGTTAGATGTCCTAACCTAATTAGAAATTCTCTAATATAAAGTTATAACTCCTAATACTAGTAGGAAACCAAATTACAAGATA
Source organism: Beta corolliflora (assembly GCA_947648045.1). Lineage (NCBI taxonomy): Eukaryota > Viridiplantae > Streptophyta > Magnoliopsida > Caryophyllales > Amaranthaceae > Beta > Beta corolliflora. The sequence goes on along the minus strand of CANSZD010001257.1, from coordinate 26,263 downwards.
AGGAAACCAAATAAATCATTAAATGGCCGAAATTATCAAAACCGCGTGCGCGTAAGAGGTTCTTGGCAGACTGGGCCAACTTGCGAAGCCCATATCTCTCAAAATACAACTCGCCTTGGGCCGTGCAACCTATCGTTGGAAAGCTCTTCAAGCCTACTTTCCAATGCCGCTGGAATCAACCCAATATCAGCATCGAGTCAAAAGTTATGGACAAAAGAGTGAACATGACTCGATTTCCATTATTCTTATATTAAATTCCAACTTCATTTTAGCTCCAAATTGCACTCAAAGATGTTCATAATGATCCTTATCAATGTAACTTGCTCCCAATTGCTCCTAAGTACTCAAGCTTGTCTAATAATACTCCAAGTATGTTCCCAATTCCTGAAATTAATCAAAGAACACAAAAAACATACAAAAGGAGTAATATTTCGTAGATTAAGTAATAGTATGCAATTATGAACTACAATGCATCTAAATGCTCCTATAATGCAACCTAAATGCACCTAAAAATTATATAAAAATACGAAACATCACACTGAGCCATTGTGCAAACTCACTACCTGAAACAACTTCTTTGTAGGTGGATGGCTTATGAGTATCCATCTCTTCAGCAACCTGCAATGCAAAATCCACCATGTTCTCAAAACCATACCTCCTTGGAGGCCCAACACTAACTCTTCTAGCTCAATCGATCAAGAGCTATACGCTGACGTGCTTATGATGATTAAGATTGGTGACGTGAAGATTCTGACATATCAATTTCTATGGCAGCCTTAGTTTTAATTAAAAGGCGCAAGACGCAAGATGAAGGGAGGCGAAAGGTTCAAGGCGCTCGCATCTTGTAGGTGATCGAGGCGTACTTTTATTTTTGTTATTAATTGGATTTTTTGATGGGAATAATCCCACCTTTGAGCGATCCTCCCAAAATAGTCCCACCTTTCATAAATTTGGGAATAATTCCACCTTTAGGACGATGTGTCTGCTAAAAATGGACCCTTACCTGTTGGTAACCTGCAAATACAGGTTTTCTCTTTTCTCCTCCTTTACTTCTTCTCCTCCACAACTACCACCACCTAGCCACCCCACCCCTGCAGTCCCCACTCCCACCCCCACCCTCACCCCCACCCCCCCACAAAGAAACCCCGGTCCCCCCACAGCAAACCCCGGCCCCCACCCCCTACCATCCCCACCACCCCACCCCCCCGCATCCCTCACCTTGCGGCCCCCACCCCACCCCAATCCCCACCCACCCCCACCCGTTCCCCCCCCTCCACCACAAATCCCCCTCCCCCGCAAACCCCCTCCCCCGCAACCCCCTCCTCTGCAAACCCCCTACCCACAAACCCCCTCCCCGCAAACCTCCTCCGCAAACCCCCCCTCCCCCGCGCTTCCCCCGTAAACTCTCCTCCCCCTCGCGCTTCCCCGGCGAACCCTCCCGCTCGCGTGCTTCCACGGCAGACCCCCACCCTTCTTCTTCTTCTTCCTCTTTCTCCTTTCTTTCTCTTTCTCCCTAAGGTGGGATTATTCCCAAATTTATGAAAGGTGAGACTGTTTTAGAGAGATCGGACAAAGGTGGGATTATTCCCATAAAAAAATCCTTATTAATTTTAATTATATCAATTTTCTATTATATATTGAATTTCAGTGGATGCACCCATATGAAGTACTTCATATGTATAAAAAAACAACAATAATCAAATCCCTATAATTAGAAAAAGACAAAAAAGCCCTTGAAGAAATCAGAAGAGGAGGGCACCTCAGGGTGAAGGGTGTGAGATTGTGGGGTCTATGGGGTAGGTGACCTTAGTTTTGACTTCTACAATCTATTTATACAATTACACAATAACTCTTTCCCATCTAATGACAAGCCTACTGAATATAAAACAAAATGGAGAAAAGAAAAAAAACTTGAAAATTAAAAAACTGAAAAAGGCTACATAATCCAACTCGAAGAGGAAGATAGAAGAATAGCGAAGATGACATAAGGGTACGATGAAGAGAGAGGAAAAACAGATCGAAATAGAGAGAGGAAATGAGATCAAAGAGAGAGCAGAGATCAAAGAAAACTTAACTGAAAACTCTTAGCTTCACCGGAGAGGATCACTGGTAGACCTGGTGCCAGAAGTCACCGAGGAGCTCGTTGGTTATCTCTGCCGTAGCTGGCAAGTCGGTTGACCTCTCAATTAAAAAAAAATAGATCTTAATTCGCAAATTAGGGTCCCCAAATTGGAGATTTTGATTTTTAGCTGAGAGCTCGTTGGTTTTCTCTGCCGTAGCTGGCAAGTCGGTTGACCTCTCAATTAAAAAAAATAGATCTTAATTAGCAAATTAGGGTCCCCAAATTGGGGATTTTGATTTTTTGCTGAAATTTTAGGAATTTCTTGCAATTGAGTGAAGGATTATGCTCGACAGTTACCCCCAAGAGTTGGGATTGAATTCAGTGAACCGACCAAAGGTTGAATTATTAGAATTAATTTTTCCTTTTTTTAAGGGCAATTATGTAATGGAACTTTCTGAAGCAAAATGTGTTACAAACTCAAAGTATTTATGTACCAAACTTACTAGTAATCTGATACATAATTCTCACTAAAATATATTCAAATTTTTAAAAACAATGATGATGTAGAGCTCTTTTTATTCTGTAACTATTATAACTTATAACATTACATGAGATTTTGGGAAGAACTTGGGGAAGAAATAGGGGGTTTAGGAAGAGTATAAAAATGTAAAGCGTTATAATATACTACTCCCTCCGTCTCACAATATAGTGCTTGATTCCTTTTTTCATGGGAATTAAGGCAAAGGGAATCTTGGTTATGCATTGGAAAGTAAAAGGATTAGTTAGTTAAGCATAATAATAAAAAAAAAAGAAAAAAACCAAATTAATGTACTGTACACGGATAACAATAAATGGCAATTGAAGAGTCATTAGAAAAGTTACTCATTCATTAACTTTGTACAGCCTATTTACATTAACAAATTGACAGTGATCCTTTCACCATTGATATTGTTAACACCGACTGTAGGATGATTTGGAGCATATTCATCATCATCATCGTCACTTACATCCTCTTTAGTATTTCCAGATTTTGGAACATCCAAAATTAGGGTTTTTGCTGGTTTTTTTCTTCTGAACCATTATCATGATCCTCAAGAACTTCCGTCTTCTCAGATCTAGAAGAGAGGATTTGACCACGATTTTTTCTAGAATTAGGGCTGAAACTGTGAATACCTTCACAGTCGTTGCCCAATTCACAGTATGGATATTCCGAACAAGAGTAGGTGTCACTTGGAATATCATCTTTTGATGAATGTGAAAAACCGAAACTCATCTTCAAAATCTCAACAAGGGACTGAACAAAGGACTTATGACAAATTTGAACGAAAAAAATCCAAACCAAATTGATCTGAATTGTGGACGCTTTCAAGCAAATTCCATCCAAAAAAATTCAACAAAACAGTTTTTCAAATCTGGAATCAAGAAGGGGACAGATGCAAAATTTCCAAAGAGAAAGATGCATTATATAGGGAACTTACAGTAAATGAGATGAATAAATTTGGATCAAAACAATTTCCAAGTATGTGAATTGCAAATTCCTTGAACGAAACCCAGATGTGAACACTTGAAAAGAGAGATTGACCGATCATTTTAGGGTTTGTGTATGAACAGAGAAAAGAAGAGAGGAAATGTCAGAGATGTAGAGGAGAGAGAAAGTAAACAACGGTTACCAAGTTGGTAAATGAGAGAATGGTGAAAGTAAATGTGAGGATTAATGAGAGAGAAAATGGTGTATAAACACTTAAAAGATTCCACCATATGTCATTAATAGGGTACATTTCCACATGCTGAACTGAGGACAAAAGTGTAAATAAAAAAAGCCAATGAAGGCATTTTAGGCAGAATCTATGACTAAAAATATAACCAAGCACTATATTTTGGGACATCCGAAGAGGAAATGAAGCACTTTATTGTGGGACGGAGGGAGTATAAGTTATAACTGTTCAAAATTTTCGAGTTTCTTGACAATGGAAGAGGACCCTGTACATGATAGAGTCTATCTCGGTTAGATAGTTAGAGATTTGTTACAAACTTGTGAAGGAAGCTTCTTGTTAGTAATTCATGGCTGTATAAATAGTTTCTTCCTAGCTTTGTAATACTCAGAATTTTCAGAGAAATAAACACATTTAACTTTCTCTTCCTACAATTGATTCTCCTAAATCCTCTCTAGTTCTTATTTAATTTAACCCTAGGAGGTTGATGTAGGAATATATAGATGCATATAGCGGAATTTCAAGAAACAATTTCCTAACATCTATCATAGGATCACAGACATAATTTAACATATGAATCATTCAATAGGGATTAAATATCAAACCTTTGTAGCGTGATTTCCCAGTTGTATGCAAGCTTTGAAGATCCGAGAGCCCCAAGTGTTGCTCCTCTAATCAGTCCACGAGCACCAGTTGAACACCAACGTATGCTAGAACGGAAGAGAAAAGATCCCTTGCTTTTTGGTGGTATAGGCGGCGGTTTAGAGGGAATAGATTTGGGTTTCAATTATCTCTCTCTTGTGAAAAGAAACTGATTAATGAATTGATCACCTAAACTCTAATATTATATCCTATATATAATAGAAGAGTCATAGGTTAGTTAGGAGAACTAATTCTCCTCCTATTCCCCTTTAGACCGGCCCAACCCTAATCCTAAATGGATTCGGATTGCTTTGTCCAACTTGTGCTACAATGTGTGACCTCATAGGATTAATATATTTTAGTTATAGGCCCAATCAATATTGTCCTATTAATCATATTTATTCTCTAGCAAGAAAATAAGATTACTAAAATAATTAACTTTATTATCTTCATAATATTATTCCTATTTATATTTAGTAATTGTCGGGATGTCTAAGGACATATTCCTTCAATCTCCCACTTGTCCGAAGACAAGAGCGCAATGTTAAATTCCTTAAGTCACTTAATGTCAAATTTGATAACACAATGTTATTCTCAAATTTATGTTCCTTGATCGCTGAGTTCGAACTGCTCAAATGAGGATTAACTCTTTAATCCTATTCCGCATGGCCATGCAATTTTCCAGTTCTCGCTCATCAAGAGGCCCCGGACACACCATTCCTATTTAATAGGAGGACTTATCCACTCTTGTATGACCATAACTCCCACTCAATTCTTAGCCCACCCGATCACTTGCCTTTATAACCTCCTTTTACGGCGCGGTGTTTAACAGTGTCAAAGTTAAACTAATTATGTTGTGGTTATTAAGACATACTCATGTCTAAGGAATCCACTAAATATAGTAGTTCGATTCTACTTTTAGAATCTAATTAGGTCAAGTCTCAATGTATCAACTATACATCCATATAATCAATTAGACATCTCTATGTCTCCATAGCCCATGGAACTGCGCTATCAATTAATTATATACTAGTCTTTTAAATAAATCACTTATGTCCAATTAGTGATTTAGACTAGGGACTTTAAATAAATTGTGATTTCAGTTCACTTTATAGGATTCCATTATCAAAACGTTTTCGATAATCCTATTTGAAAACACAAATTATTTGGACATTTTATTTAATACTAAACCAAGCGATTAAATAAGAAACAAATTTTTATTGATAAACATTCAAAGCATAATAAATGTCTTTACAATTGTAAACATGAAGTAAACAACCTAAAGCCATTCTCCCATATGCTTAAGCCCCATAGACCTAGTATGACACTCATGCTTAGGTTGAGCAAGCGGTTTAGTCAGAGGATCTGTTATATTATCCTCAGTATGAACCTTGCTTACATATGTGTATCCAGTAACAACTAACTCCTCATCTCCACCATATACCAAAAATTATCCTTAGTCCTTCGCAAGTACTTAAGGATGTTTTTTGCTGCAATCCAGTGCGCATCTCCTGGATTTGACTGGTATCTGCTGCATATACTCAAAGCATATGCAACATCCGGTCGAGTGCATATCATGGCATACATAATGGATCCTACTGCAGAAGCATAGGGAACATTACTCATACGCTTGACCTCATCAGGACTCGAAGGACACTGAGTCTTGCCAAGTGTTATGCCATGTTGCATGGGAATGAAACCTCTCTTGGAGTTTTCCAGCTTGAACCTTGCAAGAACCTTATCGATATAAGTCTCTTGACTAAGTCCAATCAGCCTTTTCGACCTATCTCTATAGATCTTTATTCCCAATATGTACTCTGCCTCTCCTAGGTCTTTCATAGAGAAACAATTTTTAAGCCATTCCTTGACTGACTCAAGCATGGTTTTATCATTTCCTATGAGAAGTATGTCATCCACATACAAGACCGTAAAAGTAATACTACTCCCACTTAACTTCTTGTATACACAAGATTCCTCTTCATTTCGAGAAAGCCAAATTTCTTGACTTGCCTCATCAAATCCGAGGTTCCAACTCCTTGATGCTTGCTTTAGTCCATAAATGGACTTCTTAAGCTTGCATACCCTCCCTGGATTTTCTAGATCTTTAAAACCTTGAGGTTGTGTCATGTACACATCCTCTTTCAAGAACCCATTCAAGAAAGCGGTTTTGACATCCATCTCGCCATATTTCATAGTCATGAAAGGCAACGAATCGCAAGGATTATCCTAATGGACTTCAAGATGGCTCTTGGTGAGAAGGTTTCATCATAGTCAATACCATGAATTTGTTTGAAACCTTTTGCCACCAATTTTGCTTTGAAAACACTAATGTTCCCATCCTTGTACTGCTTTTCAACTTGAAAATCCATTTGCATCCAATGGGTTTTACCCCATCGAGTAAATCAACCAAGTCCCATACTTGATTTTCGGACATGGAATCCATTTCGATTTCATGGCCTCAAGCCATCTTTCGGAGTCTTGACTATCCAAAGCATCTTTGTAGCTAGTAGGCTCTTCGATTCTAAAATCGTTATTTCGAAACTTTCGGTCAAAAGGAAATCAATATATCTCTTTGACGGAATGATGGTCCTACTAGACCTACGTTGGGGAACAACGAAGAAGTTTCTACCTCACTAGCTAGGTTGAGTGACTTCGCATGGAGTATCTCCAAGTGGGACGAGTAGGAGGTACGTGAATTGAATGCACCACCTCCCGAGCATTTTCATGCCGGGCCGCCTCGATGAGGTGTTAACCTCATCCATTTGTTGCTCATCTCGAACTTCTTCGAGATATACATTTCTCCCACTTGTTTTTCCCGGAAATAAACTCCTTTTTTCGGAAAGACACCATTACGAGCAACAAACACTTTGTTTTCGCTTTGGTTGTAGAAGTAGTATCCCTTAGTCTCTTTTGGGTAACCCACAAAAAGACATTTATCGGATTTGGGTGAAAACTTATCAGAAAGTAAACGTTTTACACAAGCTTCACAACCCCATATCCTTAGAAAAGACAATTTTGGAACGTTTCCTGTCCACATTTCATATGGTGTCTTTTCCACTACTTTGGATGGTGCTCTGTTAAGTGTGAACGCCGCTGTTTCAAGTGCAAATCCCCAAAATGAAATAGGAAGATCAGCAAGACTCATCATGGATCGAACCATATCAAGTAGAGTTCGATTCCTTTTTCAGAAACGGCATTTAACTGTGGTGTTCCCGGTGGAGTCCATTGTGAAAGTATTCCACAATCCTTCAAATGATCACCAAATTCTTGAGATAAATATTCACCACCACGATCGGATCGTAATGCCTTAATTTTCTTCCCAAGTTGGTTTTGTACTTCATTCTGGAATTCCTTAAATTTTTCAAAGGATTCCGACTTATGCCGCATGAGGTAAACATATCCAAATCTGCTCACATCATCGGTAAAAGTAATGAAGTAACTGTACCCTCCCTTAGCCAACGTACTCATAGGTCCACAAACATCCGTATGTATGAGGGCTAAAAGGTCATTGGCCCTTTCACTTGAACCTGTAAAAGGAGACTTTGTCATTTTCCCCATCAAGCAAAACTCACAAGTATCAAATGATTCGAAATCAAATGATTTGAGAATTCCATCTCTATGAAGTTTCTCAATGCGCTTTGAGCTTATGTGGCCTAATCGACAATGCCATAGGTATGTAGGGTTTGAATCATTTGCTTTATGTTTCTTGCTGTCTATGTTATAGATGTGGGTTTCTAAGTCTAGCACATATAAACCATTTGATAATTTAGCGGAGACATAGAACATTTATTCAAATACGCAGAACAACAATTGTTCTTTATTGTAAATGAATAACCTTCGGAATCCAAAACAGGAATCGAAATAATGTTCTTTGTGATAGCAGGAACATAATAACAATTATTAAGTTCTAAAACTAATCCTGAAGGTAAAAGTAGACTATATACTCCCACTGCCAATGTAGCAACTCGTGCTCCATTGCCAACGCGAAGCTCTACTTCACCCTTTCCCAATGTTCTACTTCTTTTGAGGCCTTGCATATTACAAATAATGTGCGAACCACAAACGGTATCAAATACCCAAGAAGCGTAGTTGCTAAGTTAACTTCTATAACATACATATCCGAACTAGAAACTCCTTTCTTTTGATCCTTCGGATACTTGGGGCAACTACTTTTCCAATGACCAACCTTGTTACGAGTGTAACAATAGTGCTCATCAGCAACTTTTGGTTTTGGTGTAACGATTCCCATATCCCTTTCAATTGCAATGAAACGTTCAGCATTCAATTTGTCCTTCGAAAGGATGGAGCGCAAATTACAAGTAGAATTGTTGGTTTTGATATTGTTGTTACTAGACATAATCACTACAACAAATAATAAAGCAAGGTTCAATCAATGTTTATCAAGAAAGCAATAATTAAACAAATTTTAATTACTACTACCCTTTATTCAAAATGAAAGTCCCCTATTGAATAAAGAAATAACCAAGATCCTCCCACTACAATCAAACGGACTTTGGCCCCGCCTTCAATTTATAGTAGTTGAGGTAAGTAAACACTTTACTAATTATAACTAATTATAATTCTTGGTAGACAGGTTTACAACTCTTTGTTTACTCCTATCTCTTAGCTTCAAAACCCAAAACTTTGTCTTTTGATGATTTTGTTGAGTTAAACCAAACATTAACATGTAAGTTTCAAAACCTACCCTACTATCCCCGGAACTATGAGCAACACCCCGCTTTGGCGAACCTATTACTCATGATCTAAGGCTTTATAGGTGTTGTTTCTGAAAAAGATTAAACTCAATATTACTTTTGGGGACCTAAGTTTACTAATATGGTCAATTAATAGTGAACACATGAATCAATTAACCACAAAACAAACTTAGAAGCAAGCATTTAAACAAAATAAATGCAAGAGAATTATAAAAGCAATAATTAAATGATCTAGTATGGCCCCTATACTTAGGAAAATAACTAATCTTCATGAATCCTCCCTTGAATCTCCATGGATCACCATCCTTGAAACTCCTTGGATCCTCATGCTCGATTACATAATTTGAATTAAATAAATAACGAAAATTTAAAGTTACAAAAATACAAACGATTCGCGAGATCGTATTTAATTTACATTCAAATATAACGATTCGCGAGATCGTAATTACTATCCCGATTTGGGCCATACTAGTCATATCATGCAAAATATAATATCATACATATTACATTAAACATCCACGCATTTATAATATCAAAATAAAATAAACACAAACGATTTACTTATTAACAATTAATAAGCAACTATAACTTTCCATAATAATTATAAAACTTAACAAATTTAAGCTAGAAATTATTTAGGAAACTTTATTATTTTAATTCAATTACTTATTTAGATATGGCAATAATCTTTATTATTCACAAATTTGCAAAATAGGAAACTTTTGGATTTATGCTCAACTTAGGAAAATCAGATTTTCCATAAAAACAAATTTTTTTTTTTTTTTTTAATGAGGTTGACTTTGACTGGTTGACCGTTGACCAAAGACAAGGCTGCCCGCGTCAACGACCAACCTTGAACCCAAAAATACCGCAAGACCGTGAAACAAATTTCACGAGAGCTTCGCCGGAAAACACCGGCGCATCACTTCACACACACCCATCGTCGCCGGCTTCGCCGCATCGTGCACCGCACTCCTTCCGCCGGCCAACCATCCCGACAAAGCATACGCCGGCAGCAAGGCCGCCAACGTCCGGTCCGCCCGGCGGCATAATGTGCTGCGCACGTCGAACGTGCGTCGCACGCTTGGCTGCTGTGCCGCCCTTGCCCGTCCAGATTCCGGTTCCTCCCCGGCCAACCACCGTAGCACCACCCTCCCCGGTGGTCCACCCAGCCATGGTTGCCTTCCTCTTTAATTTTGTAACAATTACAATTTAAATTAAAGTAATCTTTATTTAACAATTAATTAAAGATTTAGGAGATATTAGGTTATAAAATCCGAAAAATTATGGCAGAAATTTTGAATCAAACAACAAATCTTAAACAAATTTTTAGAATTGTTGAGATTAGATTTGAATGAATAATCTCCATTAAACATTAAATCTAACAAGAATTCAAAATTAGGGCAAAATTCAAATTATTTCCAAAATTCAGAAAATTAACAATTAAATTCCGAAAAATTTGACAATAATTTTTAGGGTGATCTAATGAATGATCTTAACATATAAAATCAGATATTTTAATTGTTATCTTTAAATTTTATGAATAATCAAATTAAACATAAAATTTAACCATAATTCATTAATAATATGATTAAATTTCAAAAATTTATGGAAAAAATCCGAAAATTATTTCCTGCTATCATAATATTTTAGATCTATGTGGGTGATGAACATTAGATTTATTTAACAAGTAAAAATCAAATCTTTTAATTGTTAACAAATTATTTCAATGATTAATCAAATTAAACATTAAATAATTTTAAATCTAACAAATATACTTATAAAAATCCGAAAATTTTGGAGTGAATTAACCAATTTATTTCGTCCATTATATAAAAAAATCGGAACTTTATAAAATTATTAGAGCATAAATCACAATTAAATCAAATATTTACAATTTCCAATCAATTAATATCAAATATCAATTATGAAAATTCAAGCCATAAATAAATTCTCCCTTAATTGAATAAAAATAATAACTTTGCATACAATTACATGATCATATGAATATTATGAATAAGGCAAAACTGATACCACTGTAGGAATATATAGATGCATATAGCGGAATTTCAGGAAACAATTTCCTAACATCTATCATAGGATCACAGACATAATCAAACATATGAATCATTCAATAGGGATTAAATATCAAACCTTTGTAGCGTGATTTCCCAGTTGTATGCAAGCTTTGAAGATCCGAGAGCCCCAAGTGTTGCTCCTCTAATCAGTCCACGAGCACCAGTTGAACACCAACGTATGCTAGAACGGAAGAGAAAAGATCCCTTGCTTTTTGGTGGTATAGGCGGCGGTTTAGAGGGAATAGATTTGGGTTTCAATTATCTCTCTCTTGTGAAAAGAAACTGATTAATGAATTGATCACCTAAACTCTAATATTATATCCTATATATAATAGAAGAGTCATAGGTTAGTTAGGAGAACTAATTCTCCTCCTATTCCCCTTTAGACCGGCCCAACCCTAATCCTAAATGGATTCGGATTGCTTTGTCCAACTTGTGCTACAATGTGTGACCTCATAGGATTAATATATTTTAGTTATAGGCCCAATCAATATTGTCCTATTAATCATATTTATTCTCTAGCAAGAAAATAAGATTACTAAAATAATTAACTTTATTATCTTCATAATATTATTCCTATTTATATTTAGTAATTGCCGGGATGTCTAAGGACATATTCCTTCAGTTGAATTCACAGACCCTTTCCTCACACTTTTCCTAGGACCCATATATAAATTGTCAGGAACAGGGCTGTCCGAGTTGACCTGACCCAAAATTGACTCGAGTTAGTTGTATCTAATCTAATAATTTCAGATGTTTAATCGTTCACGACTCATAGCGAACTATACCCAACTCTATACGATATGATCCGACCCGGGCCCTAACTGCACACCCAAATTAACAGCTCTACTGTGAGAGCATTGTTTTACATGCTTGCCTGTTGCCTCACAAAAAAGTGCAACATGCATGTTACTCTTGCGTTGCTAAAACCACTTCTTCAAAAACAGTATGATATGTTTCTGAATGTCTTTAAGAAATAGGGCAGAACATTCATGTTGTTTTCTTTACTCTCTTGTTTTTCTTGACAAATTGATGATTGTCAATTTTTCATGGACTCAATTCTTCTCCCTAATTGTTTTTTCTGATGATTCTTTTGCTTTTCTGCTAGCTATTAATAGTAAGTTGGACCTTCTTGCTGATGATCATGAAGAGGAGTGAATAATACTACGACAATGATCCGTACCTTATAAAGTTATAAGATTCGTGTTTTTGTCTTCATCTTATTATCATGCCCACCTTATCAAAAGAAAATTATCATGCCTAAATTGAAATATTCCACCTGATTGGTAGGTCACCTCCAATTAAAGGGGTTGTTTTAATTTTTCTAATCAATTGAAGTGCAACTATAATTTATTTTTTAGTGTGGAAAATGTTACTTTTAAAAGGTACAACCCATGTGAAGCGAGAGTTTGTTAGAGGATCTCATCCCATGAAGAAATCTTAATAATTTCAATTGGCAACTTAACATTTAACCTAGACGAAACAATAACATAATATTTAACTATTACAAAGTTGAGAATGAACCGTAACTGTACTTCATAGTTAGGAGATATTAGCTCTATCATTAAGCTTCGACTTAACATCCGTAATGTTGTTTTCGCTAGTACGAACCAAATTTGTGACAAAAAAAAAAGCAATATATTGTGCTCCATTTTGGGCATATGTATTATCATATAAAAAGGAGATAAGGTGCCCAACACGTACTTGTGAAGGAAATTTCGATTGGAAAAAGAAATAATGATATTAAAAAAAATATAATAACCTAAACTAACTTAAAGATTTAATTTATTTTCTTTCATTTGAAAAAAACTAGATTGATCAATAATGGCCTACCTACGTTATCAGCTATGTTTGCTTAGCTTCTCGTGCCTCATGCGTAATGAAAGAAGTTAGTAGCGAATTTGTGTCGTGTTAGGCCAAACTCATATCGAGTCGTGTCAACCTAACCCATGCCCAAATCTAATCTGAAGTACAGATTCTCAATTAAAGATTTGACGGGTTGAATTTTATACTTTCTCATTTCAAAAATAAGTGAAACACTTCTCTCAAAGCTTTCCTCTATATTTTAACCAAAACCATTATTCATATTCAAATTAAGATTCATCAAATTTCATCCATAGAGATAAAGTCACAATATAGCTATTAATGTTTTTCCAATAACAAATAAGTCATATGCAATTCCACAGTTATAGAAATCAATTTTTTACAATAATTGGTCAATAACAACACTTGATCAAATTGGTGACCTACATGGCTACATATCTAAAATTACCGAAAGTTTCTAATATAATTACTAGATGTACTATATCTAGTCTCTACTCCTTGTTGAAGTGAATGTAATCTAGTGAGGTGACAGCTTGCAATTGCATAATGACAACTTGACTTCTTTATCTTTGAGGTGATGACAACTTGACTTGTGATAGTAGGTAACAACTAGTAGTACTTGTAGTTGTAATATTGTTATGCTTTTGCAATTATTATAAATTCTTTTGGTGATCCCAAAATGACATTTAGTTCCATCATATGGGCAATGTGTGATTTTGATTATTATTTCACATCTACTATTTGCAAACCTTGCTTTTGGCCATCATAAAAACACTAGTTACTTTGTAAAATGAAATCTCTTTATTTGTGATTTTCTTTTTCTTTTTTTAAGAAATCGTAATGATAAGTTTATCATGCAATTAGAGGAACTCCAGGAAAATCTTAGTCCCTTTTAGAAAGAGGGGTAATTATTTATGTTGATTAATTGATCTTAAAAGTTCATATATTTAGCTATCTAACATAACAAAATAAACATTATGCACTTTCCTAGACTAAGTAACTGCACAAGCTAAGATTTAGCTAGCTAATAAAGTTAGTTATTTAGCTAGACTCGTCTTAATATATAATCCTATATATTATTCAAAATTTACAAGAGTATATCTTACACGTTGTCCTCATTCGAAATCATGCATTGACAACACTTACAAAAATTTAAATAAACAAAATTAAAATTTTATTTTTATATCTTTTGTAATAATGATGTGTGGTACTGTAGTATAGCAGTAGTTCTAGTCTATAATTTCATTAGATTGACAATGGTAGCTTGGAATGTATGGTAAAAGGTTGATGACAGTGGAGTAATGTGTTGGAATATATGGGGTCTTTAATGTTTGGGATGGTTTCATGCTGGAAATGCTTGGAATAGTTAACAAAGTGTTTTTTTTTTGGGGGGGAGTGCATATTCTTTCTTTTTGGTACAATTGAACAATGGTGGTTAATTAGACCTTTAGGATTAAAGCTTTTTTCCAACAATATATTAAAAATATATAAAAATGTCTAGTAAGGTGCCGTGTGGGGGGAACTAGAAGGACCTTATGGCCTTATCTGTCCTATATGAAACTCAAATTAAGTTGATAATTTTAGGCTCTTCACACCATGATAATTTTGGATAAAGCTTAATTGAATTAATTATCACCAAAAGGTATTCATACATTACATTGTTATAGAAACCACTAGTAGAACTCAAATAGGAAACAAGATAAACCAAGGACCCTGCCCAATTGATACTTTTATCTCCCATACTATGTCATCGAATCGTTTAAATCTTCCCAAGAAAATTTCATATTGTTGGGGGAGGGAGGTTTGGGGCTTGTTGGGCCTCCGGTGAGTGGCCATGGCGGCCAGGAAGCAGCCCTTGAGAGAATTCATTTTACCACGGGTTCCCGAGAGGGGGCCCAAAAAAAAAAGGAAACAAGATAATATCCTGAATACTTTATTTACTAATCTCTAACACAAATGCAATGACTCTCTAATTTATAGGTTTTTATTAATTGGTAGGTACTCCTTTATTTGTTTTGTTTACTACAATTTTATTTGGCATAAATATTTAGAAGATGTATGAAAAGGTGGTGGAAACCGTTAAAGTTAGATGGAAAAAAGTAAAATAGGTAGAAAGAATATAGGAAGATGACATATTAAAATGGTAAAATAGGTAGCAATAATATGGAGATTTCATGCCAAAAAAAGAAAATGTAGCAAATTTAAGAATACTGTTATGGTATATGTAGCCAATGAAAGAAATAGATTGAATATTTCTTATACATGTAGGGAGAAACTTTTTTGCAAAATAAACTAATTGATCTACAAATTAAATTATACAACAATCTTATACTATTTTTTTTTTAGTAATTTACATGTTATATTTGCTATAGCTGATTGATGTATAGGGAGAAAAATAAGAAAAACTTAATGTCTTTTCATTATATATAACTAGTTGTTGGGCCTTGCCGATGTCCCGGGTAATTTTAATAAAATAAAAAGGATGTATAATTTAGGGTTGACATTTTATCACAAGCATACGTCAATACTCCTCCGTCCCAAAATATAGTTCCCATTTCCATTCCGGGTGGCCCGAGCCGAGGCTGCTGGAGGAAATCCAACTTACCACGGGTTCCCGAAAGGGGGCCCAAAAAAAAAAAAGAAGATAATATTCTGAATACTTTATTTACTAATCTCTAACACAAATGCAATGACTCTTTAATATATAGGTTTTTATTAATAGCTAGGTACTCCTTTATTTTATTTTTTAATTTTTTTTTTAAAGAGAAATTTCATTAATTGAAGGCCAAACGACATCTACAATAGGTATTAAAGAAAAACAAGATACAATAAAACAAGACTAAATCAAATTCGTTTTCGAAGAAACTACAATGAACCGAGATCGAACGAATACAATACAGCAACTCCCTCGTATTTGCCGAATCGGCAATATTGATGAGGAAGTCTATCATTCTGATATAGTTTGGGAAGAACATTCTTGATCGAGTCAGGTTGAACGCATCCGAGATTCCAATACCTTCATGTTGAGTCTCGAACTTCAACCAATGAGAATAATTTCTCATACCTAAAAACAAAAGAACCATACTCACAACTCCCATAGGGGAGAAGGAGATTTCCAAAACAGAAACTAAAAACCCCATAACAGGGTTTGAGAAAATCTCATAAAGAGAGACTAATTTATTTAACAAAACAAGAAAATGAACTAAAAACTGAAAATAAAAGGGGAAAAGGGGCTTACCATGGATGAAATCATCCATGGCAGCCCCTAATTGATGAAGAAGGGGTAGGGGAGGCTAGGGTTTGAGAGGTGGAAACCGTTACTTTAAAGTTAGATGAAAAAAAGTTAAATAGGTAGAAAGAATATAGGAAGATGACATATTAAAATGGTAAAATAGGTAGCAATAATATGGAGATTACATGCCAAAAAAAGAAAATGTAGCAAATTTAAGAATACTGTTATGGTATATGTAGCCAATGAAAGAAATAGATTGAATATTTCTTATACATGTAGGGAGAAACTTTTTTGCAAAATAAAGTAATTGATCTATAAATTAAACAACAATCTTATACTATTTTTTTTATAGTAATTTACATGTTATATTTGCTATAGCTGATTGATGTATAGGGAGAAAAATAAGAAAAACTTAATGTCTTTTCATTATATATAACTAGTTGTTGGGCCCTGTCGATGTCCCGGGTAATTTAATAAAATAAAAAGGATGTATAATTTGGGGTTGACATTTTATCACATGCATACGTCATACTCCTTCCGTCCCAAAATATAGTTCCTATTTCCATTCCGGGTTTCCCAAAATATAATTCCCATTTATATTTAGTTCCACATTTTAAATGAATTTGCCTTGAAAACCGCGCCCCATCATTTATTTGCTTCTTAAAATTAGTTTTTTTCCTTTGTTTATTCAACCCAAGTGTTACAACTAATGCTCTTTCACCAATTATTCTCCATTCTCTCTCCTAAAATCATCTTTTCCCATACAATATTTATTTAAATAAACAAAAAATCTTTACTATCCCTCTTAGATTTTACTTACCTTAATTCCCGCGAAAAAAATAGAATCGGGAACTATATTTTAGAACGGAGGAGTAGTTTAATAGTAAAATCAATGACATTACAACAGTAAGAATCACCCAAATCAACGTATAGGATGACACACATTTCAATAATATATATAGATATAAATAATATACTCTTTTTCCTACTGTAGTTCATACTTGCATTTTAATACTATAGTCATACTCTTATTCCAGTTTTTTTTAATCTGCGATAATCTCCTCCGATGGATGAACAAGCTACAAATGAAGAACAAAGATACGCTATTGTTCACATGCCTTGATATATAATGGATCTTATCATAAATTAAAGGATACTATATATCAATTGGTCTTGGAAGAGATCGTCTACTTTTATTTTAAAATTAAGCAACGATCCAAATCCAATATTAAGAACATAACGAACCACCAGTCTGAATATAGTGACTAGTTTAATCTATCGAGTGACCAATTTAATAATCCATTCAGTTTTCACATTATCTAGTCCATTTAATTAGTGACTAGTTTGATCTATTCAGTAAGACTGCTAGGTTATTTTTTCTAGAATTGTCTACTGTAGTTCGAGATTTAAAGGGAAACAAAAAAAAACGAAAGAGGGGACGATTGGACGTGCGAGATGCCTCAGAGATAGTGTTGGGTTAGAAGAATTTAGGCATGAATTTGTCTAATTTTATATTAAAGTTAAACCGCCTATTCTAATAATTTGTAACTATATACAATGCTTTTCAATGCCACAAAATTATGAATTTTGAATTATACCAAAAGTTATATACATAATACATTGTTGATTCAGAATTAAACTTCATTGTTCTTCTTCAAGAATTTTATATTTATGCTCAATTGTTAGATATTAAAACAAACTTTTGATTCAGTGAAAAGGCCATTCATTAATCGTACTTTTGACCATACTAACAAATTAAAAGGCCAAAGTCAATAAAAAAGTTGGCAAAAAACCATTTGCCAAATATGCTTTACGCTCTTCATGCAATGACATAAACTTATAATAACTTTCCAATATCAGATATTTACGTTGACATCACACATTCAAATATTATTGTGGCTGTTGTACATGCATATCATTTGTTTAAGGAATATGCATATAGAGTAGTATAGTAATAACACATCATCCAAGACATCAAAACACTTCTCATGTTCTTCAATAGTTGGAGTATCTGATACATCTATAGAGAAGTAAACAAAGCAGCAGATTGGATAGCTAATGTGGGTTACTTAGTTGATTCTTAATTGTTTCCATATAGATACTTGTAGTAATTCTACCTTACACTCTATTCTTGTAAACAATGCGTTAGGAAATCCCCTCGTGCAGAGGGTCTCCTAACCTTAATTCTTCTTACCTTTATAATATATATATATATAATTCTTTAATATTTTAAAGGAAATATAGCATTACAGTAGTTCATATATAACTTCATATACTAATTGTAATATTAGTGCTCGTTTGGATGACGAGGAATTTATGTAGAATTAAAATTCTATGATTTTCTCATTTGGGAAGTTGCTTGGTTGACGGAAGTTGAGAAAATAGATGCAATGGAAATTCCTTGGGAAATTGAAATTCTCACAAAATGTGGGAATTTAATTTAATTACCCACTCTTGGTCAATCAAATTCCACATGAATTGCAAATTCCTTAATGTCAACCAAACAAATTTAGGTCATTTCTAGGAATTACATGAAGAAGTAATTTCCAAGAAATGAAACTTCCTACCAATTAAATTCAAGTATACCAAACTGTAAGCTTATAAATAGCGACTATTATCATAGAAAAAATTGAAGTGACAATTAATTTCAAACAGATAGGGAGTATTACAATTTTGTATACAGTAAGCTTCGCTAGTGGTTAAAAGTACGTGTATCATTGTAAATGTTACAAATGAATAATTCCTTTTCCTTTTTAGTTATTGTTAAAAAATAAGGACAAGTATTGAGAGTTAAGGACAAAAAGCGACCCAAACTATCACTTTTTTACCATTCAGAGCCTATAACTATTTTATGCACCATTTGGGACTGTGGACAACATTCTAGCAAGTTAACTCATCGTTAACTCAACTGAGGTTAACTACACCAAAAAAAAACTTAACTCACCTGAGTTAATTATATGTTTATTAAAATAAAATAAATAATACTTTAATATCCAAAATGTACAAGAACTTCATGAATTACACAGAGAAAAACACGAGACACCCCCAAAAAACTCCATTACAAGTTTACAACTTCAACCTCCATTCTGATCTTCTCCAAAGCTTCAAAAATTAGTCCCTGCAAATAGTATCACATCACCTTTGCTGCACTACTCAAAAAATTAAATGATAGTAATTGAAACCCCAAATGAACAAGACTAATTAATAATCGCCCTAAAGATCCATTTTTTTTTTAGTTTTCTGAATGAAAAAGAAAAACCCCATTCACATTTATCGCAAGCCCATTAATCATCAAAACTAAATAAAACTTCAATAAATGAACATCACATACATATCACAGAAAAACCCCATTAACAAATCAATCTCAAATCAAAATCAACCACAGGGTCAAGTTGATTTGCATATAATATATCAAGGAAAATTGAAAATTTTAAAAGAGGAGTACTGCTTGAAGACACAAATCTCCTTGGAATTCACAATTTTTGGTGCCAAGATGAATATGCGCAGCCAACATCATCTGAATTGCGGCTTATGATAATTGCTTCGCCATTTTAGATTATAGTGATGCGCTTGCAAAGCAGCTCGAAGCATGTGATAATGGAGGGATGAGATGAGAAAGAGAGAGAGAAAGAATGGTAAGTGATAAGGGTGAAAGAAAAAAAAAACGATTGGTGATTGAAGAAATGATACGAGTGATTTAGTGTTTTTGTGTTTATAAGATTGAATTGATGTGTTAAGGATAGTGTTTTTGATTCATTTTATTATTCAGAGTAATGTAGAGAAATGATTACCGATTAGGGTATTAAGTAGAAAGATTTGGGTTTTGTATCATGAGTAAAAGTTTCTGGGCCATAGCTTAACCATAGTTAATAATGTTCACTGGAATATGACTCTAGGTCCTAAACGGTGAAAAAAAAAACTAATGGGTCCTGAACGATGAAAGTTGTGAAAGTTCAGGTCCTTGTTGTGTCCTTAACTCCAAGTATTGATCATCTTTAAGTATATTATGATCCAATTTATGATTACCCTAATACACTATTAATTAGTGTGTCCAATAATAAGTGACATACTACTATTTCATGCACAAGTCTAAAACTTTCGTCCAATTATTTTTGTACAAATACATATACTACTTAATATTATTGCTCTAACATCATCAAATTTAATCCAACTTCTTATTTTTTCTGAAAAATTTAAAATAAAAAATACATAAATGATATAAATCAGTGAGGATAATTGTTAGGTTTAGAATTCTCTGTGTGTTGTATTACGTAAACATAGTTCATTAAGTACAACCTAAACTAATAATGGGCCTAAGTATAGCTGTACAAGGCAAAATGAAAATACAACCTTGAGAGAATATACTACTAATACTAAGTATACATGAAGGAGGCCTAAGATGGGCCTAACACCCCCTCAAGTTGGAGCGTGCAAATCACAAACGCCCAACTTGTGTAGAAGATATTGAAATTGGCGCTTCCCAAGAGCCTTAGTAAAGATGTAGGCAAGCTGCTCAATAGCAGACACATGATGTGTGGAAAGAATGCCAGCCTGTATAGCATCACACACATAGTGACAGTCAACCTCAATGTGCTTCGTGCACTCGTGAAAAACAGGGTTGTGAGCGATGTGGAGGGCTGATTGACTATCACAATAAAGACTCATAGCACGTGGGTGGGCAATACCAAGGCTATAAAGTAAGGCCTTTAGCCAAGTTAACTCACTGGTAGTCGTAGCCATGTAACGATACTCAGCTTCCGCAAAAGAGTGAGAAACGATGTGTTGCTTCTTCGTTTTCTAGAGATCGAAGAGTGACCTAAGAAGATCAACCAGCCAATAATAGAGCGCCGAGTCATAGGGCAACTGGCCCAATCAGAGTCACACCAACCAGTGAGATGTATATCACAAGTAGCAGAGAGAAGTACCTTAACCAGGACTACCTTTCAAATAGTGAACAGTGCGAACAGCCGCGGCCTAATGCTCATGCCGTGGGGCCTGCATGAATTGGGCTAATATGTGCACAGTGTAAGATAAATTTGGGCGAGTAAAAGAGAGGTAAATAAGGCGACCAACGAGCCAACGATATTTTTCTGCATCCTCTAACAACTCACTAGAAGCCAAAGCGAGATTATGATTCTGCTCCATCGGGAAACTAGTAGGACGATCCCCCAAGAGGCCTGATTCGGCGACAATGTCAAGAGTGTATTTGCGTTGGCATAAGAAAATACCCTCCGGGCTACGAGCAACCTCCACACCAAGAAAGTACTTGAGAGGCCCCAAGTCTTTCATATGAAAACACTCACCCAAGTATTGCTTAAAAGCGAGGAGAGAGGAAGAATTATTGGCAGAGATAATGAGATCATCCACATATACAAGCACATTAAGGTACACAGAACCCTGAGTGAGAGTAAATAGGGAATAATTAGAATAAGACTGTTGAAAACCATACCGCTTTAGAGAAGCGGCCAGCTTAGCAAACCAACAACGAGGAGCTTGTCGTAAACCATAAAGAGACTTTTTGAGACGACAGACGAGACCAGGAGTATGACCAGGAAAACCAGGAGGGGGTTTCATATAGACCTCCTCATCAAGATCCCCGTGAAGGAAGGCGTTGTGAACATCCATTTGATGTAATTCCCAATTTTTAGCAGCGGCAACAACGAGAAAGGCACGAACTGTAACCATTTTGGCCACGGGAGCGAACGTCTCACTATAATCAATGCCCTCAATCTGATGATTACCAAAAATGACAAGACGGGCCTTGAGACGTTCCACTTGACCTGAAGCATGATATTTGATTTTATAAACCCATTTGGACCCAAGAGCCTTCTTTCCTGAGGGAAGAGGCTCCAGGACCCAAGTGCCATTATTTTCCAAGGCGGTGATTTCGTTTTGCATAGCCTCACGCCATCCCTCATTCTGCATAGCTTCTTTAAAATTACGAGGCTCATGACCTGCAGACACAGCAGCAAGAAATGTACGATGTCGCAGAGAAAATTTGTCAGCGTTCACAAAATGTGCTAAAGGATTTGGCGTACCCGAGGAGTCGGAAGGAGACGATGAGGTAGGAGATGGACTTGGTGCCTTGGAATTATGGGGTTGATGAAGTCCCGAAGAAGAACAAGGTACGCTTCACGCGCTTACCACGACCCAAAAGACCATCGACGCTAGGCGAAGAAGGCCCAACAAGCACAACCGCAAGCATCCGTGGATGGGAGACCCACCGTAGAGCCGGGCGTGGCGCGTCGTCTGCCAACGAATGGGCCGGACCGTGGCGGCCGAGCCTGTTGGCTGTGGCAGCAAGGCCATATTGGCCGGCAGTACCCACAAGAGGGTCGTGGGTTGTGGCAGCTTCACTCATGCCTAACACACCCTCCAAATAATCCAAAAAATCAACATCGATGCCCATATTTTCAGCCGAACCAGTAGGAGGAGTAGCGCTAGCAAATGGAAATTCATTTTCAAAAAAATGCACATCACGGAGACAAAAATCTCATTAGTCTCCAAGTCATATAATTTCCACCCCTTTTTATGATTAGGACGATACCCAACAAACACACAACGACGACTCCGTGAAGCAAATTTGTCCCCCTTAGCCCTTTGATTGTGATCAAAACAAAGAGACCTAAACACCTTTGATTCATCAAAATCAGGAGGAACACCAAATAGAAGCTCATAAGGTGTTTTATTTTGCAATAATCGAGACAGAGTATTATTCAAGGTTTTATTATTCAAGGTTTT
The DNA here is from genome assembly GCA_947648045.1 of Beta corolliflora. Taxonomy (NCBI): domain Eukaryota; kingdom Viridiplantae; phylum Streptophyta; class Magnoliopsida; order Caryophyllales; family Amaranthaceae; genus Beta; species Beta corolliflora. Next base: position 3,257 of record CANSZD010001257.1, on the reverse strand, counting down.
GAATCAACTCAAACATCCGGACTTGCTTTATTATAACTATTAGGAAAACTAGAACGAGATTGTTTAGCTTGCGGACAAACAATACAAGTTAATTTCCAAGGTTTTTCTAGTACTACTAGCACTAATAGCGAGGTAAAAGCTTCACGACCTTATCTGAGGGATGCCCCAATCTCCGATGCCACAACTCAAAGTCACTGATGTCTGAGACGGCCACCGTACAAATTGTTGGAAGGCCACCATAATAATAAAGTGCGTCTCTTCGTTCACCGGCTCCAATCAGGCTCCCCGAACGTAGGTCCTGAATAGCACATAAAGAAAGTGAAACGGACAAAGCAAAGGCGAGTCATCAATCGGTTCGACACCGATATTAGATTGCAATGTAAAGAAGGAACAAATAAGACATTGGTGAGCATTAAACTCCCAGTAAGTTGAACACTCCTCGCCTTGGTAGCAACAACCTGTTGAACGTCATGCAAGCCCACAAGACAAGCAGAAATACAAATAGGATCAAGTAAATAATGTTCGGTGCCGTGACGTGATGAGACGCAACTGTGTCAAGTAACCAAGAGGAAGCGAGTGACTCACCCATCATATGATCGAATGTTTGTCATTTATCAAAGTAAGAAGAGCTTAAACATGTTCATGGGTCAAGGAAGCAAGGGGAGAACCCCCGCACTACCCGGCACACGAGCACGTCATTCACATGGACAAGGTGGGGCTCGAAACCATAAACAAACGCTTGGAAAGCACAACAGCTGTGGAAGGTCGACGTTCAACCTCGGTAGTAGCAGTCCGAGACAAACCACCAGCAGCAGTGGGTGAGCCAAGCCCTGCACTCTTCCCAAATTTCTCCTCGTGCCAAGCAGGCCTCCTATGAATTTTGAAACACGTACCCATCTCGTGGTCCCGTTTCTTGCATTGGGAACACACGAGTTTGGATTTGTCAATACGTTCGGGGGTAAGTTTTGACAAGAAATACATGAGCATCATTCACGAGAGCCTTATCACGGGCCATCCCACGAACACTTTCCTCTTGAAGAAAAGCTTGATAAGCCCGAGTGAGAGTAGGAGGAGGTTGCTGAGACAATAAATTTGATCTCTTAGTAGCATAGAGGTCATCATCTACCCCTATAAAAAATTGGTGAAGTTGCTCCTCCTCGCGATCGGCGGCGAAATGACCCGATACATCACAGGTACAGTGACCGCAAGTACAACCCCATCAATTGGTTGTAATAATCCTCCATGCACATAGACTTTGATTGCTTGCAAGCGGTAATGTTGGCCCGTAATTGCTGAAGTCGTGGACCATCCGCCACACAAAACCGCTTCTCCAAATACACCCAAAGGGGACGAGCCTCCTCATGATACGGAATAGATGCAGTGAGTTTTGAATCCATGTTCCTCAACATTCATGAAACGAGCATGGAGTTTACCGTGTCCCAATCCAACATCTTCTTCTTCTCGGTGGGTTTGTTGATAGTTCCGTCCACAAAACCAAATTTCCGCGAGCTTTGAGGGACAAAGTGATTGCCTAGCCCATGCTAAGTAATTGTCTCCTTTCAAAATTACATGAGTAATTAGATTACCTGGTTGATCTCCAGATCTCAAGTAAAACGGTGAGGCTAAATTAATTTTGTCTCTGTTAGTCATGGTGGCACAACCGTGTGGTGGCGCGGCAGCAATGAAACGCAACCGTGAGGCAGCGACAGTGAGAGATCAGAGAGAATAGATGTTAGGCTTTGGTACCATGTTAGGTTTAGAATTCTCTGTGTGTTATATTACGTAAACATAGTTCATTAAGTACAACCTAAACTAATAATGGGCCTAAGTATAGCTGTACAAGGCAAAACCAATATACAACCTTGAGAGAATATACTACTAATACTAAGTATACAGGAAGGAGGCCTAAGATGGGCCTAACAATAATGAATGACACATATAATAATATAAACTAGCATTTTTGCACGCTTACATGCGTGCGATCATATTAATGTAACTTTTTCTCAATTAGTTATTCATCATCATACAAATTTTTTGATTCGAACAAACATTTATAATTATAATAGTTTAAGTTGACAATTATTTCAATAAATGCTGTTTTTGTTCAACTTATAAAAGTTATTTTCAAAGAAAATAAGTTTAGATCATTTCTGATCCGACCTTATTATCCTTTATGTAATTGACTTGACACAAATTGAAATTATATAAACCTACTGAAATGATCTTTACATGACTATAATGTTGTGGAAGTATATTGCTGATTTTTTATTTTGGCAATTTTTCCTTTTGATGCAAGATTTTGATATCCTTAAATGAATTTGTTATCTTTTGTTTTTTTGTAAACTTTTTTAGTCTTTCCTTTTTTTAACCTAATTTAAGTTATTCTAATTGTAGTTTTTAAAAATGGCAAATATTGGGATTGATTGATTACCCATTATTATTTAAAAATTTAAACAAAAAATGATATAATTAAAAAAATAAGGGTAATATAATCCATTTAATATGGAGACACCATACCTCCCCCTTCACTTATATAATAGAGATAAACTGGATACAACAATTTTTATTTATTTATTCGTGCATAGTGAGTAGTGACGTATATTTTAATTTGTTAGTGATACTGTTAACATATTGTTAACATGTAAGGCAATCTGCACCTATATTTTAAGTCAAGACCATGAACTATGAAGAGAGATTAAAATTTTCATAGGGGTGTAAGCAAAATTAAAGTTATACTACTGTACAGTGCTACACTATACTTCTTGGGATTGAGGAATAAAAGGTGTCGCTGACTGATGACATGAATTGGCATTATCAGTTGCCCTCATGTTCAAGATTCCACATAGCCTCTAACATATATAGCCCTCCACCGAAAAAAGAAAGAAGAAAAACACAAAAAAGGTTTCTTGTCTCAAACATGGTGATGAATAACAAAGTTTGTTACAGGAGAAAAAGAAATATTATTGTTCACTAATTCCTATAAACATTACAATTCAAAAAATACAAAAAGAGAAAGTAACTTATCCCATAACCTGACCTTACCAAGGTGTTTGATTCTGTTGGTGGTCATGTTGTTGTTCAAAGAAGCTGAAGAAGAGCTCATATGACCAAACCCTGCCATATTAAGAAAATCTTTGTGAGTCAAATGTTCTTAACCCTTGAAATCTCTTGTGAACCCTTCATTGCCACTACCACTGCCGCCGCGGTACCATCCACCACCAGCACCACCACCACCACCACCATTTTGCTGTGACTTT
>CANSZD010001256.1:187500-375885 GCA_947648045.1 Beta corolliflora | reverse complement strand
TTGTGATGCACAAGAGGTTTGATGCCTTTTCAGTAGACACAAAATCTCATCAAGAAGGCTTGGTTATTAAGCATGAATCAGAGATTGACTTAACAAAGTTGGCCTAGTTCTACACACTCTACTAGTAAGTTAGTAGTCAGCCTTCCACCAATCAGCCCATGACAATGATAAATGCTAATGTCATCTCACTCCCCGGAGTGAAACATAATATGGTGGGTAAAGTGCTACCTAAGTCTGATCGGTTGATCTGCATCGAGTCAGAAGTTGATTAAAATTAAAGGCTTTTGAAGAAGCGAGTGCGAGAAAGACAATAGCGGAAAAGCTCCTCCTCGACCGAGTATGTCAAAGTTATGATTCCACTATGCCTGTTGGAGAGAATAAGATTTGAATCTTTGGTTAATATCACTTTGTGCTTTTAAATTCGTAGAAAGTAGTTTTTGTTATGTGAAAAAGAGCTTTGAATGTGGTTGAGGCCGCGGCATTCAGGGAATGCTTAGTGCTATTTCACAAAATCGGTCCCCACCTAGAATTGAATGATTAAGGGAGTTTCTCCGCACATGTAACATTTAACTTTTTCCTTTGTATTAAAGCTTTATGTGATTTGGCGTGATGTTAGTGTCACGCTCTTCTGTTGGAAATAACAGCTGTGGAGATTAAGCAGTACACTGATATTACTCTTCAATGGATTTAATGATTATGTAAGAAAAACCCCATAGGTATCTTAGAAAAGCAGTCAGTGAAGGGTAGATAAATTTTTATTCATGGATTTTGTTGTCCTTAAATGGACGAGAATACTCAAAATCAGTTGTTTTAGGGAAGTATTCCTCATACTCTCGGAGCATTATATATATTTAAGAATCCATTCTCAGAAAGACTTGGTATTGAATTGATGTATTTGATATATTTGGTTAATGATGATTTTAATTCCACTTTTGGGATCCTTTCGAAGGCTTCGCAACATCTAAAATCGCCTACACGGGCGATGATAGCCCATGACGGCTCTTTCGGAGTGAAGAGCTTGTCATCTGCGACGTCGAAGATATGGAGCAATTAGTACATGATAATAGGCAGTTGAAGTCACAATAAACAAAGGAAGCAAACCACTTTACACTTCAATGATGAGCATTTTTGCCAGTAGATTTAGGCATTATATGCAGTTTGTTAGTGCTTGTTTGAATGATGGTCGAAATTGTATTTTTTTATGTACATTTTTAAGATAATATAAAAAACATTGGATATAGTATTGATGATCTAAAGGGTATAAGCCCTTGATTTTTGCATACTATAAGATTCTGGAGGATGGTATAACCACAACATCCTGAGATATTGTAGTTTGAACACAAAAAATCTGTGAAGTGGTGGTGAAGAAAAGTAATGGCACACCTTATCAAAATCTCACAATTTAGATTAGGTGAGTGAGTGAAGTTTAAGTGGTTCCTAAAATGTCTACATTGTTATGTAAAAATAAAAAGATGGAATTAATTCTTCTTATAGTAATGCTTGGTTGTAGTATGTTCATTGATTATAGGAAATTAATTGTTACCACAGAAAGATAATTTTCCCTTTCTCGTGCGGTAGAATGATAAGCTGGAAAGGTTGGTAGGACACTCTTAATTTTGTTATTCGGATGGATATTGTGGTTTTTTAAATACTTATCCACAGATGGTCGAAGATAAGACCACATTTACGTGCCTGTGGTACGCTTTGCATATGAGGATGTCGTTTAGAAACATGTAATGCTCCATACTTTTAAAGTTATATGATGACATCATTATGAGTTTATTGAGTCCATTATAGAAGTATTTATGGATGACTTTAGCTTGTAAAGATTGATTTTGATGTGTTTCTTGGGTGGCTAAAAGTGTTGAATATGTGAAGATGTGAGTCTTGGTATTAAGTGGGAGGAGTGTCTGTTTATAGTTCTTAGAAAAAATGGTGCTTGGTCGATGGAATGAGGCATCCCTAGGTGGATGATGCAAAAATTCAAGTAGGATTGAGCAATTACCCCCAAACACGTGAATGTCAAAAGGGTCGCAAACCTTTGGTGTTCAGGGGTTTGTCCCGGCTCATCAGGGATATCTTCAAATTGCTAAACCACCCTTTCTGTTGCTCCTTAAGATGCACCGTTCATGTTCTTTGATGAGTGTCTTCAAGTGCTGGCACAGGGTAAAACAAAACTTATTCTGCATTCTAATTATTCGATCTGGATTGGAATCTCCCATTAGAGATCATAGTGATCTGGCGGCACTCTTTATTGGAGGTTGTACCCAGTCGATCGACAGACTTACATATTGTGTATGCTAGTAAGACATTTCATAGATCACGTATAAGCTATGCTTACTACAAATAGGGGGAGTTACTTGTTTGTTTGTGTATGCCTTGGACATAGTTGGACCTGTTTGCTTGGGTCGAGGTCATGGTTTATACGGTCGTGCTGCCCTAAGTTATCTCCTTGGAAGAAGGAAGCTAAGCCACGATTCATTAGATGGATTCTCTTGCTCAAGGGTTTGAGTTGAAAATTTGTGCCAAAGAGGGTCCGAGAATATATTTGGATCATATCAAGGTAGAACTATGAGAATGAAAAGGTAAATCTTCTTAGTCAATGATTCATTTCGAGGTGACTATCTTTCTAGTGTCTTAGTCCGGACTCCATGGTATGCCGATTTTGCTAACTTGAATATATGTGGAAAATCTTCTCCTAACTTAAGTTGTAAACAACGGCAAAAGTTCCTTCATAATGCTCGCTAATATTTTGAGATGATCCTTACCCATTCAAAAGATGCATTGATTTATATAGGAGATGTATTGTTGAGTGAGGTGCATGACATTATACATGAGGCATGAGATGCTTAAAACACCTATTCTAGAGATTGAGCTCTTCGATGTTGGGTGTTGATTTCATGAGATCATTCCCAATCCTCTTCCGATAACGGGTGGACTATGTGTCCATGCGGGTTGAAGCATTGGCCTCTCTGGCCAATAGTTCCAAAGTGGTCATGAAGCTATTTAAGGAAAATCATCTTCCAGTGGTTTGGAGATCCTAGAATGGTGATTAGTGATGGTGGTTCACACTTTCACAAGCGCACCTTTGAAGCTCTTGTAAGGAAATATGGGGTCACTCATAGGACCCAGAATTAGCCTATTATCCTCAAACAAGTGGGCAAGTGGAATTTTCTAACCGCGACATCATGCTTTATATAAGAAGGTGGTTGCTAAGTTTAAAAATATTTGACTACCAAACACTATGATAATTTGTGAGGATAGAAATGCATTTTAAGACACCTTATTGGTACTACCCCATGTAGCTTGTGTATATCGCATTTAAGACACCCTATGGGTACTACACCATATCGCTTGTTTCTAAACATGGGTTTTCCACTACCGAGAGAGAATCGACTTCTACGGCATAATGAGCTGGATGAGTTTTGTTTGGATGCTATGATAGTTCCCAACATTACAAGGAGCGTACTAAGAGGTGGCGATGATAAGAAGATTTTGCGAAAGACTTTTAGTGGTGATGAATTTATTCTTTACAACTCTGAACTTAAACTTTTCCTTAATTTAAAGTCTAGATGGTTTGGCCCCCTTTACGGTCACCATGGTTAACAAATTTAGTTCGCCTGAGATTACGTCCGCAAAAAAGGTGAGGGAAATTTAAGGTAAATAGGCAATGCTTAAGTTGTACCACCACCACTTGACCATTGAGGTAAATGGTGCTGGGGGACCTTTATAACCATCGACCGGAGGCAACTCGCTATTTATTCTTTTTTCTTCTTGTTTCTTATAGTTTTGTTTTTTAGAGTGGCGAGAGAAAAAGGATATTTCATGTGTTGTGAACTTCCCCATTATATAGTTAATGAATCGAAAAGTTACATATTTGGAGATTCAAATACAACATAACAAAAAACAAAAAAAAAAGAAGCGCCCCTGGGCTGACATAGCGTCTCGCCTAGCTGGCTCCGGGGGCATCTGCCCAGTCGGATAAAGCAGCTGCGTTCGAAGAAAAATTTACTCGAAAACAAAGGGAATTCACTCGCTTTTGCACCGTCGGGCGAATATCGCCTAATCGGCCGATGTCGGTGGTCCGCGTTAACACTCATAAAACCCGCGTTAACTCCTTCACCATTATCTTCTCATTCTCCCCTCACCTCAAAACCCCAACGTTAACTCTTTCACTATCATCTTCCTCATTCTCTCTCACCTCAAACCCCCCAAACCTTCACTCTCTCTCCCATCTCAAATCACTAATCACTAGTTCTTTACCTCGATCAATCCTTTTTGCTTTTCCCCACCCTGATGTCCTTCTCCTCACTTAAATCTCTCATTTTCTATCTCCTTCCTTTTTAGGTTTTTTGTGTTAAGGTATGAATTTGTAAATGATTATTAGTCTTCGGGGCTTGTAATTAGAGTTCCTAACCGTAATTATGGCATGTTAGAGGATTTCAAGTAGTTTCCTTGATTTTCTAATTTTGTCCACCATTGTTGTATTTCATGATTCCTCTTACTTTCACGTGGCTCCTCATAGAGGTTGTGGTGCACGTGGGGATGGCGTTCCCCATGGTTAAATTTGATCCTATATACCCCCATGTCATCTTCAAAGATGAGAATAAAAAGGTTCATTTTGAAAAACCTAAACATAGAATGATTGTTCCTACCCAATTTGTTAGTTGGGAATCTATTGTACGCGTTGGGTATTACGAGATTACACACTTTATTTGTGGGAGTACACATGGGTGGTTTTTTCTCCATGATCATGGAACTTAAGCCGATTTAACACTTGAATTCTTTAGTTCCTTTGAAATTCGTAAGCATGCACCCATGATCTTGTATCCTATTTCATGATTACTAAAACAATGCCGATCGACCGTTAGGTAATGTGCACAAATATTTTTGTAAGACAATTTGGGGGACAAAAAGAACCGGAAGCTATGCGGTTGGGGCTTTTGCCATGCTTTGAGCCGGAATTAAACTCCAACCGCCAACACTTCCAAATTAAAATTGTTAATCATCTTAGTATCTAGTTGCTCTTGAAATTTTTCCTATATACTATTTATTGGGAGGTGGGAGCCTAAGACCACTCGTACTGGGGAGTGCCACTGCTTTAGGCACTTATCTATTGCATTATAAACTAAAAATGGATTTTGATCTTGTCTACTATTTTGCCCATCACCTACATAAATTGATTTATTGAGTTGCATTAGTCATTCTTGTGATACTGAATTGCATACATAGTGAACTGTTTCCCTTGTGTATCCCTTATTCGATTCCTTGTTTTGATTATTTGCAATTAGTTCAAAGTAAACTCAACTCATTTCATCCGGATTTAGTTAGTAGAATATTGAGTTTAGACATAATAGTATAGTTACCTCCATAAGAATTCAATCCCGACTTCCAACTACCTAGTTAGTGGTCCTTATATTATTTTTTTATTGGGCAATACGACATTAGCACCGTGAAGCTGCTTTTGTCATTTTCCCCATTAGACACAATTCACAAATATCAAACGATAATGCCATAGATAGGGTACGATTAGGATCAATTGATTTATGTTTGTTGTTGTCATGTTAAGGACATGTTTATCTAAATCAAGTAAATATAAAACCATTAGACTGTTTAGCTACGGCATAAATCATGAAATTCAAATATATAGAAAACAACCGTTCTCTATTGGAAATTAAAATACTTTTGAATCCAAAACCGCAACGAAAAAATGTTTTTGTTTATAGCCAAACGAAAATAATACTTATTGAGCTCTAAAAATAAACCAGAATGCAAAGGTAAAATAGAAGTTCCAACTCCTACATCTTCGACGTGCGGTTCTACCTCCCATTTAGCAAAAGTTCAACTCGTTGTCGGTCCTCACAATCAAAAGTTCAACCCATTCGGGTCATTTTCATTTTGCACGATTTTTAATACGGTTTTTTTTACATATTAGGATGTTTTAGGAAGAATATTTTTAGAAAATTTGATCTTGCCTCATTAATGAGCAAATCTAAAAAGAAATAAGAATATTTGTGTTTCCAAAGAGATTTGATGATGTCATTAGGGTGAGGTCATTGAATGATGTCATTAGGGTGATTAAGGATGAAGAAAAATCATATTTTTTGGATGAAAAATCTAATTTTCTCCCTTCTTTTGAAACCACTAGTTCACCTCCTCATTTCTCTATAAGCCCTCCAAAATTCACTTCAAAACCAAGTTGAAAAAACACAATTCAACTTCACACCTTCTCTCTCTACTACTCTTCTCTTCCCCAATTTTTTCATCTAAGCAAAAGTCCTAATTAGTAAGTAAAAGTTCATCAAAAGTTGAAAAGGAGTTCAACAACTTCACTAATTCTCTCATCTTCTCTACTCCTTCTCTATAAAATCTCACTTAAGCAAAAGAAAGTGAAAAGTTAGTAAGATAATTAGTAAGTAAAGAAGTTCATCAAAAAAAAAAAGAAAAATACAAAAAGAGTTTAAGTTAGCAATTAAGAAGATTTAGAAACTCACTTTGAAAATTAAGAAAAATCACAAAAAGGTAGAAAATTTGCAAAAGGAAGTGCATCATTGAGCTAGCAAGGTAAAGTTGAAGTTCTTGTTATTTTGATTATCTTCTTAATCATCTACTAACTTTTTCTTTGTTTTCTTCTTATCATTTTTTAATCTTTGGAGTGATTTGGGTATATGGAAGTCCTAATAGGTTCCCAACCATAAATCACCCTACCTAGAATTGTCACCTCTAATGGGGTGGCTCTTGGAAACAATGTAATTATGTGATTTTCCTTAAATCAAGTTGTTATTCATCACCAAAAATGATTTCATAAAAAAAATTCAAGATCAATTGTGTAAGAAACATCTCCATAAAAAAATGTGATCTTTGTAATTATAATCGGTTTTAATTTCGTACTACATTTCATTTTTCGTCTCGTATTATCAGTATATTTTGTAGGATTTGATATTTTCCCCTATGAGGTTTCCAACAAGCGGGCTTTGGAATTTCTAAAAATCGAATTTTGTGTAAATAATTAAAAATCATACAACGTTGTTACGCAAGACTGATTTTTCCAGTACCACCTAGGATTGTTCTATCAATAAAGTTTAAAATAAAGTCATTTAGATAAAACTAAAAATATCAAGTTTGATGAAAACATCAGTAGCTTTTCAAACCATTCATGTAAATCACTAAATTCCGAGAAAAATTATACAATTTTTACATCATTTTTACAATTTTACAATTTATACAATTTTATACAATTTTACAATTTTATATCATTCATGAAATTTATACAATTTCACATCATTTTTACAAAACCATTCATGTAAATCAGTCTAGTTCTTCAAAGTGTCTAGAATGTTCATACCAAATTTTACTTCAAAATGAGTTCAATAAGTTGGGTTTCAAAGAACAAATTCAATGAAGGTCCTGTTTTGACCAGTTTTGACATAAAATTCACCATAATTCAAATTGTCACTAAAAACTTGTGAAATTTTGATACAACATAAAGAACGCACTGATCTATCCATAGATGTATCAATCTCTCAATTTAACGCTTTATGCAGAAAGTTATGGTTTTTGCAATTCAGTGCAAGAACTAAAGTACAATCTGGAAAATGAAATAAAGTGATTAACTCAACTTTCATAAACAAAATGTTTTCTTTTCACAAGAAAATGTGAATAAAAAATCATGAAGTTTTTAAGTTTCTCTTTAACTTTCACAAATTCACAAATAAACATGAATTCCAAAGCCCATTCAAGGAGATGAAGATTAAGGAGCATCATGATGAAGATCAAGAATGAAGATTTGTATAGATCATATATTTTGTACATATTGTTGTAATAATAGTTTCTTTGTAAATAATTATTGCATCACTTAATTAATAAAAAACATGGAGATGTTTATGCATAATTTTCATAAATAATACCACAACTCTTTTTAACAAAATGAGCAACCAATGTTACAAATGTTGCATGTTGGGCCCAATATGTCATAGTATATGAAGCAAATGACCCAATCTCAATTAAGAGGAAAAATTGCAAATCTAACTAAGTTAAATTGTATGATGATCCATCTTACATTTTAAAAATGTGTTCTCCATATTCAAATGGATTAATCATATAATTTGACATAATTAGATTGGTAATTATGATCTCAGAATTGATTTTAGGCCGTTTCACGTGTCTCGCTTTTAAATGGCCAAATTCCAATTAGCCAAACACAAATCTCCAAATTCGATCTCAAATCGATCATTTCTCTCCAAATGACTTTATAATCTTCAATAAATATTATTTCTCGAAAGCCTTCAATTAGGAAGCAAACCTTCTAAGACCTCTCGAAAATCATAAACGTGATCACTAGTAAGGTGGTTATTTCAATCCTTGATTAATCGCTAATTAGAGCAGTTAACTCAAACTTCTTTTAATCACTAATTAGGGTGATTATCTCCAATCATTATTTAATCACTAATAAGAGTGATTATATCAAATCCTAATAATCGTTAATTAGGACGATTATTCTTCTCATTTAATCACTAATTAGAGTGATTATCTTAAACCTTAATAATCGTTAATTAGGACGATTATTCTTCCCCATTTAATCACTAATTAGAGTGATTATCTTAAAGCTTGTAATAATCGTTAATTTGGACGATTATTTTCCTCGTTTAATCGCTAATTAGGGTGATTATCTTAAACCTTGGTTAACCATCAATTAGGGTGATTAGCTTAACCGTTCATCATATTTAATCACTAATTAGAGTGATTATCTTAAGCCTTAATAATCATCAATAAGGGTGATTATTTCCTAACCTTCATTGTTAATCACTAATCAAGGTGATTATCTTTCCTTGAATAATCACTAATTAGGGTGATTACTTATTTCCATCCTTATTAATCACTAATTGAGGTGGTTATCTTAATCCCTCATATTTAATAACTAATTAAGGTGATTATCTTAATCTCATTTCAATCACTAATTGGAGTGATTACCTCATTTTAAATAGATCCGTTTAATTCTAAAGGAGAGTTATTCATAATCTATTCCCCCCTCTTCTTTCCCCAGTGGAATTGGCCATTTAGGGTGAGACATATGCTCGAACTACGACGGTTTTGATCCATGAGTGGATTCCGATCCCGCAATGATTGGTACGTAGTGCAACTTCAGTGCTCAAACCTACCCTGTACAAATGATATATTGGTCCTAAATTAAATTGGTTAATGTGTATATGTGCAAACTATGTGATTTTCTTTCTTTTGAATAGCCAAGATTACTTTAAAATGGAAAATAATGCATTTAGTAAGAGCCCGTTCTTTAGAACGGAAGAGGAGACGAGTTTCAGACGTTCGCACCTCTTAACCTAAACCCCGAACCCTATCTCATGGTATGAATGACCAATTTTCAAAAAAAACTTATCCATATGAAGTCATCATCGTTTTAAATGATTTCTCTTGAAATTGATTTTAAAACGATTTATTAAATAAATATGTCTCTATTCAAATATTAATAGGGTGGCGACTTCAAAGTTTTCCAAAACTCAAAGTCCAATGAGAGACTTTCGTGGGATTCAGACCGTTAATTAAGACAGTAAAAAATCGGATACCACAGGCTGGCGACTCCACTAGGGAACTATTCTTCCACTAGAAGTATATGAGGTTTAAACCTGAACAATGCGTTATTTTCCATATGTATATATAATAAAGAATGTTAATCATGGCTATTCCCAATATAATTTTTGTATATTGCATGCTTATGTGAAAATTATGTGTGCTTGGTAGTTTATCGATCCATACACGTGCACTCTTTTTAACCATTTTCTTATTAGGTCTGATACCTCGTCTATTGGCAAGGGTCAGAATTTTAAAATGACAAATTAATGAATTAAGGGCGTAAAACCTGCATTCGCGAGCTATTGCGACCGGCTCTGTCAGGAGCGTCCACCCTCGATGGACACAATGGAAGTGACTCGAGGCCACTTTAACATAATCTATCCCTAAATGAATCACCTTTTAGTTGACTTCTAGGACACAAGGATCAATGCACAAATGTCCTTTATTTATTTCGATTATTGAATAATGTGAAAAAAACTTTCAAAAAAATTTCTCGATCCATTTTCAGCATATGATCTGGGCTTTTTAGTACAAGGAGGGACAATGGGTGCCAAATGGGTTTTGGTGAGATATGGGGCCTAATAGGCCTAGTGGATTGATTGTCTAATCCCCATGGGATTGCTTTCATGAGTAATGCAAATAGATTGCGATTGGGAGAACATCCTCCACTTAGTTGGTTTGAAAATGCCTAAAACTTTTTTTTGGTGATTACCTAAAAGCACATGATCCGGGGTTGATTTTGGCTTTTTAGTTTAATGAGGGACAATGCGGGCGAAAACTCAAGTTAATGGGGTTTGATGAGGTATTGGGCCTTAATGGGCCCAAGTGACATGATTGTCAACCCTATAGGATTACTTTGATAAGTAATGCGAATGGATTATGACCGAGAGAACATCCTCCACTTATTAGGTTTAGTAATGCCCAAAACCATGTTTGGCAATTACAAAATCATATCATCTCGGGCTTAATTTGGGCTTTTTAGTACAATGAGGGACAATAGGCCCCTAAACTTAATTAAATGGGTTTTGGTGAGGTATTGGGCCTAATGGGTCTAGTGGGATGATTGTCCAATCCCCATGGGATGGCTTTGATGAGTAATGCAAATAGATTGTGATTTAGAGAACATCCTCCACTTACTAGGTTTGGTAATGCCTAAAACTTTATTTAGTGATTACCTAAAATCATATGATATGGGGTTGATTTTGGCTTTTTAGTTTAATGAGGGACAATGGGGGCCTATAATTTAATTGAATGGGGTTTGGTGAGTTATTGGGCCAAATGGGCCTAGTGGGATGATTGTCCAATCCCCATGGGATTGCTTTGATGAGTAATGCAAATAGATTGTGATTGGGAGAACATCCTCCATTTGGTAGGTTTGGTAATGCCTAAAACTTTATTTGGTGATTACCTAAAATTATATGATCTGGGGTTGATTTTGGCTTTTTAGTTTAAACAAGGACAATGTGGGCCCAAAACTCAAGTCAATGGGGTTTGCTGAGGTCTTGGGCTTAATGGCACTTGTGACATGATTGTCCAATCCCCATAGGATTACTTTGATGAGTAATGCGAATGGATTGTGATTGAGAGAACATCCTCCACTTATTAGGTTTAGTAATGCCTAAAACCATGTTTGGCAATTACCGAAAATCATATCATCTGGACTTAATTTGGGCTTTTTAGTACAATGAGGGACAATGGGCCCTATAACGTAAATGAACGGGTTTTGGTGAGGTATTTGGCCTAATGGGCCTAGTGAGATGATTGTCCAATCCCCATGGGATTGCTTTGATGACTAATGCAAATAGATTGTGATTTGGAGAACATCCTCCACTTAGTAGGTTTGGTAATGCCTAAAACTTTATTTGGTGATTACCTAAAAGCATATGATATGGGGTTGATTTTGGCTTTTTAGTTTAATGAGGGACAATGGGGGCCTAAAATTTAAGTGAATGGGGTTTGGTGAGTTATTGGGCCTAATGGGCCTAGTGGGATGATTGTGCAATCCCCATGGGATTGCTTTGATGAGTAATGTAAATAGATTGTGATTGTGAGAACATCCTCCATTTGGTAGGTTTGGTAATACCTAAAACTTTATTTGGTGATTAAATAAAATCATAAGATCTGGGGTTGATTTTGGCTTTTTTAGTTTAAACAGGGACAATGGGGACCCCAAACTCAAGTCAATGGGGTTTGCTGAGGTATTGGGCTTAATGGCACTAGTGGCATGATTGTCCAATCCCCATAGGATTACTTTGATGAGTAATGCGAATGGATTGTGATTGAGAGAACATCGTCCACTTATTAGGTTTAGTAATGCCTAAAACCATGTTTGGCAATTACCGAAAATCATATCATCTGGGTTTAATTTGGGCTTTTTAGTACAATGAGGGACAATGGGCCCCAAAACTTGAATGAATGGGTTTTGGTGAGGTATTGGGCCTAATGGGCCTAGTGGGATGATTGTCCAATCCCCATGGGATTCCTTTGATGACTAATGCAAGTAGATTGTGATTTGGAGCACATCCTCTACTTTGTAGGTTTGGTAATGCTTAAAACTTTATTTGGTGATTACCTAAAAGCATATGATATGGGGTTGATTTTGGCTTTTTAGTTTAATGAGGGACAATGGGGGCCTAAAATTTAAGTGAATGGGGTTTGGTGAGTTATTGGGCCTAATGGGCCTAGTTGGATGATTGTCCAATCCCCATGGGATTGCTTTGATGAGTAATGCAAATAGATTGTGATTGTGAGAACATCCCCCATTTGGTAGGTTTGGTAATGCCTAAAACTTTATTTGGTGATTACCTAAAATCATATGATCTGGGGTTGATTTTGGATTTTTAGTTTAAACAAGGACAATGTGGGCCCAAAACTCAAGTCAATGGGGTTTGCTGTGGTCTTGGGCTTAATGGCACTTGTGGCATGATTGTCCAATCCTCATAGGATTACTTTGATGAGTAATGCGAATGGATTGTGATTGAGAGAACATCCTCCACTTATTAGGATTAGTAATGCCTAAAACCATATTTGGAATAAGCGAAAATCATATCATCCGGGCTTAATTTGGTCTTTTAGTACAATGAGGGACAACGGGCCCCAAAACATAAAGGAATGGGTTTTGGTGAGGTATTGGGCCTAATGGACCTAGTGGTATGATTGTCCAATCCCGATGGGATTGCTTTGATGACTATTGCAAATAGATTGTGATTTGGAGAACATCCTCCACTTAGTAGGTTTGGTAATGCCTAAAACTTTATTTGGTGATTATCTAAAAGCATAGGATATGGGGTTGTTTTTGGCTTTTTAGTTTAATGAGGGACAATGGGGGCCTAAAATTTAAGTGAATGGGGTTTGGTGAGTTATTGTGCCTAATGGGCCTAGTGGGATGATTGTCCAATCCCATAGGATTGCATTGATGAGTAATGCAAATAGATTGTGATTGTGAGAACATCCTCCATTTGGTAGGTTTGGTAATGCCTAAAACTTTTTTTGGTGATTAAATAAAATCATATGATCTGGGGTTAATTTTGGCTTTTTAGTTTAAACTGGGACAATGGGGGCCCAAAACTCAAGTCAATGGGGTTTGCTGAGGTATTGGGCTTAATGGAACTAGTGGCATGATTGTTCAATCCCCATAGGATTACTTTGATAAGTAATGCGAATGGATTGTGATTGAGAGAACATCGTCCACTTATTAGGTTTAGTAATGCCTAAAACCATGTTTGGCAATTACCGAAAATCATATCATCTGGGCTTAATTTGGGCTTTTTAGTACAATGAGGGACAATGGGCCCCAAAACTTAAATGAATGGGTTTTGGTGAGGTATTGGGCCTAATGGGCCTAGTGGGATGATTGTTCAATCCCCATGGGATTGCTTTGATGACTAATGCAAATAGATTGTGATTTGGAGAACATCCTCCACTTTGTAGGTTTGTTAATGCTTAAAACTTTATTTGGTGATTACCTATAAGCATATGATATGGGGTTGATTTTGGCTTTTTAGTTTAATGAGGGACAATGGCGGCCTAAAATTTAAGTGAATGGGATTTGGTGAGTTATTGGGCCTAATGGGCCTAGTGGGATGATTGTCCAATCCCCATGGGATTGCTTTGATGAGTAATGCAAATAGATTGTGATTGTGAGAACATCCTCCATTTGGTAGGTTTGGTAATGCCTAAAACTTTATTTGGTGATTACCTAAAATCATATGATCTGGGGTTGATATTGGCTTTTTAGTTAAAACAGGGACAATGGGGGCCCAAAACTCAAGTCAATGAGGTTTGCTGAGGTATTGGGCTTAATGGCACTAGTGGCATGATTGTCCAATCCCCATAGGATTACTTTGATGAGTAATGCGAATGGATTGTGATTGAGAGGACATCCTCCACTTATCAGGTTTAATAATGCCCAAAACCATGTTTGGCCATTACCGAAAATCATATGATCTGGGGTTAATTTGGGCTTTTTAGTACAAGGAGAGACAATGGGGGCCTAAAACTCAAATTAATGGGGTGGTGAGGTATTGGGCCTAATGGGCCTAGTGGCATGATTGTCCAATCCCATAGGATTGCTTTGATGAATAATGGGAATGGATTTTGATTGAGAGAACGTCATCCAGTACTTAGTAGGTTTGATAATGTCAAAACTATATTTGGTGATTATCTAGAAGCATATGATATGGGGTTGATATGGGCTTTTTAGTTTAAGGAGGGATAATGGGGGCCAAAACTCAAGTCAATGGGGTTTGGTGAGGTATTGGGCCTAATGGGACCAGTGGCATGATTGTCCAATCCCTAGAGGATTGCCTTGATGAGTAATGAAAATGGATTGTGATTAAAAGAACGTCATCCATTTAGTAGGTTTGATAATGCCCAAAACTATAATTGGTGATTACCTGAAAGCATATGATATGGGGTTAATTTGGGTTTTTTAGTTTTCGGATGGACAATGGGGACCCAAAACTCAAGTCAATGGGGTTTGCTGAGGTATTGGGCCAAACGGGACTAGTGGCATGATTGTCTAATCCCCATAGGATTGCTTTGATGAGTAAAGCGAATGGATTGTGATTGAGAGAACATCCTCCACTTATTAGGTTTAGTAATGCCCAAAACCGTGTTTGGCAATTACCGAAAATCATATGATCTGGGCTTTTTGGTTCAAGGAGGGACAATGGGTGCCTAATGGGTTTTGGTGAGGTATGGGGCCTAATGGGCCTAGTGGGTTGATTGTCTAATCCCCATGGGATTGCTTTGATGAGTAATGCAAATAGATTGTGATTGGGAGAACAACGTCCACTTAGTAGGTTTGGTAATGCCTAAAACTTTATTTGGTGATTACCTACCTCAATGTTATTCCACGGTTCATGATATACCATCCAATTATGATATGACCAGCGGCCCACGCGAGAGCCATACACGCCAAGAGGCCTTGCACATCCAGCTTGGACTTCAACCACATCAAAAGCTAGCTCCATGAAACACTAGTGGAAAAAAGCACATTCGATCCAGTCAAAATCGGGCTTACTGATCCGATTTTGGTCCGGATCGGATGGGCTCGCAGCAGCTATGAGGGACAAATTAATTCGGTTTTCACCCAAAATCGGATTAGTTAACCCCCCCCTCCCCAATAGAAAATCAACAATATATATAAATACTCATTTTATTAAGCATATTATGCTCAATTAAAGCATAAATAATTAGATAGATAAATTTCCCACTTCTTTATTGATTTTACGGCAAGCATCCTCAATCTCCTCCTCTCCATTAAGGAAAACAAGCATATCGCCAGGAGGTTCACACATGTGTATTTGTACAACATTTCGGATAGCTGCCTTAAGGTAGTCTCTTTCAGGATCCTGGGTGTAAAGGATTTCCACAGGATGCAGCCTTCCAGGAACTTTCATAAGGGGTGCACCATTAAAATAATCCTGAAATTTCTCAGCTTCAAGAGTAGCACTCATAACAACCAGCTTTAAGTATAGTCTATTTCTCAACACTTCATTCAGAAGCCCAAACAACACATTTGTTGCCAAAGCATTCCAGTAGGGTTTGGTGGTTCGATTTTCACATCAGAAGCAGATCCTTTTATAGCACTAACATATAACACATTGCAAATCGAACAAGATAACTGCAACAGTCTAATGGAACTGTTGTAGTCTGCAGACTAATTTTAACCAACAGTATATACCTTTTATCTTCTTTACATATTTTTTCACAAGATGCTTCATGGCTTTGATTACTGATGAGAATCTCTTTGAGTTTTGCATTGATCAAGTTAGGGTCTGAGTTCTCATTCGTTTCAGCAGGTACACCTACAAGTCGAATCCTAATCATACAAAATACAATCACAATACATATATCTACTGCCTTTTTTTCAAAGGGTTTTGATAAAACTTATCACATCATATGCTCACTCACCCAGAAGAAGTTTGCTTTGGCTTTAATGAAAAATCCTCTGAAATAGTTGATGATTCAAGTAATACAGGCGCCTATCATTAAAACAAGCAACCAAAATTTGCTCAATTATAAGTTACATTAATCTAGCAATGAAATTGACACATTGTATTTCTATACATATGTTTCTCAAATTGGAAAATAAGAAGCTCTCTTCACCTTCATCGTCTGTTGTGCATCGCCGAAATCACACTGGCTGCTTAGTTGAAATGGTCTAGCAGCCTTAATTCTCAACATAAAAGCTCCAACTCATTAAGAGAAAGAACTATCAGAACTCTTACCCAAGACATTTTACATACTAAATACCAGTCGTCCATATCGTCATTAGGAAACCAACAAACTTATCTCTTAGACAGTAACTTGATAAAAGCCACAATTACCAGTCATCAGTACTCATTATCAACTAATGATATCTAAATTTAATAATATTAGAATTCTAGAGCTCCTTGTACAACTGATTATGAGCTTCATTTGTTGAATGCTACAAGAAAGTAGGAATTTCTGCTCAGAAAACATCAAAGAAATGAAAAATTTGGTAGAGAACCTGGAAATCCACCAATGTTGTAGTCCTCCCTGTCTTGGAAATCTCATCATACGGCAAAGAAATGCTTCATGATATCTAATATCAATTTTATCTCAGAGAACAGAAGCAACTAAGAGTAGAATCATAACATTAGTGGAAGTCAAGGAATAATGAGAATGGATTTGTGTTTACAACCATTAATATTCAAGTAATGCTTTATTACCATTATTTGGAGAATATTGCCTAAATAGAGATCCATCACGCAGGCCGGATATGGAGGAAATTGTAAGGTCTCTATCAAAAGTTATGAACATGTCAATGACCTGGGAACCATCGTTGTGAATTCAAGCAAGACAGGTTTGAGAAGCTTGAATGATACCATGCTCTAAGAAAGGGTACTCGAAACTTGCATCATACACCCCCCTCCTCCTCCTCCTCCTCCTCCACCTCTAGTAGGCATCTTTTTACTTGTTCATGCAGACATTATATCCATCGTTTCAGTACAATGATAAGAAAGGGTCTAGACCAGGATAGTTTTCATGAATAAGTTTAGCAAGTAGCTTAAATGTAATTTATAATTGATACACTCATAAATTGTGTCCTCTCCATCTATATACAGAAGGCTTTTTTTTTGTCTGAGCATCACATCTCTGATACTTCACCAGCACGATTTTTTCTATCATAGCTGTCAGTGAAGTACTAGACTGACATTCTATTTCTCTCTTTGGTACAAGATTTAAAAAGTTTCCAAATATATAACATAATATTACTATAGTTGAAGAGTATTTGCTCAAATCTAAATCACCTTGAATCATAAAAAAGGAGAAACCTGAAACAAGCTGGAGGACAAACATAAATCAGAAACTGAAGCAACATGCAAGACATAAGATTCAAACTAAAAGGGGAAAAGAGTAAGGAATCAACATCATTACCTGCAAATTCAAGGAGAAGCTGCACATAAAAGCATAACACTATGTGAATCAGCTGAAAAAAGTACATATGAGTATCGCATAGCACCACTAACCAATAGTGTCTTAGAAACTCCCACTATATAGCTTGTGTACATTTATAACATATGTTGAGCTGACATTGAACATATGACCAGAAGAAGGTAGTGGAAGGATGTCCTCTCGCTCCTTACAAGTCTCATCTATAATGAAAGCTTCTCTTAGTCTTCCTTGCTTCCAAAGTCCTTTGACTAGCAACGACTTTGTCTCTACATCAGGCACAAAACCTGAGTTCCTCATGTCTTTAAATAATCTTAGTGCAAGAGTAGCCCTTCCACACAAGGGTGTGTTCTCTTCACCTTAAAAAAATAAGTTTCAGGTCCAATAAGTTATGATCAGGTCTGATCAGGTTTAACACAACACTCATGAATAAGTTCCAATAAGGTTCAATCAGGTCTAATAATTTCAAGTCAGATAAGTTCAGATGAAAAGAACACACCCTTACAGTAAGCACGAACAAGTGTCTTATACATGTAAGCATCTGGCTCTACACCACATTGTCTTACCATTTCGAGTAGCTTTTGTACAATTCTGAAATCACCTCGAACTGGAAAATGATGCATCAAACCGGAAAATGTCTGAACATCAGGGTGAATTCCCATAGATAACATCTCATTCATACTATCTAAGGTATCACCATCCAATCCGCACTTGAGCAATGTTCGTAATAGAGAGGAATATAAACGCACCATATCGAATTTGGAGATGTGATTACATAGCAGTTTAACATCATGGAAAATTCATAAAGCAACAGATCCTTGCTTTGAAAGGCCATAAAAATCAATTATTTGTCTTACTGTGTTATTTGACAGCTTAATTCCTTCATTCTTCAGTTTGAACAATATATCATCAACGAGATCAACTCTCCCATGGCTCGCTACTTTTGTGATTATGCCTGAATAAGTGTGAATATCATGTATAAAACCAGGTTGATTAGCAACCCAACAGAAATACTACCATGCTATTTGAGGTAATTTAAAGTGCCGAACCACCTACTAAACTATGTCACAGTGGTCAATGCAGAAGATTATTAGATTCAGCAAGATTATTTGGAATCTCTAGGCCTGTAGAAGCAACATTATCAAAGGGCTGAGGAACCATGATTCATGGCAATGTAGCAAAAAGGTAAGTAGGATAGTTTGAGTAAAAGATAGAATATTAGCTGCTTTATTAATCAAATATTTATTCCAGCGTAGGTGACACCAGAAGATGTTATGCAATAATTATTTGGCCTCTAATTAAAGTTCTTGATAAATAACCATCACATTAACTAACAGAACTATTGTATGTGTTGTTAGCCTAATAGAGGAAATCCAACTCTCATATTAACAAGGGTTGAGAAGAAACCTATTAAAACTAGCTCAAACACTTATCTTTCACCTTTAATAGCAAAGAAAACATAAGTAATCAATCGAAAGGTAGTCTTAGAGAAAGCGATTGAATATAGCCGGTTCACGCTGCACTGTCGGACAACGAATCAGACTTGCAGTGAACATACGTATTAGTCATAAAATGACATAATCACAGTCATAGTTCTAAGGACATACTATCATATCATAGATATTCAATCTTGATAGATGCATCACATAAACCCATCAATAAAATTCAACAATCCACCATAATTCCATAAACAACTCAAATGAACTGAAAAAGGGTCAAATTTGAAGTACTAGTAATATCAGTATAAACTCCAAGAAATTAAGATAAAAGAATGCCTCCAACAAAGCAATTCAGAATATTAATCAGTTCATGATTACTCAAAAATGAAACATAAACCCTAGAATTCAATTCTCACACTACGAAAACTCACAAATCAAGAAATTAGAGAAGAAGAGAGAGAAAATCGTCCGATAGTGAAATCGGGAAGGGAGAGATCTATGGCTGAAAACCTTGACGGCGACGGAGCGATTCCAATCTTGCTCTTATCTGTTGCTCGACGTTGGTTCTTGTGGATTCTTGTGGGTGGCGTCGCGTTGGTTGAGGAGGAGAATGCATCGAAGCAGCGGAGTAGCAAAGACTCGTGGTGTTTGTGTTGTTGCTGAAGAGAGGAGGAGATGAAGAGAAAGAGATGGCGGTGAAGAGATGAAAGGCAGTGGAGTGTTAAGGAGAGAGAGTGAGAGGAGAGGGGTCTGGTAGGGTGAAATAAGGGAGGAGAGGGGTCTGGTAAGTGAAGCGAGATATGTTATCGCTGGGCCGTTTATTTTAGGCCGTAACTGATCCGGTTGGGACGAACCGAATCAATTAATGAAAACTGATCCGGTTTTCCTTCCAACCGCATCAGTTAATTGACCCAAAATTTATCGCCCATAATTTGGTGGATTTACTGATCCGGTTTTGAGAGAACAATATCAGTTTTGTTGTGTCATATAAGGTTTTTCCACTAGTGAAACAAGTGATTGGGCCATCAACCAAATATTGATGAAATGGAGAATGTTCCCATATAGGAAAAACAAGAGGACAATGAAAGATTGCATGAATGATTGTCTCTTGGCTCCCTTGGCAACGATCACACCCCCCATCATATATAATATGCCGCTCTCTAAGTGTATCGTTGGTAGCAAGGGCTCTCGTACAAGCTCTCCAAATGAAATGACTAACCTTAGGAGGGCCCCCCAAATTCCAATCCGTCCTCCCCACCTCACCTCTCTCCTCCAAACCGATCCGGCCATCCCCGAATATGGCAAAGTCTCCCCAACCAATACCCCGACTTGGTGGAATACACCCCGTTTGAATGAGGGCACGAATACAATATATCATTAGGCCTCCTCGTGCTAATGGGTACATTCCTCACCAACCTCGCTTCCTCCTCCGAAAGGTGTGTGTTAAGGGCGGCTTCATCCCATTCTTCTTCCTCTAGCATCAAGTCTGAGACCTGAAGATTCGTAGGGCTTTCAAGATTCGGTGTTGGTACTATCATAGTAGACTCGCCTGGTAGCCATGCGTCCACCCATACGCTTATCTTTGTCCCATTTCCCACTCTCCATTTTAAACCCTCAAGTAAAAGTGCTTGGCTCCCCATATACTTCTCCACACAAAGCTAGGATCAAAGCCTCTCCTAGCTAGCCTCCAAAAACGAGGATATCGCATAACATTTTGCACTCATAACTTGATTAACCAACGAGTCTGATTCGCACACTAATCGCCAACCTTGCTTGGCTAGTAAGGCTTGGTTGAAAACCTTGAGATATCTAAAACCCATTCCTCCATTAGACTTCGGGAGACAAAGTTTTTCCCAACTAACCCAATGCATCTTTCGTTCAGTTTAACGAGCACCCCACCAAAATCTCGCACACGTAGAATTAATTTCATCAAGAATGCCACCCGGGATCACAAACACACTCATCATATATGTGGGAATAGATTGAACTACATTTTTTTGCAACACTTCTTTGCTAGCACGAGACAACAACTTCTCTTTCCACCCATGTAATTTTTTCCACACTCTCTCTTTCAAAACTGTGAACACCATTTTCTTTGATCTGCCTATCACTGTTGGGAGCCCCAAGTATTTCTCATGTCTCTCCACCTCCATAACATCAATCAAAGATCTAATTGCTTCTCTTTTCCCACTCTGTACATTTTTACTGAACGACACTTCAGATTTATTGAAAATTATTTTCTGACCAAATGTTCTTTCATACGTACTGAGAATATCAGCCACAACAGAGCATTCCTGAATTTCCGCTCTAGTAAACAATATACTATCATCAGCAAAAAAATATATGAGAGATGCGGGGAGCAGTACGACATACCCGGGCACCATGAATCAAACCATCATTTGCAGCTTTAGACAACAACATCGAAAATGCTTCAGCACATAGGAGAAATAAGTAAGAGGACAACAAATCTCCCTACCAAAGTCCCCTTGATGGTATAATATTGCCCTCCACACGCCCATTAAATTTAAAAGCATAGGACAGAGTAGGCAGACATAGCATGATCTTATTAATCCATTCACCACATAAACCCATTTTTTACATCACTTTTTCAAGAAAAGACCAATCCACTGTATCATAAGCCTTACTCATATCCAACTTGAATGCCAATGACCCCACTCTCCCATCACCCCTTCTTTTCATCCCATGAAATTTCAAAGCCACCATTGCATTGTCTGTAATAAGTCTCCCTATAACAAACGCACTTTGATGTTTTGAAAGCAGATCAGGGAGGAAAAATTTGAGTCTATTGGCCATCATCGTAGATATTATTTTATAAAGCACATTACACAGGCTTATGGGGCTAAAATCACTCATCTGAACGGGGTTTGAACATTTTGGGATCAGCACAATACAAGTCCTATTTAAAACATCAATATCAACATCACCCTTCCACCAGCTTTTAATATAAGCCACAATATCATCCCCCACAATATGCCAATTTTTTTTATAAAAACGAGCATGCATACCATCAATACCCCACAAGGCTTCACGAATTTCATCTACTGTAGGTTCGGCCATTAACGTTGCATTGGCCGAATCCACCACCTTCACCGCAATTCCGACAACTGCAGCTTCAAAGTCCGAA
This sequence comes from Beta corolliflora, assembly GCA_947648045.1. Classification (NCBI taxonomy): domain Eukaryota; kingdom Viridiplantae; phylum Streptophyta; class Magnoliopsida; order Caryophyllales; family Amaranthaceae; genus Beta; species Beta corolliflora. The sequence continues at coordinate 353,790 of CANSZD010001256.1, read as the reverse complement.
GGGAGAGATGTGGCGAAAATATCTGAAAAATAATCCGAGATGGTCTGTGCCACCTCATCTTCATTCAGCGACCATGTTTTGTCATTCTTTCGAAGCTTTAGGATAGTATTGCGGCGCTTCCTTTGGCTCGCCTTATGATTGAAATAACAGGTGTTCTTACCTTATGACTCGTGGAGACGATGTAAATCATCCAGCTCTGAAAAAATTTCTTAACATTTTGCAATCATCAAACCATCGGGGGCTTTGGCTTGCCACAACTGTAATTCCTCCTCTTTCAACTTGATTTTCTTTTTAACATCACTGAACGTAACTGTGGCCTAGCCTTTCAATGCTACCGCACAACTATCTATCTTGGTCGAAACATCCAGTCCACCATCAAGGCCCCACGCTTGCTTAATCACCTGTTGGCAACCCGGGTTTGAGAGCCAAAGTGCTTCAAAGTGGAAGCATTTGCGCCTCCCACACCCGTGATGTACCTCATCAGTCTCTAGCAAGATTGGGGCATGACCACTCCTATAAATTGGAAAATTTTGCACCCAATTAAAGTAATTTCTAAAATTTACCTAGTTCAGGGTGGTTGACTTATATAATAGCTTTGCTGACTTGTTTAGATTATGAACTTGTTCTGGTGGGACAGGCTCATATGTTTTGCAGGACCAAGCTAAGTGAAGGTTGGGGGAATACTTAGCTTCTATTATATGCTTGTCGCATAGTCTCCCTTTTGGACTTTCTAGTTACTGTCTATGGGTATATAATATATTCAAATAAAATAAGCTCGTACGTGTATGTACATATTCATTGTAATGTAATGGATCACTAAGATGGTTATCATATATGTGTATTTGAAAACTAGAACTTAACTTATGATGTAATAAATTAGTAATAATGTTTTACTTAGGGATGAGGTTTGGCAACTTGGGGTAACAGCAACTATAACTGCTTTGGCTAAGGATAACCCCTAATTGTGCCCTAATTAGGCGGGCTGTTACAAATGGTATCTGGAGAAGGGTGGCGACACCTTTTCCTAACTGCCGACAACGTAAGAGACCAGCCCAGAGCGAGAAGGACCACCTAGGGGCTCGCGCATCTCGCAACGGCCAGTTGTGCGCGGCACAACAAAACGTAGAGGAGAGAGATTGAATTAGGAGGTGGATAAAACAGAAAATTGGGGTTAGGTTATCTAGATTTCTCGAATGAGATTAGATTCAAGAAGTGTTTTTATATAAATTGATAGAACCCGGTTGATTTACGAACAATTGACACATCAAAAGTATGATCTTGGTTGGCTGCATCACAAAAATGACACAAAGAGGAAAAGAAATAGAAAGCTTCTCTTGAACAGACACAAAGAGAGAGAATGAAGAAGATCTCAAGTAGTTTCTCATTGATACCCTCATTTTCATAAAACCCACAATTATATAATTGTATTTAAAATAATAATTCTCAAGTAGTTTCTCATTGATGCACTACGAGAATTATCAATGAAGAGGGCAATTTATGCAGGACAAAGAAGGCAACATAAAATTTGCTTTATTTCAAAAGATCAAATAAGGAAACTTTATATTGCCTTCCTAAATTAATACAAAAAGGCAATTTGTAAGTTGTCCTCCTTAATAGTAATAAAGAGGGCAGAAAATTTAAATCTCGCCATCTTTGTAAGGCTAGAGTTGTCAACAAAAAAAAAAGTCAAGAAGGAACCCATCTCTCTCCCTTAAGGGCTTAAATAGGCCTGATTTATGAGTTTGTTCTATTTAAATCTGCATATATTCAATATTGCTTTATCTCTCCTCTCTCTGCTCATCTTGCGATATTCTCTCTTTGTTTTTCCTCCAGAAAATTCTCAATTTTGAAACCCTATTAAAGAGAAAAGCTTCTATTTATGCTACAATGGTGACAACTAAGAAACTAATTGCTTCTGCTCCGGCGACGGAGGATTCTCCAACCAAAGAGAATTACGGCGCTGAAGAAGCAGAGGAAAAACCTGTTCATTTTCTCCATTATTGGCGTTAATCTCCTTTATTGGCGTTAATTTTCTTATTTTTCAACCTGTTCATATCATTGGTCCGGAAAATTCAAGATTCAGTTGCATCAATAAATATGGAAGATTTAATGCTTACCTTAAATTTTGATCTACAAGGGCAACTTTACTTCCCCTCTTTGATCCTAAATGTTGTAGTGATATTAAAACTTAGTAACTAATAAACATAATTAACCTTAAGTAAAACATGCTTAAAAACATGGGCTATTACATACTACCGCCCTTAAAAGAAATTTCGTCCTCGAAATTTGAAAACAGAAAACTTATAATATCTTAAACGAATCACATAAGACAATTTTAACGAAAATCAACTTTTAACGCCTATATCTTAAAAGATTGATTGCTTCCCAAACGAATAATCATTAAACGCCAATCCAAATTCTACATAAGTCCTAATCAATAAACTCAAATTTCCTTAAATCATCACACTATAATCCAAAATCCCAATAACACTTTTCACTTTTCCACATTTCTATTTTAAATACTCAACCTTCTATTTTTCTTAATTCTACCCATCAATTCTTCACTTTACTTATCTCGATGTCCATAACTCATGCCATACCGTTCTTAATTTCCTAATTAACCCGTTATGAGGTATTTAAACTCTGAAACTAATTCTCGAATTACAACTTTAATCATCAACTCAACTGTCTCACACAATAATTTACATTCCAAACTAAACTCTTCAACAACCAATTAATTCCTCAATTCCATTAACATATATAAAACCCAACCTCCTCAAAGTTCCTTGAAGATATCTCTAAATGATTTAGTTTGACTTCTAATTTGAATCTTTTGCCCACAACCAAAAAAATTATAATTCTTAGTTGATGACTTATGAAACTCGTATCTTCCCAAAAGTCAAATCCATATATAGATATACATCTAAATCCTTTTTCCAAATTCAGATCCTCGAAATAGATATACAAAGCTCAAATCTTAAGTCTCTTGTTAACCACACTTTACTGGAATTCCCAATAACTTGGAGTATAACAGACTCTGCGTAACTCGAAAAGGCTTAATATACAAATTTTAGATGAGATATAGCCATGTCCCATACCATTTTTAATTATTCGAAGGTAGAGCTTGTAACACCCCCAAATTACTCACTTTAAAATAAAGAATAGATAAATAATATTTGAGTAATTTAGGAGTATTACAGCCACGTGACTATCACGCTTTCTGCAACTAACTACTAACAAACAAAATAACTTGCACTGGAAGACTTAACCAAAATAATATAACTCTTTATTATTATAAATAAATATTGTCTCCACTTAATAAGAATAAAACACATCCTAAACTAGGAGAAGATCCCCTTCCTAGTATGTTCTCGTGCACATCCAAAGTTCACATGCAAAACTGCTTACCAAAAGGTAAACAGGGCAAAGACAAATAGGAAAAAGGAAATACGCGTCAGTATAAAACAGAGTACGAAATGTACAAGATAGGTAACACATTTACGAGTTCGCAACATTTTACATTTTTAAAATCTCCTTAACTAATAATTTGAGAATAACCTTTTAGAATAAACTCTTTCCAAATAACTTGGATTAAAAATGATCTTGATAACAATTCCTCTTCTTAACTTCCTTTCTTTTTCCTAAGTTTGCACAGCCCCCAAGCTAGTCATCCAATCGCGGATCTATATCAAGGGGTAACAATAATTGCCAACAAGTGGACTTTGAAGCATAAGCCCTTCTTGATGTTAATAAAGGGGTATCAATAATAACATGACCTGTAAGTCATGAATAAAACTCCTTTTCTCATAAACAACTTTTGAACATTATAAGTTCATAAAAACCAATCAAACCATTCCTTGAAATAGTAATTTAATTTTCCAAAAAGGATAACAAAACCTTCATATAAAATGATTGATAAAATCATTCCTTATTTCCAAGAGTGAATGATTAAAAGTTGTAACCATTTTAAACCAATTTTCTAAATCCATTCAACCATTAAATTCAATAAACAACTTTAACGCATAAAACCAAAAATCTAGCTACATACTGTACCTTGATCTTGCACATGGAGTATACTAGTATTTTCACTTAGTCTTATGCTTGAGCGTTCTCCTAACAACCAATAATATAAAAATCTAATAAGTAACTCATTAGATGAACTTAATCATGACTAAATATGAATTCTTACATAACCTATCATGAACATAATATTTTTGAGTAAGAAACACGGAAATATTTTACTTAAACCAAATAAAATTGGGACTTGAATAAAGAATACAAAACTAAAATAGATTAAGACGATAAGAAAAGAACCTTGAAGTAAGAGAATTTTATTGATTCTTTAATGTTTATGGTGTGGAAAATATGTCTTAAGGTTTGGGGTTTTTATAGGAGTAGGGTATGGAGTACTTACTTTGAAAATTACATATTTTGTAACCTTCATCATAAACTAGGAGATTACTCCAAGATTTGTAACCAGCATCATAAATTTAGAAGTTTTGGAAAATCAAAACCCCCACCCCATTATTAGGGTGGCCGACGATGTTAAATTATTATTTTTTTAAATCTCCATCATAAATCATTAAATGTTTCAAACTTTTTAAATAAAAACTGTGACTAGGATTTAAACTAAATGTTTAACAGGTGGAATTACTATAATAATTTTAAACAGGTGGAATTACAATAATACCCTTTGCTTAAAATATTTATTTTAGAAAATAAATATCTAATACTTTAAATAAATACTCAAAAATATGGGGTATTACATTGCTCACCAATTATATTAAACTTAGTGAATACTCCTTCGAGTTTAGCATAATTGTCATTATAATAATAACCACATTGAAAAATCTAACCCTTTAATAATACACAACTAAGCTACAAATTACAATACAATACTACATCTAATAATTCTCCTCCATAAAGTTCATAATTGCATTTCCAAAATATCTCTATATATAGAACACTTTCTTAATTATTCAAAATCAGACACCCATAACTTCTATATTATATCCTAAAATTTAAATCACTGAATACCTTATACTATTAAGTCTCATAGAGTAAAATATACGTGAATTTGAAGTCAGAATTGACTTAATATAACATAAGTTGGTTACTTCAAAATATTCGAGTAAACCTATATTTCAAAACCAAAACTCTTCGACATATCTCAAATCATAATTAGGAATTAAATGCTGATCTTCATATAACCGAAACACTAGACTTGGCGTGAAATCACATACTCTAGAAGTCAAACAACCTTCGATATGAGAATCACATTTTCAAACAATATTGAACTTGGGTGCATAAAACCACAACAAATTCAAGTCAGAAAACTAATAATTATTTGACAACTCATGAAATTCATACAACTTACAATTGTAAAAACATAATTGAGTTTATAAGATGGTAGGACAATGTGTACCTTGCTTAAACTCCAAATATCGCTTTAAATCCGTGATCACTATCCAATACCCCGTGAGCTCGACCATAATCTACCTCAATGAACAATAACAACTATTAATACTCATTCTCAACGATCCTCACACCTTCAGACTAATTTAATTGATCTTCCTCAATAATATTTCACTAATCCGAGTCTAGCTCATTAGTATAATCATCTAAACAAACCTCTAACTCACAAACTAAAAATTAAGGTCATCTTTCATTAAAACTAGAATATAACAGACATAAAATTCTTATTGTCATATACCCATAAAAAAGTTCTTACAATTTATAATTACGATACCCGTTTATTCAATGTCATAAACTTTACCAAGTAATTTATAAAACACATATTACTTCCTGAATGTATAACAACTAAAAGGGTGTGCAAACTGAAATGTTTTCGAACATCTTAAGAACATGATGTGCCAAGTACCTGTAGACACCAAATTTTAAACCCCTTTTTCGGGTAAATAATGATTTTGAAAAGAAATAAAAATAACAAAAATCGTCATGCATCGTGGAGCGCGCGCTCCGTCAAACGCGTGTTTCGCCCCGGAGCGCGAGTTTCATTTCGTCATATGGTTTTCCATCTTTGCGTATTAGTCATGCAGCTTCAGCTTAGAAATAAAAATTTTCGTGAGTCGTAGTCAATAACTACAACCACTGTTTTTTTTAAAAAAAACTCGTAGTATAATCATGCTCGTCTTTACTAATTTGACGTGTTTTCGTTAATTGTTTTAAGATAGTTTTTCGAACAACAGAAAAAAACGAGTCGCGATTAGGCGCCGGAATTTTAATCGTCTCCCAAAACCTGTAATAATCAGTTTTGTTGATGGTCAAGACATTGTTCATTGGATAAAGAATAAAAATATATTATTTAACCACAAATCACATCCTTTATCCATTTGTTAGAGAATAAGAATCAAATCTCATGTGTATGAGGCAAGAATCCGAATTTTTTCCACCGGATTCGAGTTGTGCGCCAGGCACACGACCATGCGTCAGACGCATGATTGTGCGCCTAGCGCTGCAGCATCCTGCGCCAGATGCAGGGCCTTGCACCTAGCGCACGGAGCTGCGCCAGATCAGCTTTGTTTTTCACGTTTTTCGATGCATTTTTTACGTGTTAGGGTGTTTAGGGAAGAATATTTTCTGAAAATCTGATTTTGCTTCATTGATGAGAATTTTTAGAAAGAATAAGAATATTTGTGTTTCCAAAGAGATTTGATGATGTCATTAGGGTGAGGTCATTAGAGTGATGTCATTAGGGTGATTAAGGATGAAAAAAATCAGATTTTTTTGGGTTAAAAATCAGATTTTTTTGGGTTAAAAATCAGATTTTTTGGGGTTAAAAATCTGATTATCTACTTCTTTGAAACACTAGTTCACTTCAAAATCAAGTTGAAAAAAAATCTCAACTTAATTTCACTACTTCTCTCAATACTCCTCATATCTTCTCAACTATTTCCTTCCTCTAAAAAATCTCATTCAAGAAAAAGAAAGTAAAACTTAGGAAAATAATTAGTAAGTAAAGAAGTTCATCAAAAGAAAAACACAAAAAAGGGGTTTAAGTTAGTAATTAAGTGGATTTAGAAACTCACTTAGAGATTAAGAAAATCACAAAAAAAGGTAGAAAAATTTGCATAAAGGAAGTGCATCATTGAGCTAGTAAGGGAAAATTGAAACTCTTGTTATTTTTTATTATCTTCTTAATCATCTACTAACTTTCTCCTTGTTTCTTCTTATCATTTTTTTAATTTTTGGAGTGATTTAGGTATGTGGAAGTCCTAATAGGTTCCCAACCTTTAATCACACCACCTAGAATAGTCAACTCTAATGGGGAGACTCTTAGGAAACAATGTTATTATGTGATTTTCCTTAATCAAGTTGTTATTCATCAACAAAAAAATATTTTCATAAAAAATTCAAGACAAATTGTGCATAAACAAATCCATAAAAAGAAAATGTGATGCTGTAATTATAATCAGTTTTAATTTCGTATTTCATTTTTTCATATGTATTATCAGAATAGTTTGTAGGATTTAATATTTTTTCTATGAAGTGCAAGATGTTTCCAGCAACAGGGATTTGGAATTTAAAAAAAAAAAATTTGTGTAAATAATTAAAAATCATACAACTTTGTTGTGCAAAACTGATTTTGTCCATTACCATATAAGTTTGTCTTGTTAATAAAACTAAAAACATCAAGTTTGAAGAAAACATCAGTAGCTTTTGCAAAAATATAAAAATCATGTTCATATGAATTTTATATAATTTTACATCATTTTTAGAAAACCATTCATGTTGATCACAAAATTCCAGAAAACTGATTTTTTCTTCAGTTAAGAAAATAAATAAAAAATGGTCTTAAATGTGTCCAATTCAAGTGAAACTTTCCAGTATAGTTCTTCAAAATGTCTAGAATTTTCATATCAAAATTCACTTCAAAATAAGTTCAGCAAGTTAGATTTCAAAGAACGAATTTAATTCACCATAATTCAAGTTGTCACTAAAAGCTTGTGAAATTTTGACACAACATAAATAATTCACTGACCTATCCTTAGGTGTATCACATGCTCAATTTAACGCTTTCTATAGAATGTTATGAGTTTTATAAGTCAGTACAAGAACAAAAGTTCAATCTGAAAAATGAAATAAAGTGATTAACTCAACTTTCATAAAAAAAAATTATTTTCTTCATACGAAAATGTTAATTAAAAATCATGACATTTTAAGTTTCTCTTAAAATAATTCACTTTTATCATGTAAATAAAAATCAATAAAAATTGTCAAAAAAAATCAAAATCAAATAGGTTAATTAATCTCTAATTTTTCACAAATTTACAAATAAACATGAATTCCAATGCCCATTGAAGGAGTTGAAGATTAAGGAGCATCATGGTGAAGATCAAGATTGAAGACTTTGTATAGATCATAGATTTTGCACATTTTGTTGTAATAATAACTTTTTGTAAATAATTATTACATCACTCTTTAATTAAAACATGGAGATGTTTATGCATAATTTTCATAAATAATTCCACAACTCTTATTGAATAAAATGAGCAACCAATGTTACAAATTTTGCATGTTGTCATAGTATATGAATTAAATGACCCAATCTCAATTAAGAGGAAACAATGCAAATCTAACTAAGTTAAATTGTATGATGATCCATCTTACATTTTAAATTTGTTCTCCATGTTCAAATGGATTAATCATATAATTTAACATAATTAGATTGGTAATTATGATCTCCGAATTGATTTTAGGTCATTTCACGTGTCTCACTTTAAATGGCCAAATTCCAAATAGCCAAACATAATCTCCAAATTTGATCTCAAATTGATAATTTCTCTCTAAATGACTTAATAATCTTCAATTAAGATTATTTCTCAAAAAACCTTCAATTAGGACGCAAACCTTTTTTCTAAGACCTCTTAAAAATCATAAGCGTGATCACTAATTAAGGTGGTTATTTCAATCCTCGATTAATCGCTAATTAGAGCGGTTAACACAAACATTTCATTTAATCACTAATTAAGATGATTATCTTAAACCTTGGTTAATTACTAATTAGGGTGATTAGCTTAACCTTTCATCATGTTTAATCACTAATTAGGGTGATTATCTTAAACCTTGGTTAATCACTAATTAAGGTGATTAACTTAACCCTCTTCATTTAAATCACTAATTAGAGTGATTATCTAAACCTTAATGATCGTTAATTAGGGTGATTATTATTCCCTTCATTTAATCATTAATTGGAGTGATTATCCTAAACCTTGGATAATCATCAATTAAGGTGATTACTTCCTAACCTTCATTGTTAATCACTAATCAAGGTGATTATCTTCCCTCTTAAAGTTTAGTCACTAAATAGGGTGATTACTTCTTTCCTCCATTCTTAATCACTAATTAAGGTGATTATTATGATCTTAATCCTTCATATTTAATCACTAATTAAGGTGATTATCTTAATCCCATTTCAATCACTAATTGGAATGATTACCTCATTTTCCTAATAGATTTGTTTAATTCTAAAGGTGAGTTATTCATAATCTATTCCCTTTTCTTCCCTAATGGAATTGGTCATTTAGGGTGAGACATAAGTTCGAACTACGATGGTTTTGATCCATGAATGGATTCCAATCCCGCAATGATTGGTACGTAGTGCAACTTCAGTGCTCAAACCTACCATGTACAAATGATATATTGGCCCTAAATAAAAATGGTTGATGTGTATATGTGCAAACTATGTGATTTTCTTTCTTTTGAATAGCCAGGATTACTTTAAAATGGAAAATAACGCATTTAGTAAGGGCCCGTTCTATAGAACGGAAGAGGAGACGAGTTCCAGACGTTCGCACCTCCTAACCTAAACCCCGAACCCTATCTCATGGTATGAAAGATCAATTTTCAAAAAAAGCCTTATCCATATGAAGTCATCATCATTTTAAATGATATTTCTTGAAATTGATTGTAAAATGATTTATTAAAAAAATCTGTCCCTATTCAGATATTAATAGGGTGGCGACTTCAAAGTTTTCTAAAACTCATAGTCCAATGAGAGACTTTCGTGGGATTCATATCGTTAATTAAGACAGTAAAAAATCGGATACCACAGGCTGGCGACTTCACTGAGGATTATACTTCCACATGAAGTATAAGAGGTTTAAACCTTAACAATGCGTTATTTTTCATATGTATATATAATAAAAAAGAAATGTTAATCATGGCTATTGACAAATTTAATTTTTATATATAGCATGCTTATGTAAAAATTACGTGTGCTTGGTAGTTTATCGATCCATACACGTGCACTCTTTTTAACCATTTTCTTATTAGGTCTGATACCTCTGTCTATTGGCAAGGGTCTGAATTTTAGAATGACAAATTAATGAATTAAGGGCGTAAAACCTGCATCCGCGAGCTATTGTGACCGGCTCTGTCCGGAGCGTCCACCCTCGATGAACACAATGGAAGTGACTCGAGGCCACTTTAACATAATCTCTCCCTAAATGAATCACCTTTTAGTTGACTTTTAGGACACAAGGACCTTTATTTATTTCAGTAATTGAATAATGTGAAAAACATTAAAAAATTCCTCAGTCCGTTTTCAGTCGGTCGATATTTCAGTAATCATTAATTGTAGCTGAATTGTGCCGAAATGGTTATTGAAATATTAAGAGTATTCTTGTTTATTTATCATAAGTGTCATGTAAAAAAATGTGTGCTTACTTTTTTTTTTCAAAAAAAACTCACATTTACTTCATAATTCTTTTTTCAAAAACAAAATTGATTTTTAAAAGAAAAAAAAATACTGTTTTAAAAATATGATCCTAAAACAATAAAAAAAATTTGAAAAATGAAAAGAGTCGTAATCACGAGTTCAAAACGTGTCATGTTTAAGAATTAGAATGTAATTAAAACTACATAGTCTAAAACACGAGAAGTCTAGTCTAAAAAAAATTTACTAAAAAAAATGTGTCTAATCAATAGGGATAATCAAATTTCAAAAAAAAAGAGAAAAAAATCATCCATCTCCTACCAAAAACACATATAAAGAAAAATTCATCAATCATTGACAAAAATGGTTAGTGTGTACATTTCAGGTACTTCAAATTAGTCTAATCCTAAGAGGTGGAACAGACGTATTCAAACAGGAGAATACATGGCCTGGCGCCAAGCAGACTGAATTCGGAAAAAGGTTCAGAAGAACCCGAGTACTTCACATTAGTCTAATCCTAAGAGGTGGAACAAACGTATTCAAACAGGAGAATACATGGCTTGGCGCCCAGCAGACTGGATTCTGAAAAAGTTTGAGAAGTACTTGAATTATTTAATTGCTTTTATATATTGTACTTTGTAGGTAGAGCTACGTGCGGCTTGATCGCCTAAAAAAACAAAAACAAAAAAAGTTCAATGTTGTAATGCATCTATCTTAGCTTTCTCTACTATGTAATGTACTAAAAGGGGTACGTAGGCAACTCATTTTCTAAGTGCACCTGCAAAAAAAAAAAAAATTGTAAAATTTCATATATCAGAACTACGTTGGGCCTGATTCTCCCTTAAAAAAAAAATCATCACAAGAAAAATTTCTTCCCCAAATCCAAATCCACTTATGGAGATACGTAGGCAACCTTCGGGTGCGGCCCCTTTTGCATTTGATATTTTCTTTTCTGGTTTCACCACTGAAAAGCAATCAATACATACAGATCACCAAGAAGAACGATGTCTGGGGCATTATAATTTGCCAAAATGAGGATACAGGCCTCGTTATCCATCTTCTCTCTTAAATCTGTAACAGCAGGAAATGGAAGGATACCACCAAATTGGTTTTAGAAAAAATGTTTGTGTATTATCCCGGAAAAATATCAGTCTAAAAAGTGGAAGTTTAAAATGTAAATAAAAAGGTTCAAGCCTAAAAAAGATAATAACAATTCAAAGACATTTAATGAAAAGTGCAAAACAAATGATAAAGTCAAGGTTTCACACCTTTTAATAAATGATAACTGAAATTGGGGTTAAAACAAAAAAAAAATAATTCTCAAAGATATCATTTATTTCATTCCCTGCACCAAAAAAAAAAGATTAAAAAAGAAAAGAAGAAACAAAGTCTGGACAAACTTCTGTGCTAACTCTTCATCTCATTTCATCGGAACTCTACCTGGGCCCGCTAAGGATCTAGGCTAATTCGCCGAAGTTCTTACCATAGTGAACGTTCTCTGTCAGTAATACTGTCATCCTTGTCTACACCAGCGGTATTCTCTGCTACACGTCTCAGCAACATGTCTGAAATTCCGAACAACGAGCACCAACATAACTCTAACCCTCCACCTAATCCAATGACTGAGCTCCGAGGACTTGTCCAAGCCATGCTTGACCGACAGGATAATATTGAACAAACTGTGTTGGGCATAATGCGCCAAAGCGCCTAGATGCCTCCTCCTCCTCCTCCGGAGTCGGAAGTTGCTTCACCTTTTCACCTTGAGCCTATGAACAATGAGAGAGAAATTCCCACTAAGCTCGAGGAAGAAGTAGTTAAGCTCAAGGAAGTTTTAATAGGGATGAATAAGGCTGCACCATGGATGGACATTCATGGGTTAACACTTTTCCCAAAGGCGCGATTCCCTCATGGTTTCAAGATGCCAAACCTGACAAAGTTTGATGGGACCGACAACCCCACCAATTTCCTGAAGATATATGTGGGGGCAATGAGTCCCTGGGGAGTGGAAGAGTCTTTGATGGCCCAACTCTTTCAACAGTATTTAGATGGTGTCGAAGCACATTGGTTCCTCAATCTTGAGAACACAAAGAAATCCACTTGGGCTGACATAGTCAGAGAGTTACTATAAGGGATCTGGAGACCACTTCTCAAAACCTTAATGAGACATTTTCTTCATTCATCACTCGGTGGAGAAACAAGGCCTCCAAAATGATGAGTAGGCCTAATGAGGAGGAACAACTGCAAATGGTTGTGAAGAACCTTCTTCCTGTATATGAGAAGCATATCGCCTACCAATATTTCCAGACATTCAAAGCTTTGATTGCTACGGGAACTCTAGTTGAGGATGCTGTGAAAAGAGGGGACATAAAGAAAGATAAACCTACTGGCGGCACTACTTATAATGCAAAGTTTAGAAATAACAAAAGAATTCCAAACAATGATTCAGCAGCTCCAAAGACAACTAATGCGATCCATGCAATGGGCGCATCTTCTGCATTCCATTTACGCCACAAAGGAACTTTACCCCCTTAAACATGACTTATTCTCAAGCTCTCTCCCAGCCAAAAATAAGGCCTATCTCATTCAACCCTTGAATCCACGTCCACCTCCTAAAAATCCTTACCCTGGTTATGACCCAAACCAAAACTGTGAGTATCACCAAAGTCCGGGGCATAATACTGAAAGCTGAACGGCTCTAAAGCATCAAATTCAAAACCTTGTGGATGATGGAAAACTCTCTTTAGGATCCACTTCCAATAAAACAAACGACTCTCAGCCCAACATCACAAAAAAACCCCTTCCTAATCATAAGCTCTCATTTGCCATTAATGCCATCTCTGGTGCTTTAGATGGATGCGATCCGACTCAGTTAATCCGTAATACATCTCCCCAAATGTATGAAATGCCAAGAGCCATAGGTTCAAGTGCGTGGTCTATGACTATTCCACTTAAGAAAAAGTCAAAATGATGCCTTGTAAAGACCCTAGCTTCACTCTCAACAAAGATCCGTTCTCTGACATGTGTGGAACTTTGGATTATGATGGTGCCTTCTTCATTTTGGACTCTGATGCTTAGGAAGATGCCTCTTCGATCTTGATAATTGTGGAGAAAAACCCTGGAGGACATTCCACCACTCCAAATACATACCGGCGCCCCATCTGCCTTGATGATCTTAGTGATGAGGAGTACATGGATATATCCCATTTGACTAGAGCATGTCGCCATTTGAAAATCCTTTGGAGGTATTGAGAAGGAGGGAAAAGGGCAAGGAACCAGTGACAGAGGATAGTAATAAGGAAGATGATGCTATCAAGCGCATGAAAGAAGTAAATGCTAATGTTTCCATCTGGAAATTACTAATGCATTCCCAGCCTCATAGGGCAGCTGTTATAAAACATCTTAATGAAGCCTCTGTAAGCTCTTCCATAACACCTGACCAAATGGTGGGGCTCATTCACGGTGTTGATCGAACTCTCATGTTCATAGACAATGATCTCCCTGACAATATCAACCACAACAATTCGTTGCAGATCACTATGCGTTATAATGGATGGGAGATACCAAGAGTATTGATTGACAATGGATCCGCAATCAATGTTTTCCCTCTACGTGTGCTAACGAGACTTGGGTATTCAAAAGAATATCTGGTACCATCCAACCAGGTGGTTAGAGCATATGATAATGCTAAGAGGGAAGTACTGGGTTTAATCAGCCTCCTCATTGAATGTGGTCCCGTGGCAAGGAAGGTGGAATTCATGGTCATTGACATTCAAGCATGTTTCAACCTTTTATTAGGAAGGCCGTGGCTGCATGAAAATAGAGCAGTAGCCTCTACTCTGCATCAGAATGTAAAGCTTCTCACTGTGAGGTTGCTATGACTATTTTTGGTGATCCATAAATTATGACTATCTCTGATCGGTCACCTAGGTGTCGTTACTTCCTATGATTCTGGATCAAGAATAAAATCTCCCTAGTCTAACTAACTAGCCTAATAAGGTAGTATAGCGTAGTAAGGGGTCGTATCCACGGAGAAGCAAGGGGTTTTACACTTAGTTCGAGATGCAATCAATTGACGGGAGTAAAAGAAAAGGGGTTTGGGTTATCAACTAGACTACCTAAGGAAGATAAAATAAGAGTGATTAATCAATAAGACAAACACGAGGGAGAGGGGGAATCGTAGAACTCACAACAACGATTTCGACAACATTTGGTGGGCAATGGATCAAATCTATTGAGGGTCTTGGTCCAACATCAAGAGGTCACTCTCGCACACCCCTCAACACCGCCTACCCAACCCCGCCTTTGAGGTCGTGGTCTACCCATCATCAAGTCATCACTAATATCAAGCTTGCTCTCACATAACCCAACATTAGCACAAGATTTAAACATAAAGGTGATCAAGTTTCATGCTTTAACAATAAAATACCTTGATTCGAGCATCAAAAGAACGATCACCAAAGCCAACCAAACATCATTCAAAATCATCACAAAGTCCCATTATCCCCATTTCCTAGCTAGAAATCTAGCCTAGGAAGGAGGAGAACATAGTAAGACTAGTAAAAGCAACAATAAAAGGAGCAAACATACTAAAACTACTAAGCATGATTAGTGAAAATGAGAAAGATTGAACCTTTGAACAATAGACTACTATGACTAGTCAAGGCAAGTATAAACTAATTTAAACAAGCATAAAACTAAACAAATAACCAAAAATAAGCTAGGAAATAAGGATTAGGGACTAGAAATTACCAAAAGATTGATGCTTTGATTGATAAAAATGAAGAACAAATGTTGAGTTACAACTTTCTCTCTCCTAAGAATATGTTTTTCTCACTCTAATTAACCAAGAATAGTTTGCCCTTCCTATGAATCCTCTTTTCTGGAATTAAAAGCTTTCTTAAATGTCTTAAGAACGGGGTATTTATACCCCTCACAAATACAGCTTAGAGTAAGGGCAAACAGCGAAAAAAATCGGGAGCTGACCATTCAGAGCTCCCGCTCTATGCGTGGAGCGCGAGCTCTGAACCTAATGAGAGATATTTATGCAGCAGGTCGAAGCTCCCGCTCCATGTGTGGAGCGCGAGCTCTGAGCAGTCGAAGCTCCCGCTCCATGAATGGAGCGCGAGCACTGAGCATAATATGAGATATTTCAACCGCAGGTCGAAGCTCCCGCTCCATGCGTGGAGCGCGAGCTCTGAGCAGTCGAAGCTCCCGCTTCATGCATGGAGCGCGAGCTCTGAGCCTAATGTGAGATAGTTCTGCCGCTGATCGAAGCTCCCGCTCCATGAGGTTGGAGCGCCAGCTTCAAATTCTCGGCAAAATTGCTTGTATACAGGGGAACTCGGAGCTCCCGCTCCAAGGCTGGAGCCCCAGAATTGGCTCTGCTTCTACTCTTCTTTGCAATTTGAAGCTCCCTCTCTCCATCCAAAGGTTCCCTTTTGCCATTCTAAGCTTCGACAATCTCGATTAGGCCGCTACGGAACCTAAAAGAAGATAAGAGCAAGTCATAGCATAGGGTGTTCACAACATTCAATCTTCACATGAAGAGAAAACAACCTACAACTCCCAAAAAAGACTCAAAATGCATTAAGCTAGTAGAATCACTAACATTGAACAAAGCTAAGCTAAAGAAGCATAAAAAAGGGACTAAACAAGGGCTTAATTAGGGTGGAAAGAGGCCATAAAAGCGGCCTTGAAAGCCACTTATCAAACTCCCCCAGACTAAGTCCTTTGTTCGTCCTCGAATAAAGAGAAAGCAGTAAAGTCTGTACACTAACTCACTTTCGTAGGAATCACGGTCAATTTTAGCGTAACTGACAAGCCCTTTAAACCTCAAAGTCGCCAAGGAGGACGAGTGTGCTCTCGTAAGGGTTTTCTAAGAGTTTGACCCATAACTCTAGATCTTAGAATCCAAGGCAAATCAAAAATAAATAAACCAAAGAAAATAAAATAATGCTCTTAAGTGAGATTTTGATGAGAAGCAAGCACAAATGGATGCAAGAATTTCTAGACGTTAAAAGTAAACATGCTCAAAGATGTCCATAGGTTGATTAAAACATACCATACACTAAGAATAGAAAACTAGACAGAGCACATTTCCTCAAATTCTACAACCATACATACCGCATTCTCTCAACTAGTTTCAAATTCGCCATTCAAGGTAGCTTCTCTAAACTCCGGAGAATAGAGCCGATAAATGTAATAAGAAATAGAATAGGAGAAGGTTACTCGACATCTCGACATAGCACACTCGCTCAATAGGCTTGATTCCAATCTTCCACCACCGACAATGACTCAACCCTCTAAGGTCAAAAGGACTTTTTAAGGGTGGAAACGTAGGCTAGGGGTAAAGGGTGTGAATAAATTTGGATAGTGGTGCTCAATCCTAATATAGTGAAGCCTTAGTAGGAGCGAAAGAGCTAAATAACCATGAATCACAAATCATATTCAACCATTTAGGGATATGTTTCCCCCAAACTTATTCGAAAACATAACAATAAAATAACTACTTTGAATTTTCTTTATTTTTCTCCCCTTTTTTTGTTTCTTTTTTTTTTTCCCACCTACTTTGACTTTGGGTGGATTTTTCTATGAAGTTGCAATTGCATTTATTCAAGAATATACACAAAATTTCCACTATACCACAAGAATCTCATCATTTTCCTTTCCCCTTATTTGTTTCAAATATCACTCAAGACAATCGCTCTAACTTCACTATTCACTACAAGGGTGAAAAATAAAACAAGGAGGCAATTGGCTTGTATTGAGGTAATCAAAGAAAGGATAAGGCTCAAAGGGTTGAGAGGAAGGGCATATGCAAATAAAAACAAAACCAAGAAAAAGAGAAAAACAAGAATAAAAAGCCTAAAACTATAAAAGTAAAAATAGTCACCGAAATGAACGCCTTTATCTTTCCCTGGAGTGGCTCGGTCGCGATCTAAGATAGATTAGAGTCAAGTTCTCGATAAAATTATGCGATGTCGAGGATCCATGCACTCAAAATAGATGTTGGGGCTTTTTTGAAAGTCCTCACATGGGGTTATCAAGCAAATGCTACCTTTAAGGTTTCAAATCACTAGAGAGAGCAACACCATCATACCACAATCCATGAATTAAGGTTTTGTGCTCTCAAAAAGTTCTAACCGCTACCTTAACATAGAGTATCCTAAAATCAACCATAAACATCTCAAAGCATGCGGACTTCTAACATCTAGGAATAAAAGCATTCAAAAGAGTGGAGCTTCAATGATATCGTTCTCAACTCAAGAGCAAAAGAAATAATTAAAAGAAAAATTTGAAAAATTTGCCTTGATTCGTACGTTTTTTTTTTATTATTTATTTTATAGCAAGAGATGAAAGCAAGTAGGTAATGGCACATAATCAACACAATCACAAAAAAATTTAGCACTTAAACCCAGGTGGTGTTCATAACCACCAATGTAAAATTAAAGCCAAGCAACCTTGAACGATCATCTTCTTTCCTAAACTATCCTAAAACTAAGCAAATAAGTAACTAAAAGGGAGTTGGAACGATCTCACCCATCATTGAAGCAATAAAGGCCAAATGCAATATCCGAAGGAAAAGAGCATCTTCAAACCTTGACTTCATCTCCGGATACTTGCTACGAAAGGTCATCAACTCAAAAGAGAGATTAGTTCCAACACAGAGCCGATTTCCCTTTTCCTTTTCCTGCACACATACACAACAAACCATACTCTATGGGGGTTAAAATTAGCCCAAAGTGAGATGTAAGGCTTAGCTTGAAACTCGACTCAACTATTGGTTAGATGAGCCGAGAGGCCGTGCCTCGTATTTCTCATTCAAACTAAATTTCACCCCCTCCCATGGGAAAAAATCCTCTGGATTTTACAATCCACCAAAACAAAATCAAAATCAAAGTTCAACAATAACAAAATATAAACAGTATAAACAAAAGTGCTTGATTTATGGTCTTAAGCTAGACTTCTTCATCCTTCTCAAATGGCTTTGGGAGATGAGTCGGTTAGGACCGACTCGAGCATCAAACAACCAAGTTTTCCAATTTGTTCCTCATCAAAATACTTCTTGATTCTTTTGGCATTTACCATGAACCTAGCTCCATCTTCACCTTCCAATTCAAACGAGCCATAGGGAGTGACCTTGATGATAGAGAATGGGCCGGACCACTTAGACTTCAACTTTCCGGGGAAAAGACGGAGGCGTGAGTTGAATAAGAGAACTTTGTCGCCAACCTTGAAGTCACGATCTTTTCCCAACAACTTGGTAGGAGGCTTAGAACTCTCCCCCTTGGCCATGGTTTGGATTAATGGGAGCTCATCTTTGCTTTCTTGGGCATCCGTATGAGCTTCATCAAGTTGGGTTTCAATCTCCATGGCCTCTCTTGATTTGTCCACCCCCTCATAATTAACAATCTCCGACTCCACCAAGTCTACTCTCCACACCTTCTCCACCATAGGCTGCTTCAAGGTTTTCGAAAACTCAAACACAACTCTTTCATCGGCCACCTCACAAGTGATCGTGTTGTTCTTGCAATTAATCACGGCTCCTATTGTTTTAAGGGCCTCTCTCCCAAGGATAAGAGGAGTATGAGGATCCTCCTTCATATCCATTACAACAAAACCACAAGGTACAAAGATATTACCAACTTGAATTGGTATATCTTCAAGTTCTCCACAAGGTAGCTTAATCGAGCGGTCGGCCAATTGAATTGTTTTCCATGAAGGCACCATCTCAAACTTGAGCAACTTTGCAATGGACAAGGGCATCAAGCTCACACTTGCACCCAAGTCAGCCAATGCTCCCTTGGTCTCGAGATCTCCCAATGTCACCGGAAGAGTGAAGCTGCCCGGATCTCGTTGATTGAGTGGCAAGTGGCGTTGCACAAGCGCACTCACTTGGTGAGGAAGAGTGATGCACTGTTCATTAAGCTTTTTCTTGTTGGAAAGAAGTTCCTTGAGGAATTTTGCATAGGATGGCATTTGTGACATAGCCTCAAGGAAGGGAATGTTGATTTGAAGACCCTTCAACATGTTCATGAACTTGTTGTACTTGTCTTTCAACTTTCTCTCAACTATCCTTTCCGGCAATGGTGGGGGAGGATTGAATCTTGATGGTTGGACATTTGTTGATGCTTGCTTTTCTACCTCAACCTCTTTCTCCTTCTCAACACCCTCTTTTTGGATTTCATATTCTCCTTTCTCCACAACTTGTTCTTCTTTCTCCTTATCCTCCTCTTGTTGCACCTCTTTAGGTCCTTTATAGGATCTTCCGGACCTTAGGGAGATGGCCTTCACATGGTGGTGGTTTGCGGGATTCGGAGTTGGTTGACCGGGAAGCTTCTCATTTGAGAGTTGCGAAACCCTCTCGGCTAGTTGGGCAACTTGATTGTCAAGTATCTTTTGGTGAGAAGTGGTTTCTTGGAATTTTTGATCTACTTTTTGCTCAAGATTGCTCAACTTTTGTTCAAATTGTTGAGAAATGTTTTTGATGTTGTCTAGGATAAGAAGGGTGTCCGGAGATGGACCACCTTGAGGGTTTGAGGCGTTCGGGAAGGTGGTTGGGGGTTGATTTGAGAATTGATTTTGTGGATGGGGCTTGTTGAAGTTATTTCTAGCATTTGGATGTAAGTAGGGAGCTCCTTGGTTCGCTTGATTGTTGAAATTGGTTGGTTCCCCATAGTCATTGAACCTCGGATTAAGATTGGGTTAGGACATCTCCAATTATCCCTTTGATCTCTTTGATTGTTGAGATAGCCCATAGCCGCTACATGCTCGGGGTCCTTACCACCACAATATGAGGTGTCGTGGTTGGTACCCCCACAAATTTCACATGAGAATGAGTTTACTTGCCGAGACGATGAAGAAGAAGCTTGCTCTTTCCCTAGCTTCATGTCAAGAAGTTTCTCCATGAAGGCTTTGAGTGACTCTTGGTCAAGCTCGAATTTCCCATTAGCTTTTCCTTGACTTCTTCTCTTACCACCCCATGAATAGTTGCGAACCACATCCTCAATTGTATCTTTAAGTTGAGCTTGGGGAACTTTCCTTAATTGGCCTCCGGCTCCCGCATCAAGATTGACTCTACTAATGGGATCAAGAGCATCATAGAAGAATCTAATAAGTAGAGGCTCGCTATACTCATGATGGGGGCAAGCTCTAACGTACTCGTTGAATCGTTCCCAAGCTTCACCTAGAGACTCATCCGATTCTTGTTGGAAGTTGGAGATCTTCCTTCTCATTTCCGCGGTCTTCTCCTCCGATATAAACTTCTTTAGGAAGGCTTTGGCCACCGCCCTCCAAGTAGTCAAGGAGTTTGGTTTGAGATTCTTAAGCCACCTATAAGCTTTTCCCGCTAAGGATTGCCGGAAGAGATGCATGCGGATGTATTCTTGAGTGACTTGGTTCGTTTGGACCATGGCGCACAACTCAAGGAATCTATCAAGATGCTCAATGAGATTCTCATGCGCGGCTCCGGAAAATTGCTCCCTAAGCACCATTTGTGTATATTGTGGATGAATAGTGAAGTTTGTAGTGGTGGTGGGGAGCAAAATGCCACCGGTAAGCTCATAGTCCTCCGGATTACCAAAGTCTTGAAATAGAGGGTTGTCATCTTCGGCCATGGCTTCACTTGCCTCACTTGAAGAGTCAAAAAATATTTCCTCCTCCTCGGTTTGATGTTCAAATAACCTCCGAACTTGCCTCAAAGTACGGTCGATTTCCGGGTCAAGATGAGTGGTAGGAATACCTTGAGATCTCCTTATCATTCAACAAAGCTAAGCACACGGTTAGTAATGACAACACAATAACAAAAAATGAAAATAAAAATCAATTGATGGGCAATAAACTAAGTTTAAACAACACGTTGCCTCCCTGGCAACGGCGCCAAAACGTGATGTCCCCTAGGTGTCGTTACTTCCTATGGTTCCGGGTCAAGAATAAATTCTCCCTAGTCTAACTAACTAGACTAATAAGGTAGTATAGCTGTAACAGCCCCCACTTCTGAGCTGCTAGCTAATCACACTTAACATTCAGTAATCACAATCAACACTTAATTAACCTCAAATTACATTATCTTGCAGCGGAAACATAACCTTTTACACGAACCTGGACCTGTGGGTTATGTGCCCACAACAATATCCCAAAATAGAAATACAATTACATGAATCGATCAATCGAATCTCCGATATAATACATTAAAACACCATAACATTCTTTCCTATAGCACTATATAATCTCCACCATAGCTCATCCGAAAAACATCTCTTATAATACCATGATCCTTAAACCACTCTGGAGCTAGATTCCACATTCCCTGCAAAAATCATTAGTATTGAACGCTGTCCCCACCAGGACAGGTTCCAAGAACAAAATCAGCGAAACTGAGTACACACTGTCCAACCAGAAATTATTTTTGGTGGCTTAAAACACATTCGAGTTGTTGAGTGTGATTTTATAGAGAATATATGCGTAATAAAGAAATTACCTTAACATGTGAACTTTTATATCTCATGGATCAATGTACTTAAAACAAAATCACAAAAATATATCTTTTCATCAAAGATTCTGCATAACCAATATATTAATACTTCTCAAACATTTTATACTTGCTCAAAATACAAAGTTATTCCTCGATAGATACCAAGGATGCAAACGTAATATGTCAAAGAATATACTGAGTAACTTTCCAAAAGCTTTCCATATATTATCTTGCTATACCAGCATCATTATCAAACATAACTCAAATTTTTCTCAATACTTTAGCATCAAAATATTTACTTAGGGAAGGAACACGAATGGAGAGGGGTAAACCACGTCTCCAGACTTTTGAGGGACGTTTCCCCACCTTTCATATATTCTGCTGCAAGACTTTTAGGTTATGACCCTACATAACGGAGCAATACCCGCTCCGGAGCAATACCCGCTCTAACACATAATGAGCAATACCCGCTCTACGAATGTGGTTCGTCACTGCTTTCGCAGCTACTTCCCTTCTTAAACAAAACATAACCGCAATAATCAATTATTAATTTCACAAACTCATATTTTTCGAAACTCATATACATGGTTCTGAAAATTCATATAACTTATATTCATATCTTATAATAGGATAACAAATCCATGTTCATATTTTTGGAAACATACTTTGGAAATGATGGAGATTTGACTTAGAAATCATATACCAAATCCATTACACAATTCTAAATTACTTAGTATTATTCAAAATCTGAAATCTCGAATTATCTTCATCTCCTTAACATCATTTGACAGATTTTGATAGTAAATGTTTTTTCACAATTGGAACCGATAACGTAGTCAAAATGTAGCATATGCTTCTGAAAGATTTACAAGGTGGTGAACTATTGCCGAGACCAAACACTAAGCACATATAACCTATGGTTTCTAACTTTATAGACCATAATATTTCCTCTAACTCCTTTTGGCAATTTCCTCTTCATTGTAACGGTTTTAGTCTCTTATCCTTGGACTTCCATCTTTAACTTCTAGCAACTCACTATAACCTCCAAGAATTCTCAAGATATGAATGTTCCTTGAAGGATTACTTATCCCCAATACATGAACTCAACATTGCAAGAATGATACTTGTATGTCCAACTTATCACATTAATATCTCAGATTTCCCATGACCATATTATATCATAATAAATCATCTACGTTTATTATTGTAAGTCAAGATATCTCACTCCATATTTCTATGTCATAAACAAATATTTCATGACTCAACTATTCATCCAAAAATTTACAATTACAGATACTTAAACTCATTATCTTAATCAATCTTAATTATATAACTTATAACCATACAACCCCAAATATCTAAACTTGATGTTCATATTAGTCTTAACCCTCTATTATTTCAATATCAATACACATCATTAACTCCTAAACTCTCCATTACACTAGATTTACCTTTCCCCTAACTTTCATTTACATAATCTTACATATCTTACTATAAAATTATACCATTAAACTTTCTTACTTAATCCAATTTCAGATATGACCTTTCATAACTTAAATACTATAAGTTACACTTCTCTATTTGATATTCTTTTGAACCACCACCCATATCTTGATCCTTTATTTCTCTAATATGACCTTCACATTTCAGATCTTACTTCTCAATATTTAATATTTCGTCTCAAATACTTATTTTGTTTATAACATCTCTAGGACTCACAAACCTATTGTAACCACTCTATTAATCCTTAGATTAATGTTGAACTTCCAAAATTCACTTCCAAATAATTATTATTAGATATCTAACTTGACTTCTATACATAACATTTTATACTCTTGCCCACCTTTCCATTTCCTATCCTTAGTCCTCCAATTAGAAAATAAGACTCCTAAGCTCTTTTGCACTCCTCATTGATACCCATAATAGAAGTTTCCAAACTCAGTTATCACTTCCCTCGACTTAGACAACATAATTCAAATTTAGTGTCTGGTACTTCCCCAAACCATCACTCCATCCCCTTTATATCGATATCACTATTATAGAACTCATTTATTTAACTTTATGTCCCAACGTTGAGTGTTTCTCATTCCCAATATATATACTTCCCAATATATACTTTTATAGTCGTCTGATCTTTAAGAACCATATAATTTTTATAACGGCTACTAACCCATTAATTGACGTTGGCACTCCAAAACTTACACAAGCACCCAACTTCACTTTTCAAATAATAATTAACATTCTCGAACATAATTCTTCGATCTACTAATTTGTCCCACAACTACTTTGACATAACTTTCCAATATTACAAAACCCAAATTCCTCAAATAGTCCTTGTTGGTATCCTTCTATGACATAATGTAACCTTTTTAATCTGAACTTATTATCCTTATAATAATAGTTCATACTATACTCGTTCATAGTTTACTACATGTATATTTTCGTACTCAAATAATAGTCCTCCAAAACTCATGTTATAACGTACTCCGAAATTACAACTAACTACAACTCCGAACCCATATCTTCTAACCTCTAATGCATGTATTTCGAAATGGGTAATCAAACATCATAATTGATTTCTTAAAAATTCATACACGAAACTCGAACAAGAATTAATCTTACCAAGATGTGATACCTAGGTTCTCAATAATTGACAGAAATCATGTTCTTATAAAGTTTATACATTTATAACCATATATAAACGAACTCTTTTCTGAAATCATAATTGAGCTTCATAACCTTATCCATTCCCCTAATGTATAACTCACTGAACTCATAAAAATCAAACTTATAAATATTGAAAATATAGTGAAACTCTCATTTGGAACCAAATGTCCATCCCATATCACAAAAGATGGTTCATCAAACAAATTTATACAATTGAGTCTCAAAAACAACATAACTTATAGCCAATAGAACTTAACATGCATTTTAGTTCTGCCATTGTCTTAAAACTCATAAACATGTATTTCACAAACCATATAGTACACAAATCACACTTTTAATACAACCCAAGTTTAACTTATGAAAACATATCAGAATCAACTTATATAGTTTATATGATGAAAACACGTCAAGATCAACTTATATAGTTTATATGATCGATCGAAATATCAATAATATATTTGGAAAGTGGAAGGACATGTGTGTACCTTTACTTAATCTTCAAATATTACTCAAGCCCCGAAATTGATTCTAATAATCCATTATTTTCACTCAAAAGAGCTTGAATTCTACAATGATTCACCTCAATAATAATAGCAACAATTAGCAACCTTTCTCAATACATTTCAGATAAGAAAACTAACTTCTTATACTTTCTAAATTCTTTCATGAACTAACCACAAACCTTTATGTACATACTATTTCACTAATCAACTCACATTTTCTATCTCACATGATAACTCTAATTCCCCATTCTAATTTATAGAGAATATATCAAACAACATAATTTATATAAATCAGATTTTATAATCTTACTTAAGATGGATCAATTCATACTATAAGCTCCAATCCATTAAATAAAAAGAAAAGAATCAATCTTTAAGTTTAACAAACTATACCACAAACTGATTTTTGCATATCAAAAGCAAGATTAAGAACTCAATTTATTTGTGAAATCAGAAATTGAAATAAAACCCATTTCCAAGAGGGATTTGAATTCTTGGAATTCAAAAGTGAAGGAAGAGAGCTTATACTTATACCTCCATAAAAGAGATGAAGGAGATGATGGTTGCAAGCACCAACAACAACTATGCATCAATCACACACACACACGAAGCAGTGCAGCATGAAAGAACACACAACAGCAGCAACGTATCAAGAAGTGCAGCAACACCACCAAACATGCGAAGGCCATACCTTATAGCTCCGAACTCCGATTGAAGAAATTCAATAGCTCGAAGAAATCTACAAGTTTGATGAAGAAACAGAGAACAAAACTGGATTGCATGCTGTACATAATTGAGGCAACAAATTGTCGAAAAATAGAGGAGAGAGAAAATTCAGCGAGAGAAGGGAACCACGAGATTGAGAAGAGTTTGGGCTTTTGGGGTTTCCTTAATCTCAGCTCAATTTGGGGTAATTAATCTCAAAATCGTCAAAGCAACAATTGACAACACAAAAGAATTGGGATGGCTGTCATTAGGATATGATGACACGAATGAGGAGAAAGAATGACACAATTGTTGTTGTTTGTTTATTTTTCTCCTTTAAGAAATTCATAAGGGCACTTTTGTAATATCAAATCATAGATCAAAAATCTTATTTTGCTTCAAAATATAGTTAAACTTAGAAGTATCAACTTAAATTTTAAATTTTTAACTAAGATAATAATTACAATAACGTTTTAATGAAAGGTGGTTAGAATTGAGCTATTACATACTACCACCCTTCAAAGAAGTTTCGTCCTCGAAACTTGAAAATAGAAAACTTTGGCTCATTTTAAAACGAGTACAACACATTAAACATTTTCACAAAAATCAAACCAAGCCGAACTCTAATATCTCAAAAGATAAATTTGACTCCAATCCAATTACGAATTTCTCCAGAATTTAAATCAATATAATTCGATCTTCTCCAATAACAACCCATGCTCCAAGCTAAAACCCTAATAGAATAATTCTCAATAATCAACCTTATACTGCCTTTATATCTATTCCTCAATTCTTCACCAACCAATATCCCAAATCAATTTCAAACAATCCCAAAAATCTTTCTTGAACTCATATGCCATGATATGAAGATCACGACACTCTAATGCAACCATACTCTGATACCACCTGTAACAGCCCCCACTTCCGAGCTGCTAGCTAATCACACTTAACATTCACTAATCACAATCAACACTTAATTAACCTCAAATTACATTATCTTGCAGCGGAAACATAACCTTTTACACGAACCTGGACCTGTGGGTTATGTGCCCACAAAAATATCCCAAAATAGAAATACAATTACATGAATTGATCAATCGAATCTCCGATATAATACATTAAAACACCATAACATTCTTTCCTATAACACTATATAATCTCCACCATAGCTCATCCGAAAAACATCTCTTATAATACCATCATCCTTAAACCACTCTGGAGCTAGATTCCACATTCCCTGCAAAAATCATTAGTATTGAACGCTGTCCCCACCAGGACAGGTTCCATGAACAAAATCAGCGAAACTGAGTACACACTGTCCAACAAGAAATTATTTTTGGTGGCTTAAAACACATTCGAGTTGTTGAGTGTGATTTTATAGAGAATATATGCGTAATAAAGAAATTACCTTAACATGTGAACTTTTATATCTCTTGGATCAATGTACTTAAAACAAAATCACAAAAATATATCTTGTCATCAAAGATTCCGCATAACCTATATATTAATACTTCTCAACATTTTATACTTGCACAAAATACAAAGATATTCCTCGATAGATACCAAGGATGCAAGCGTAATATGTCAAAGAATATACTGAGTAACTTTCCAAAAGCTTTCCATAAATTATCTTGCTATACCAGCATCATTATCAAACATAACTCAAATTTTTCTCAATACTTTAGCATCAAAATATTTACTTAGGGAAGGAACACGAATGGAGAGGGGTAAACCACGTCTCCAAACTTTTGAGGGACGTTTCCCCACCTTTCATATATTCTGCTTGCAAGACTTTTAGGTCATGACCCTACATAACGGAGCAATACCCGCTCCGCAGTAATACCCGCTCTAACACATAATGAGCAATACCCGCTCTACGAATGTTGTTCGTCACTGCTTTCGCAGCTACTTCCCTTCTAAAACAAAACATAACCGCAATACTCAATTATTAATTTCACAAACTCATATTTTTTGAAACTCATATACATGGTTCTGAAAATTCATATAACATATATTCATATCTTATAATAGGATAACAAATCCATGTTCATATTTTTGGAAACATACTTTGGAAATGATGGAGATTTGACTTAGAAATCATATACCAAATCCTTTACACAATTCTAAATTACTTAGTATTATTCAAAATCTGAAATCTCGAATTATCTTCATCTCCTTAACATCAATTGACATATTTTGATAGTAAATGTTTTTTCACAATTGGAACCGATAACGTAGTCAAAATGTAGCATATGCTTCTCAAAGATTTACAAGGTGGTGAACTATTGCTGAGACCAAACACTAAGCACGTATAACCTATGGTTTCTAACTTTATAGACCATAATATTTCCTCTAACTCCTTTTGGCAATTTCCTCTTCATTGTAACGGTTTTAGTCCCTTATCCTTGGACTTTCATCTTTAACTTCTAGCAACTCACTATAACCTCCAAGAATTCTCAAGATATGAATGTTCCTTGAAGGATTACTTATCCCCAATACATGAACTCAACATTGCAAGAATGATACTTGTATGTCCAACTTATCACATTAATATCTCAGATTTCCCATGACCATATTATATCATAATAAATCATCTACGTTTATTATTGTAAGTCAAGATATCTCACTCCATATTTCTATGTCATAAACAAATATTTCATGACTCTACTATTCATCCAAAAATTTACAATTACAGATACTTAAACTCATTATCTTAATCAATCTTAATTATATAACTCCTAACCATACAACCCCAAATATCTAAACTTGATGTTCATATTAGTCTTAACCCTCTATTATTTCAATATCAATACACATCATTAACTCCTAAACTCTCCATTACACTAGATTTACCTTTCCCCTAACTTTCATTTACATAATCTTACTTATTTTACTATTAAATTATACCATTAAACTTTCTTACTTAATCCAATTCCAGATATGACCTTTCATAACTTAAATACTATAAGTTACACTTCTCTATTTGATATTCTTTTGAACCACCACCCATATCTTGATCCTTTATTTCTCTAATATGACCTTCACATTTCAGATCTTACTTCTCAATATTTAATATTTCGTCTCAAATACTTATTTTGGTTATAACATCTCTAGGACTCACAAACCTATTGTAACCACTCTATTAATCCTTAGATTAATGTTGAACTTCCAAAATTCACTTTCAAATAATTATTATTAGATATCTAACTTGACTTCTATACATAACATTTTATACGCTTCCCCACCTTTCCATTTCTTATCCTTACTCCTCCAATTAGAAAATAAGACTCCTAAGCTCTTTTGCACTCCTCATTGATACCCATAATAGAAGTTTCCAAACTCAGTTATCACTTCCCTCGACTTAGACAACATAATTCAAATTTAGTGTCTGGTACTTCCCCAAACCATCACTCCATCCCCTTTATATCGATATCACTATTATAGAACTCATTTATTTAACTTTATGTCCCAACGTTGAGTGTTTCTCATTCCCAATATATATACTTCCCAATATATACTTTTATAGTCGTCTGATCTTTAAGAACTTATAATTTTTATAACGGCTACTAACCCATTAATTGACGTTGGCACTCCAAAACTTACACAAGCACCCAACTCCACTTTTCAAATAATAATTAACATTCTCAAACATAATTCTTCGATCTACTAATTTGTCCCACAACTACTTTGACATAACTTTCCAATATTACAAAACCCAAATTCCTCAAATAGTCCTTGTTGGTATCCTTCTATGACATAATGTAACCTTTTTAATCTGAACTTATTATCCTTATAATAATAGTTCATACTATACTCGTTCATAGTTTACTACATGTATATTTTCGTACTCAAATAATAGTCCTCCAAAACTCATGTTATAACGTACTCTGAAATTACAACTAACTACAACTCCGAACCCATATCTTCTAACCTCTAATGCATGTATTTCGAAATGGATAATCAAACATCATAATTGATTTCTTAAAAATTCATACACGAAACTCGAACAAGAATTAATCTTACCAAGATGTGATACCGAGGTTCTCAATAATTGACAGAAATCATGTTCTTATAAAGTTTATACATTTATAACCATATATAAACGAACTCTTTTCTGAAATCATAATTGAGCTCCATAACCATATCCATTCCCATAATGTATAACTCACTGAACTCATAAAAATCAAACTTAGAAATATTGAAAATATAGTGAAACTCTCATTTGGAACCAAATGTCCATCCCTTATTAATATCACAAAAGATGGTTCATCAAACAAATTTATACAATTGAGTCTCAAAAACAACATAACTTATAGCCAATAGAACTTAACATGCGATTTAGTTCTGTCATTGTCTTAAAACTCATAAACATGTATTTCACAAACCATATAGTACACAAATCACACTTTTAATACAACCCAAGTTTAACTTATGAAAACATATCAGAATCAACCTATATAGTTTATATGATGAAAACACGTCAAGATCAACTTATATAGTTTATATGATCGATCGAAATATCAATAATATATTTGGAAAGTGGAAGGACATGTGTGTACCTTTACTTAATCTTCAAATATTACTCAAGCCCCGAAATTGATTCTAATAATCCATTATTTTCACTCAAAAGAGCTTGAATTCTACAATGATTCACCTCAACAAGAGTAGCAACAATTAGCAACCTTTCTCACTACATTTCAGATAAGAAAACTAACTTCTTATACTTTCTAAATTCTTTCATGAACTAACCACAAACCTTTATATACATACTATTTCACTAATCAACTCACATTTTCTATCTCACATGATAACTCTAATTCCCCATTCTAATTTATAGAGAATATAATCAAACAACATGATTTATATAAATCAGATTTTATAATCTTACTTAAGATGGATCAATTCAAACTATAAGCTCCAATCCATTAAATAAAAAGGGAAGAATCAATCTTTAAGTTTAACAAACTATACCACAAACTGATTTTTGCATATCAAAAGCAAGATTAAGAACTCAATTTATTTGTGAAATCAGAAATTGAAATAAAACCCATTTTCAAGAGGGATTTGAATTCTTGGAATTCAAAAGTGGAGGAAGAGAGCTTATACTTATACCTCCATAAAAGAGATGAAGGAGATGATGGTTGCAAGCACCAACAACAACTATGCATCAATCACACACACACACGAAGCAGTGCAGCATGAAAGAACACACGGCGACGACGAACGTCTCAAGAAGTGCAGCAACACCACCAAACATGCGAAGGCCATACCTTATAGCTCCGAACTACGATTGAAGAAATTCAATAGCTCGAAGAGATCTACAAGTTTGATGAAGAAACAGAGAACAAAACTGGATTGCATGCTGTACATAATTGAGGCAACAAATTGTCGAAAAATAGAGGAGAGAGAAAATTCAGCGAGAGAAAGGAACCGCGAGAGTGAGAAGAGTTTGGGCTTTTGGGGTTTCCTTAATCTCAACTCAATTTGGGGTAATTAATCTCAAAATCTTCAAAGCAACAATTGACAATACAAAAGAATTGGGATGGTTGTCATTAGGAGATGATGACACGAATGAGGAGAAAGAATGACACAATTGTTGTTGTTTGTTTTTTTTTCTCCTTTAAGAAATTCATAAGGACACTTTTGTAATATCAAATCATAGATCAAAAATCTTATTTTGCTTCAAAATATAGTTAAACTTAGAAGTATCAACTTAAATTTGAAATTTTTAACTAAGATAATAATTACAATAACGTTTTAATGAAAGGTGGTTAGAATTGAGCTATTACAATAGCGTAGTAAGGGGTCGTATCCACGGAGAAGCAAGGGGTTTTACACTTAGTTCGAGATGCAATCAATTGACGGGAGTAAAATAAAAGGGGTTTGAGTTATCAACTAGACTACCTAAGGAAGATAAAATAAGAATGATTAATCAATAAGACAAACACTAGGGAGAGGGGGAATCGTGGAACTCATAACAACGATTTCGACAACATTTGGTGGGCAATGGATCAAATTTATTGAGGGTCTTGGTCCAACATCAAGAGGTCACTCTCGCACACCCCTCAACACCGCCTACCCAACCCCGCCTCTGAGGTCGTGGTCTACCCATCATCAAGTCATCACTAATATCAAGCTTGCTCTCACATAACCCAACATTAGCACAAGATTTAAACATAGGAAAAATTGACATGAATAATCCCAACTTTAACCCGTCTTCTCAAAATAATCCCAACTTTGGATTATTATAGAATAATCCCAACTTTTAAGGGAACCTTCTCAAAATAAGCCAAACTATCCTTTTTCTTGCCTACACTAATCCGTTTTAGGTCTATAATATGTTCAAAATTAATAGTTCGGATTATTTTGAGAAGATACCTCCTAAAGTCTAGATTATCCTAGAATAATTCATATTTGGGATTATTTTGAAAAGACTGATGAAAGTTGGGATTATTCATGTTAATTTTTCATTAAACATAAAGGTGATTAAGTTTCATGCTTTAACAATAAAATACCTTGATTCGAGCATCAAAAGAACGATCACCAAAGCCAACCAAACATCATTCAAAATCATCACAAAGTCCCATTATCCCCCTTCCCTTGCTAGAAATCTAGCCTAGGAAGGAGGAGAACATAGTAAGACTAGTAAAAGCAACAATAAAAGGAGCAAACATACTAAAACTACTATGCATGATTAGTGAAAACGAGAAACATTGAACCTTTGAACAATAGACTACTAGGACTAGTCAAGGCAAGTATAAACTAATTTAAGCAAGCATAAAACTAAACAAATAACCAAAAATAATCAAGGAAATAAGGATTAGGGACTAGAAATTACCAAAAGATTAATGCTTTGATTGATAAAAATGAAGAACAAATGCTGAGTTACAACTTTCTCTCTCCTAAGAATATGTTTTTCTCTCTCTAATTAACCTAGAATAGTGTGACCTTCCTTTGAATCCTCTTTTCTGGAATTAAAAGCTTTCTTAAATATCTTAAGAAAGGGGTATTTATACCCCTCACAAATACAGCTTAGAGCAAGGGCAAACAACGAAAAAAATCGGGAGCTTACCATTCAGAGCTCCCGCTCCATGCGTGGAGCGCGAGCTCTGAACCTAATGAGAGATATTTATGCAGCAGGTCGAAGCTCCCGCTCCATGTGTGGAGCGCGAGCTCTGAGCAGTCGAAGCTCCCGCTCCATGAATAGAGCGCGAGCTCTGAGCATAATATGAGATATTTCTGCCGCAGGTCGAAGCTCCCGCTCCATGCGTGGAGCTTGAGCTCTGAGCAGTCGAAGCTCCCGCTTCATGCATGGAGCGCGAGCTCTGAGCCTAATGTGAGATAGTTCTGCCGCCAGATCGAAGCTCCCGCTCCATGAGGTTGGAGCGCCAGCTTCAAATTCTCGACAAAATTGCTTGTATACAGGGGAACTCGGAGCTCCCGCTCCAGAGCTGGAGCGCCAGCTTTGGCTCTGCTTCTACTCTTCTTTGCAATTTGAAGCTCCCTCTCTCCATCCAAAGGTTCCCTTTTGCCATTCCAAGCTTCGACAATCTCGATTAGGCCGCTACTGATCCTAAAAGAAGATAAGAGCAAGTCATAGCATAGGGTGTTCACAACATTCAATCTTCACATGAAGAGAGAACAACCTACAACTCCCAAAAAAGACTCAAAATGCATTAAGCTAGTAGAATCACTAATATTGAACAAAGCTAAGCTAAATAAGCATAAAAATGGACTAAACAAGGGCTTAATTAGGGTGGAAAGAGGCCATAAAAGCGGCCTTTAAAGCCACTTATCAATCTCCAACACCGGGAAATCGGTATTGTATCTGAACGAAGTAGAGGGCACTAGGTTAGATGGTTACATTATCCACTGCATTCTAGCAGTACTTGAAAATTCATGGATGAATGAGGTCCCAGCTGCCACACCAGATGTAAGTGCTGAAGAAACATAACCATAGTATAGTGAGGATGATGAGGAAGAAGTGGGAGTTCCAAGCATTGACACTCATGATACATCAGTTGAAGCACTGGAGGAATCTTGTAACGGCAATCCTCAAGACAATGATGATAATGACTCAAAGAAGAGATCTAGGACTGACGATTTTGACCTGGACTTTAATGTAGTAGGCCCAATCCGAGAGGTTCACACTGAATCACTAATTCTCTTTCTAGGATATCAACACGAGGATCATTACCGTGAGTTACTACAGTTCCGAAAATTTGACGGGAACGGTGATCCTTTTGTCCACTTAGTGAGTTTTGTGAATTCCTTGCACCCATCGGGCATACCAGAGGAAGATTACCCCATGTTGTTTGACAAGAGGTTAGAAGGACCAGCTTTGGACTGGTACTACTCTTTGGGTTATGTGGATAGAGCTAGTTGGGAAAATGCTAGCCAGTCCTTTGTTAATTGGGCTCTCGAGCATAAACAGACTGATATCAAGAAGCTGAAGCTAGTCACTTTGCGTCAGAGCGCCTTAGAAACTTTCTCGCACTTTTGTTCGAGATGCACTCATATCAGCACACAACTTCATTTCCCTATTACTGATCGAGAGTTCATGCTCATATTATCGTCACATGGTTACTATCAAGTACACCTCCCTCAGCCACATGGAACAATATGACTTTGACATCGATCCTCTGAAATTGCAAGAAAACCGGCCTCGGAAAGATCTTGAAATTCCCAACACAAATCCAAGGGTATATGCTAAGATAGATGAACCATTGAGTATGGTGTATGATCGTCTTCGGCACCAAGGTATAATTCAAACCTCAGCATATATGCACTGTTTACCTCTTCCCGGAACAGACATGAGCAAACTCTGCTCTTATTATCGTCAATTTGGGCATGAAACTGATCATTGCCATGATCTTTACTACAGAGTTCAAAACCTGGTTGATCGAGGCATCATTACTCCAACCCATAAGGAAGTGTCCGCAAGGAAGGTGTCGGCGCACCCACAACCTCAATCCCAAGTTGATATCTTCCGCGAATTAGTCGAGCAGGGTCGGATACATCCACTTTCTAGACGCCCAGGGGCAAGTCCCGTAGGGTCAGATCACCACCAGTACTGCCATTATCACCAATTTTATGGTCACGACACAAACCAATATCATGCGCTCAGCTATCGTATCAAGCAGATCACCAACATAGCTCTTGTCTACCGCAAAGCTACTTGATCGTCTCACAGAAGGGGGGAAAATCTTCGGTAAAAGTCCTGTAGGGGGTTAGCCCATTAAAAAATAAAAAAAAGGAAAAGAAAAAAAAAATGAAGAGAAAATCTTTCTGCTCGTTAGTATCAGAGAACTACGTGCACCTTGAATCCTCATTATCACGTACTCATGCACTGTGAGATCACTCCACCTATGTAACACCTGGGGTACGTAGGTAGCTCAATATGAGTGCTGTTGCTTTATTAAATAAAAAAAACTTTAGTTACTCCTAAAAAAAATATGAACTACGTTGAGTCTGATTCCCCATAAAATGCACCTGGAGCAATGGGGATATGTAGGCAGCCTTGGGGTTCGACTCAAATGTATTAACCATTGTATTTCAGGCAATGTGATTAGCACTCAAGATGCCAGTCATCACAGGAGCAATTTCAGAATGCTGAATTGACACATTAATGGGGATACAGGCCCTAATCTCTATATTTTCTGTCTTTATTCAATACTAAAACGGGGAATGGAAGAATGAAAAAAAAAAACATATGTTTTCAACCCTTATGACAGTTTATCATTCAAGAGAGTCAAAATAAAAAAAAATAACAAAATTGTAAAGGTAGACCATTCAATCAAAGTATGGCGAAATCGTTTTCAAAAATTTTCTTTATTCGACAATGCATTATGCAATATGTAGCTTTTTTCTCTTTTGTTTTAATTCTTTTTTCTCTACCTTTAGGTCCAAAAAGAAGAAATTTATCCCTTCTCTAAGGATGACCAATTACCATCAAAAAACAAAAGCCTCAGCCATATTCACAAATGTAGTCAAAGAGCCTGTAGGGTTTGTCATGCAACCTTTGTCCAAAGGATTTCAAATCATGATGAAGATGGGTTATACTCAAGGAACCGGATTAGGGCGTGATGGTAGGGGAATAAAGCAGCCAATCCCTGTAGTAGACAAGTAAAACCGACATGGATTAGGATATGATCCGGGCAGCACTTCTTGTAACATCAAAGAACCTTTTTTTACCCTCAACGGTCAGTTCATCCTGCAAGGAGATACTGAGCTGTACTATAAGTTTCCAGAACCTTGGCTTAGTAGGGAGGAACAGAAGATTTTACCGGGATTGGAGATATTTTTCAATGAGGCTAGAAATTTGGACTTAATCAAAAGTTGGTTTATCCAAAAACCAAAAATGAAAAAAGAAAATGACTGGGTGGATAATCAGGAACTTGGAGTCCTTAAGAAGCTTTTCACTTTGGAGTCCTCTGAGGAAGGGGATTTTGATCTGGTGTCTTTGATGATACCTTTTGGCAAAAGCATTGAACATAAGTGGAGTATTGAGTGTCAGGCAAAAGACGGGCCTATAGAATTTAAAATGTTTTTAGGAAACCATCCTCCACATCCATCTCATGAAAATACCTTTTCACCCCTTTCATATGGATATCATACCGATAGCTCATCTTCCAGCCAATCTACCTTGCATACCCAGTCAGAAGACTCTGATAGTGAGGAAATTGAATGTGAACCTTTATCTATATACATTTGCATGCAAGATGTTATTTATGACAGTGAATTTAATAATGATGAATCACTTGATACGACTGAAACAAATATAAAACTCATGGAAGAGTCCATTGTAATTAATATTGGTACAGAAAATGCTGTAAAAGAAGTCAAAATAGGTTCATCCCTCTCCCCAACTGAACAGTCTGTGTTTATTGCATTGTTAAAAGAGTATGTAGATGTGTTTGAATGGTCTTATGCTAATATGCCTGGTGTTAATAGAGAAATTGCGGAACATCGCATTAATTTACATCCTGAAAGCAAGCCTAAGCAGCAAAAGCTCCGCCGAATGAAACCAGAGATTAGTCTGAAAGGGAAAGAAGAATTCCAGAAATAGCTTGATGTCAAATTCATCCAAGCTGTAAAGCATCCGAGTTGGCTCGCCAATATAGTGGTCGTACCTAAAAAGGATGGGAGAGTTCGGGTATTGTAGGCGTGTTTTTATTTCACCTACGCGGGATGAGTGCGTATTTGTATTGACTACCCCATTGTTAAGGTTTTATTGAAAATTGTTTTGTATTGAAAGAAGTCGCCAACAATTATTTTTAGGAAGAATCATAAACCTAATTGGATATGGGAAAATCGTAGGGACAAATTATCCAATGGAGATTTCCCCGTCCTGACTCCATAGATGGTACGAATATTGTCATAATGATCCACATTCGCCCAAAGTTGGCCTCTACTAAATATCGATTCATTGCAGATTTTATGCCAAAGAATAATCATATAATATTTTAATTACCCTAAAAATATTTTAGTCTAGGTTGGTTCAGGAAACACATAAAAGACTAATTTTTAGTGACAAGTTATTATGCAATCAATATTTCAGGGAACCTAACAGGTTGTCCAAATTAATCTGATTAATGTTAGAACATTTCTTTAGGTCTTTGATTAGCAATAATAACATGTGCGTGATAAAAGCAATAAAGCAGGGACAATCATATAACATGCATATAATGATCAGGCAAGTATGATAATATATGAAAAGAAATAAATACTAAGAAAGAGAAAGGTTTAGAATATACAGTAGAGCGAATTTATATTAAAGATCAACATCATGAAATAAGTCGTTAGTACCTTCAACATAAAAATATAATTTATTCACGGATCCTCAGGTATTATACCGTGGCTTAGATTGAGGAGCGCAACGATCTGTAGGCGGAGCAATCGTGGAACCAAGAACGCAGTGTGATTAAGAATTGATTGACCGGTTTTTTCACCATATACCCCCGACAAATTGGAAAATTCACCATATACCCTCAATGTTTCAAATATGCACCATATACCCCTGAGTTTTCGAAAACGTTCACCATATACCCTTGACTTTTCAAAATCGTTCACCAAATGCCCTTTTGGTAACGGACGTTAAGTCGCCGTTAGAGTTATTTACAATTTTGCCATTATCAACCCTAAATCCTAATTCTAATCTAACCCTAACCCTAATCTAACTCTAACCTTAATTCTAATCTAACCCTAATCTAACCCCTAACCCACTCTCCCTCCCCTCCACCCCCACCGACCCCCCCATCCCTCCCCCTCCCCTCCCCTCCACCCCATCCCACCCCCCCTAACACTCCCCCTCCCCTCCCCTCAGCCCCATTGACCCCCCACTCCCCCCCTCTCTCCTTCCCCATCGTCGGCTCCCCACCCCCACCTCCTCTCCTTCCCCCGTCGCTGCTCCCCCACCCCCCCCCCTCCCCTTCCCTCGTCGTTGCTCCCCGTCGATTTCCCTCCCCCCCTCCCCTTCCTCGTCGCTCCCCATGGATTTCCCTCCCCCGCGATTTCTTCTCAATCCTCCCCTGTCGTTTCCCCCGCCATCCGTCAGATCTCGGACTCCGCGATTTCTTCTCACTCCTCCCTGTCGTTTTCCCCCTGCCAGCCGTGAAATTAGGCCGTGAAATCCCTGTCGAAATTACTGTGACGGGGGAGGTGATGCGGATCCAAAGGCATCAAACCAAGATGAGCCGGTTTTGCTTTTGATGGAACACATGGGCTTCACTTTGATGGCTAACAAGCATGCATTTGTGTCGTGTGTCACTTGGCTCGAGGAAGAAACTGATTAGCATTTTAAATTAGTGTCATTATTAGTTTAAAATGTTAGTTAATTAGTTGAGTTGTTTTTAGTTCAATAATGTCCGAAAATCCCTTAGAGATTTCGGTGGTTAAGTGTTTAGTTGTCATGGTTGTATTTTAGGAAAGTTACCTTAATTTGGTAGAATGGAGTGGCGTGCAAGGGGCCTGTCCTTGGGCGTGTCATTTGGATGTAATTAAGGAAAGTACTTGTTGTCTTTCCTTAAGTTAGAGTTTCCTTAAGTTTAGCTTGATTCTAGGCTACAATTAAGGAGGGGATACTTTCCTAATTTACTTGATTGTGCCGTGAGTTATGGTATGCTTGAGGAGCAAGGTTTTCTTGCTCACTCCATTTTAATAATAGGCGCCTTACCTATTGAATGGTTAGAGTGATTTTATGATAAAACCGTTGTTATTGTTTGTGAGTTAATTCATAAGCTTTAATCTTCCATTAATTGATATTCAGGAGTGTTTATTAATTAGTGTTTAAACAACTTAATTCCAGGAGTGGTTTGAGTGTGTTTAAGATTCTTGTGAGTGTTTCAGGAGTGATCATTCACTAAGAAATATCCCTTATTACTTGTTCTTATTTTCGGTTTTTCCATTGTTCCTATTTATGTTGGCGTGGACTCTTGAATTTTTAACTATCCTATTTGAGCATTAATATCAAGTGGTATCAGAGCTTGAAGAGGAAGGGACGTTTCGTGGCTGTTTTGATCATCCCAGTACAAACAGTTTTCTGGTGAGTTTTGTTTCCACTCGTTCTCCCTATTTAGAACGTCTTTTGGGGTGATTCTTGAGCCTAAACTGGTCTATTCCAAGTCTAGTTTACTTTTCTAAAATTTCGTGAGATTTGGAGTTCGTTTGATATGGTTTTTAGATACTTCTTGTGAGTCGTGTTAATTTGGTACGAATCTGGCGCGACTGACTTTGAAGAAAAACTGGGAGCATCCTATTTCGAATTTTTGAATGATTCTAGTTGGAGGTGTCTTCTAAGATCCCAAATTTACTTTTGTTAAAATTTGGTAATTTTTTACCACTTGTGGAATCTGCAGTTTATTAGTGAAGTTAGGTCAGTTTTCTTGTTGTGACTGTTATAATGTCGAGTGAAATGGAAAAACTAGCTAAGGCTATAGAGGACATAGCTAAGATGCAATTTGATTTTCAAGAAAAATATAATGCTGATTCGAGTCATGTTAGTAGACTTGAAACTATAATGGATGCTATAACTTCTATTATCACTAAGAAGTTGGATAAAAATAGTGTTGATTACATTGGACTCTCGGATGAAGATGATGAAGTTAGGGTTGTTAAACCTATTTTCAATGATGATAGGGGATTAAAATTGGATGATTTCACTGGTGATTCTAGTCTGGAAGATTTACTTGAGTGGATTCGACAATTGGAGAAGGTGTGTGATTATAGGGGGTTTGATGATCAAAGGAGATTCAAGATAGCTTCAGTTAGATTGACCAAGTATGCTGGTATTTGGCTCGAAAATTTAAAGGCAAAACGTGCAAGAAAGAAGAAAGACAAGCTTAGTAGTTGGACTAAGTTGAAAGAGAAGCTCAAGGAGAAATTTTTGCCAAGTGATTACGAGCAAAAACAGTACATAAAGTTGACTACTTTGTGTCAAGATACGTTGAGTGTGCATGAGTACACTATGGAATTTGATAAATTGTGCCTTATTTGTGACATAGAAGAAAGGGAAGCAATGAAAGTTGCTCGTTACATCAAAGGCTTGAACCGTCCTATTGCAAGGAAGGTAGAGGTGTCAACTTACACTACGTTTGATGAAGTGTGTAGATTGGCGCTTAAATTTGAATCTC
This sequence comes from Beta corolliflora, assembly GCA_947648045.1. Lineage (NCBI taxonomy): Eukaryota > Viridiplantae > Streptophyta > Magnoliopsida > Caryophyllales > Amaranthaceae > Beta > Beta corolliflora. The sequence goes on along the minus strand of CANSZD010001256.1, from coordinate 313,134 downwards.
ATGAGAAAGAGGACAAGCCAAAAACGTCCTATGCTAAAACTGGTAACTCTTTCAAACCTTCTTCTTATTCTTCTTATTCATCTTCTAACAAGAACTATGAAGGGTCTAAGAAAGAACATGCAACGACAGATGATAAAAGGGTCGAAAAACAGAAAGTTTTCGTTCCTAGGGAAAAGTTTGAAGAAAATCGGAAGTGTTTCAAGTGTCAAGGAAGAGGACATATTGCTAGTAATTGTCCAACAAAGAAAGCTCTCATCATGAGGCAATACATAAAATTGAATGAAGAAGAGGAGTTGTACGAATTTGTGCCTAGAGAAGACACGGTTGAGAGTGAGGAAGAAGATGCATATGCCGAAGATGACAGTAGGCTTATTGGTGTTGTTAGGAGGGTTTTACATGTTGATTGCCTCCCAAACAAAGAGCAAAGAGAGAACTTGTTTCAGACTCGTTGCAAAGTGGGTGAAAACACTTGTAACATGATCATTGATAGTGGTTCTTGTACCAATGTTGTTGCGGCAGATTTGGTGAGCAAATTGAGTCTTGTTGTGAGGGATAATCCACGCCCCTACAAGTTGAGTGGGCTTGATGATACGGGACTTAGGGTGAAGAAACAAGCGTTACTTTCTTTTTCCATAGGGAACTACAAAGATGAGCTATGGTGTGATGTGCTTCCCATGAATGCTTGTCACGTTTTACTTCGAAGACCATGGCAATTTGGTAGAAAGGTGATACATGAAGGAGACTCCAACGTGTATACTGTTTTAGTTGGTTCAAAGAGGATTAGATTGCATCCTTTGGATCCTAGTGCCGTGGTTCACAAGAAGGAAGAAAAGAAGACTAGTTTGTTTCTTTCTTCCAAAGAATTCGAGAAGGAGATTGAAGATGAAGGCGTGTGCTATGCCTTAGTCATCAAACATGCTGCTGCAAGTGAAGTGAAGCCAAGTAATCCACAACTTGATTCACTCATGAAGGAATTTTGTGATGTATTTCCGAAAGATCTTCCACAAGGGCCGCCACCCCTAAGGGGAATTGAACATGCCATTGACTTAGTTCCGGGAGCTCCTTTGCCTAATAAACCTGCTTATAGGTGTGATCCAAGTGCTTCCAAAGAACTTCAACGGCAAATTGAAGAGTTGATCGAAAGAGGGTATGTAAGAGAAAGCATGAGTCCTTGTGCGGTTCCCGCTTTACTTGTGCCTAAGAAAGATGGTACATGGAGAATGTGCATTGATAGTAGGGCCGTGAATAATATCACTGTGAAGTATAGTTTTCCCATGCCTAGATTGGAGGATATGCTAGATGAACTCAATGGAGCTTCGATTTTCTCAAAAATCGATCTTAGAAGTGGTTATCATCAAATGAGGATTAGAGAAGGAGATGAATGGAAAACTGCATTTAAGACTAAACAAGGTCTTTATGAGTGGATGGTGATGCCCTTTGGCTTATGCAACGCCCCTAGCTCTTTCATGTGACTTATGAATGAGGTACTTCGTTCCTTTTTAAACAAGTTTGTTGTTGTTTATTTGGATGATATCCTTGTTTATAGTAAAAGCGATGATGATCATTTGCTACATTTGAGAAGCTTATTTGAGAAGCTTAGAGAACAAAAACTTTTCGGCAAGATGGAAAAGTGTGAGTTCCTTGTGTCAAGCATAGCGTTTCTTGGTTACATTGTTTCCAAGGAAGGAGTTCATGTTGATCCTTCTAAGGTGCAAGCAATATCTTCATGGCTGGCCCCTACTAATGCTCATGAATGTCGAAGCTTCCATGGCTTGGCTTCGTTCTATAGAAGATTCATTCGAAACTTCTCTTCCATTATGGCTCCTATCACTGCTTTGTTGAAGAAAGGTGAGTTTGAATGGTCTCCTTTGGCGCAAAAGGCTTTTGAAGAAGTGAAAGAGAAGTTGTGTAGTGCTCCTATACTTTCTTTGCCGGATTTCAACAAGTTGTTCGAGGTAGAGTTTGATGCAAGCGGATTGGGAATTGGTGCTGTTTTGATCCAAGAGAAGCGCCCTATCTCCTACTTTAGTGAGAAGCTCAATGGTGCCAAACTGAATTATTCAAATTATGATCGTGAGTTTTATGCTATTGTTCGAGCTTTGGACCATTGGTCACATTATTTGAGGCCTAAACCATTCATCCTACACTCAGATCATGAGGCGCTCAAACATATTCATGGCCAACAAAAACTCAATCATAGGCACGCCAAGTGGGTTAAGTTTCTCCAATCCTTCACTTTCTCGTCCAAGTATAAGGAAGGAAAGAGCAACGTTGTGGCAGATGCACTTTCAAGGAGATCTTATTTGCTAGCTATGGTGGATGCAAGAGTAATGGGGTTCGAACACTTGAAGGAACTTTATAAAGAAGATGATGAACTTGGTTCGATTTTTGATGCTCCTAAAGGCTTGTTTATGGTTCAAGAGGGTTTTCTTTTTAAAGGAAACAAGTTGTGTGTTCCAAAGTGTAAGGTGTGTGAGCTTTTAGTTCGTGAAGTGCATAGTGGAGGTATTGCTGGTCATTTTGGCATTCAAAAGACACTTGATACTTTGAGTGAACATATTTATTGGCCTAGCATGATCAAAGATGTGCATATGGTGGTGAGCAAGTGTGCAACGTGCCAAAAGTCCAAAAGCACCTTTCATAAAGGGCTTTACACGCCTCTACCAGTTCCGGATCAACCTTGGGATAGTGTGAGCATGGATTTCATTGTTGGTTTGCCTAGAACTCAAAGGGGCAAAGATGCTATCATGGTGGTTGTGGATAGATTTTCAAAGATGGCTCATTTCATTCCCATGCACAAGACGGATGATGCTTCCCATGTTGCTGATTTGTATTTAAAAGAGGTAATTAGACTCCATGGCATTCCTAGAAGCATTATTTCGGATAGGGATTCTAAATTCCTTAGCCACTTTTGGAGATGTTTGTGGAAAATGGTAGGAACAAAGCTCTTATTTAGCACAAGCCATCACCCTCAAACTGACGGCCAAACTGAAGTTACTAATGGAACTCTTGGTTCTTTGTTGGGTGGCCTCGTGAGTAAGACGCAAAAGGATTGGGATGTGAAACTTGCACATGCGGAATTTGCTTACAACCGTTCACATTCAGCCACAACTTTGCGTTCTCCATTTGAGATCATTTATGGAGTTAATCCTTTTCTCCCTATTGATCTTGTTACTCTTCCTAGAAGTGAGATACATGCGGATTCAAAGAAAAGGCTGGAAGCTTTTAACAAGACTTGTGCGCAAGTTAAAGCTCAAATTGAGAAAATGAATCAGCAATACAAGCAACGAGCTAACAAGCATAGGCGCCAACCTAAGTTCAAGGAAGGTGACCTAGTATGGATACATTTGAGGAAGGAAAGATTTCCGAGCAAAAGAAAGAACAAGTTGATGCCTAGAGCTGATGGTCCTTTCGAAGTCATTGGGGTAGTTGGTAATGGTGCTTACAAAATCGACTTACCTAGTGATTATGGCAATGTGAGTGCTACTTTCAATATTGGTGATCTTTCTCCCTACCATGATGATGAGAATTTGAGGGCAAATTCTTTTGAAGAAGGGGAGAATGATGCGGATCCAAAGGCATCAAACCAAGATGAGCCGGTTTTGCTTTTGATGGAACACATGGGCTTCACTTTGATGGCTAACAAGCATGCATTTGTGTCGTGTGTCACTTGGCTCGAGGAAGAAACTGATTAGCATTTTAAATTAGTGTCATTATTAGTTTAAAATGTTTGTTAATTAGTTGAGTTGTTTTTAGTTCAATAATGTCCGAAAATCCCTTAGAGATTTCGGTGGTTAAGTGTTTAGTTGTCATGGTTGTATTTTAGGAAAGTTACCTTAATTTGGTAGAATGGAGTGGCGTGCAAGGGGGCTGTCCTTGGGCGTGTCATTTGGATGTAATTAAGGAAAGTACTTGTTGTTTTTCCTTAAGTTAGAGTTTCCTTAAGTTTAGCTTGATTCTAGGCTAGAATTAAGGAGGGGATACTTTCCTAATTTACTTGATTGTGCCGTGAGTTATGGTATGCTTGAGGAGCAAGGTTTTCTTGCTTACTCCTTATAAATAATAGGCGCCTAACCTATTGAATGGTTAGAGTGATTTTATGATAAAACCGTTGTTATTGTTTGTGAGTTAATTCATAAGCTTTAATCTTCCATTAATTGATATTCAGGAGTGTTTATTAATTAGTGTTTAAACAACTTAATTCCAGGAGTGGTTTGAGTGTGTTTAAGATTCTTGTGAGTGTTTCAGGAGTGATCATTCACTAAGAAATATCCCTTATTACTTGTTCTTATTTTCGGTTTTTCCATTGTTCCTATTTAAGTTGGCGTGGACTCTTGAATGTTTAACTATCCTAGTTGAGCATTCATATCGGGAGGGAAGGGGGAGGGAGCAGCGACGGGGAAAAGGAAGGGGAGCAGCGACGGGGGAAGGGGGAGGGGAGCAGCGACGGGGAAGGGGAAGGGGTGGGGAGGTGGTGGGGGGGGTCAGTTGAGGGGAGGGGGAGGGTTGGGGTGGAAGGGAGAGGGTGGGGGGTGGGGTGGGGCTGGGTTAGGGGTTTGATTAGGGTTAGATTAGGATTAAGATTAGAGTTAGATTAGGGTTTAGGGTTAATGATGGCAAAATAGTAAATAAAGCTAACGGTGAGTTAACGACAGTTAGAAAAAGGGCATATGGTGAACGTTTTCGAAAACGCAGGGGTATATGGTGCATATCTGAAACATTGAGGGTATATGTTGAATTTTCCAATTTGTCGGGGATATATGGTAAAAAAACCGTTGATTGAAAGTATTGAAAGTATTTAAGTGTTTGAGTGTTTGAGAATTCGAAGTATGTTTCAGAGTATTCGAGAGAATTTTGTGTGCGTAAAATAATAATATCAAAAGCCATCCGTAATTCGGGAAATTTCGGATATTTATAGGCGAAAAGAAACGTGCGCTACACGCAAGACATGGGCCAGGCGCAATCCTACGTGGGAGACGCGGTGCCACGCGTCAGGCGAACATTGGTGTGCCTGACGCAGCCAGCCCAATCAGGTTTAGGCACGTGTAAACGCGTTTTGAAAAGATAGAAAAGAAATTTGCGTCTCACATAAGGCTTACGTCAGACGCATGACTCTGTGTAAGTCACAAAATCTACATGTCAGGCGCTCATTGGCACGCCTGACGCGATATGCCGAATATGTTGGACGCACGTGGGGTGCTGAGCGCAGCCCCCGTGTCTGGCGCATATTCTGGAATATTCGAGCATACTCCATTGCGCTTCTTTCGAAGATACCTTTTTTATCCCTAAAATTCCGGAGATGGAAATTTACGGATTAAAAATCTGATTTATTTATCGAAGATAAAAAAATATTTATGAAAAATATATATTAAAATAATAAATATTAGATTGGGCTTTTAAAATGTATTTAAACCATTTTATGGGCTTGAAATACAATTAATCATCATGAACAATTAATTGGGTTGTAGACTATCAATTCAAAACACATTTTGGATTGGTTCTTTAAATTGCTCTTCTATTGGGTCGCGCCAACTAATGTCGCGATATGTTTCATCATGGGATCCCTAATTGGGGAAACACGATTATGTGTCAACCCCCCACTTTGGCTGAGGTTCAGGAAACCGAAAGTCAAAGTATACGGTGTCGGGACGAAGAACGATTCTAAACGCTCTGCAGTTTGGAACTGATCTATTTACGCCGGTCTATGCAAAACAAAGTTAGTATGCAGGATAATAACTACAAGCAATCTGATTACCTGCAGGAGAAGATGTTAGCATATAGGTGCAAACAACTCAGATAAGCACATAATGATGTAATAATGCAAACTTAGACTCTCTAAGAATGCATGAGACGCTATGCAAGGATTAAGGTTATGCAAAGCTAAGGGAGATGACACGTCATGCAAGGTCAGGGTTATGCAAGACTAGGTTGTATGAAATGCAATGCAAGGTCAGGGTTTTGCAAGGCTGTAATGCAAGGTCGGGATTTTGCAAGGCTAGAAGATGTGGATATGCAATGCAAGGTCAGGGCTTTACAAAGCTAGAATATCAGGATATGTAGAATGATCAGAAATGGAGAGAAAGATTTCCGAAAATCGTTTTTTGTAAATGATTGGGGTCCGTAAATGAAGTCCGCAGATTACAACTTTTCGGGAGTTTGATTTGAACTGTAGGAACCACCACACGTAGGAAGCCCCCACTTTGGGTGAGCTTGCCTTGAATTAGGCTTGAGCCTTAATCGAAATCATGATCTGATATTGAAGCGCAGTTGCTATGTCTCGAACATTGAAAGTTTTCACTAGGGATTGTACTGGTGATTTTTCTTTGGGAAGTTGATATAGGCAAAGTCAAGTACCGCCAGAGACCACGGAATTATTGGAGAGTCCTTCGGGGAGAAGGAGAGCTTGGATTGAAAAATAAAAGGATTGAATTTGTGACTTAAATAAATGTAGGTGGGAAAAGGCTTTAACGAGGCTAGGTTCAGACTCGAGTCTATGTCGGGATCTAAAAAGAGATTGCTCCTGAACTCTAGAAAATCAAATCATTAGACCATGACTAATTTGTTTTATTGAAGCGGTCGGACCTCGAGATGAGGATTCCTACGTATCCTTGCGGAATCAGACCATTCGTAGTTCTGGATCTGATTTCTTTTATTATTATTATTTTTTTGTTGCTCTAACTTTTGCCTAGGCCGCCCTTTCGGGTTTTCAACCTAGCGGGCTTGGACACACCTTGAAAAATGAGTTAGGGTTGATGAAAGGTTGAATGGTTTAAGGCTTGAGGCTTTGATGAAAGGTTAAAGGCTACTGTAAGGATTATGAATTTGGATTATATGGATTAAAGGTTTGATGAATCGAAGGGATTGGAATGAGGGGTAGAGCTTGTGTGCAATCCCCCTAGCTTGACATTTATTTGCATTTGGCTCTTTCTTTTTGAATATTTTCTTTTTGTCCTGTGCGTTTTTGCTTTTTTCATTTTTTCGCACTTTGAATTTTTTCACTATTTTATTTTGCCTGGCATTGATTTTTTTTTTAGTGAGGCTTGCACACAAGTTTGGTTTAGGGTATTGGAAGGCTTGAAGGATATTTGTGGAGCATTGATGTTGAAGGGATTTTGGTTAAGTATCATGGAGGATGATGGTTTAAGGGATTTTTTGTTTTAGATTGCATGGATGGCTTATGAAAGGTAATGGAAGGGAGAGGGTAATAACTCCTGATCCAAAGTATGTCCTCTTTTTTTTATTCTTCTTTTTTTCAGATCTCTTTTTATTATTGTAGTCAAGTTCATTAGGTGATTTAAGTTTCATCATTGAATTAGAAGCATAAATTAAATGATGGAAGGCCAATAAAAATGAAAATGCAATTATTTTATTAATTAGAAATAAATAGAACACGACTTATTAGAAATAAAGTCCTAAATGACATAGACTCGATCGAAAATGAAATGAAAGAGTTAGGGGAGGGACTCTCCGACTCAACCTAGAAAACTAGCGTTAAATGACTAACCCTCGGCGTTATATAGGCGCTGCCCAAGGGGTTGCCGCTATTGATGACTTTTGCTGCAGGCGGAATTGGCAATCTACCGTCTTCAACCATATCCTGCAGGTGATTCTTTAAGGTCCAACACGCAGATGTTGGGTGTCCATTCCCGTGGTGGTACTTGCAGTAGGCATTAGGATCCCACCTCTTGGATCTATTCTCTGGAGCAGGGTCTGGAGTAGGGCCAATAGGCTCAAGTGCTCCCTTCGCATGAAGTCTAGTGAAGGCTTCTTCTAGGGACATGCCTAAAGGTGCGAATGTTCTTTGAGGCTTTGGAGCTAGAAGGGCCATTGTTACTCTTCTTGAAAGAGTTGTTGTTGTTGTTACCCTTGTTCTTGTTGGCTTGTACCTCCTCCTCAATCAGCAGGCCTACCTTATAGAGCTACGTGAAAGATTCTATGGGTTGGAATTTAATATGATCCCCATACTTAGGCTGCAGGTTACGGATCACCAGGCGAACTTGATCCTCCTAAGATGGCCTGTTAATCATTTGGGCCGTTTTATCCCTCCATCTGTTAAGGAAGGTGACAAGGTCTTCGTTGGAGTTTGTTTGGTTAACTCCAACTCACGAAGGCCAATAGGAAGCTGAGTATTGTAGATGTATTGTTTGTGGAACTCTTCTCTGATATAGTCCCAATCATTCAGCTTGGCTTTGTTCAGTGATCTAAACCACTTGGATGGATGTGCATCCAAGGTTAGAGGAAAAACATAAGCAAACAGGTCCTTGCTCATGCGCTTGAGAGCCATAGAGATAGAAAATGCCCTTAAGTGATCATCTGGGTCTTCGACCCCCTTGAGTTTTAGGAGGTCACCCAATGTTACCTTTTTAGAGAGTTTTTCCCTTAGTTCAGGATCAATGATGTCATGGCCATGAGCCTGACTCTCGAGTGCAGGAATTGACTGGATCAATTGCTCGAGTTTTTCAAACCTCAGTTCTGTGTTGGTCTTGATCGGTGGTGGAGTGTCGCCTTGCTCGTCTTCTTCAGTTAGCTTCTCCCTTAGTGCCTTAATCTCATTGTCTTGTTCCTCAATACGAGAGTTCATCAGTGTGAGTTGGGCCATAATGGCATTAAGCTGTTCATTAGTGTCCCCCATTTCAGATGATGCTTCAGAAGAGTCAGAGGATTCGTCTGAAAAAGTGAAGATGCACTTGACGAGCCTAGGTTTTGACATGAGCTAGACTTATATAGGCCTAAGATGGACTCTAATGCTAGCGGGCCTAATATGAATGCATGGACTCGAATTTGATGGACCCTATATGAATGCCAAATGGACTCTAATGCATATGGCCCTAGAATGAATGCAAGATGGATTGGATTTGGTTTTGAAAGGAACCCCTTTGTTTTATCTTTTGCTAGGAAAAGATGATGGATTAATTTTGAATTTTTTTTTTTGAAATGTCGTAGTATGATGATGATTAGTAAATGTTTTCGAAAAAGGTAAAATAGAATATGGTGTAGGATTGATTTTGAAAAAAGTAAGTTTTTTGAAATTGGTGAATATGGTAAGGTAGGATTGACAGGGGAGATTAGTTAAACAGCAGGGAGAAAGTGGGAAGAGGTAGACATGCATAATGACTCTAACTCTACATAACCATTTTAGATGCACATTTTATGACAGACTCGACCTTCCATGAAAAGACTGAGTTTTTTGAACTAGGTGGGACTCCTAAAATGACCATTTTTTATTACGCGAATGCAGACCAATCGAACATAGGACCGAACATAAGATCGACCACTACGACGAATAAATCAAGGAAAAGTATGCGATGCACAGACTGCGTGCCACGCAGCATTGCTGCGCGCGACACACAGTCGTGCGTATGGCGCGGGAGTGGTGCGCCAGGCGCAACTTAATGCGCTTGGCGCACTACTCCCCCGACACGTTTTTCAGAGATTTAGTCGAAGTTTTGGCCAATTAATGATTTTGTTTCGACGCGATTTTTAGGAACGACGCATAATAATGACAAATTGATAGGATAATAACAGGCAACAATTGCAATCACAGGCAAATGTCATAGAACATGGATGCAAAAGTTCCAACCTAAAGTCCAGTTCTATGTTTAAAACTATTGGCCAGGTTTAGGTTCAGTCTGAAAGGGTCCATGACTAAGAGATTGATCCCATGCTTCGTACCCCTGCTTAAAGAGGTGGCCACGTGTATGACGCACTCCAGTCTCAAGTCAGGAACAAGAGAATAATGCCATGGTTGGGTAGATTTGCTTGTGACTAAGATCCAACGCTATCGCTCAGGATGCTTTTTGGAAGGACAAAGCGCAAACCCCTCGGGAGTGACCTTACACATTGAACATGTGCTAATGAGGCAAGGTAGATTGTCCTTATGGTGGCTGAACAATAGTCTTGCATATGCAAAACAATATATTATTCTAAGGCATAAAAATAAGAATGAATCGTATTTTTCAAGTTTCACCCACACATTTAGAAAAATTAATTTTTTAAAATCCTCCCTAGTGAAGTCGCCAAATTATAGGCGTGTTTTTATTTCGCCTACGCGGGATGAGCGCGTATTTGTATTGACTAACCCATAGTTAAGGTTTTATTGAAAATTATTTTGTATTGAAAGAAGTCGCCGACAATTCTTTTTAGGAAAAATCATAAACCTAATTGGATATGGGAAAACCGTAGGGACAAATTATCCAATGTGGATTTCCCCATCCTGACTCCATATATGGTCAAAGTGAACCAAGGATTGAGTTCGGGGGTGAGGGTACGAATATAGTCATAATGAACCACATTCGCCCAAAGTTAGCCTCTACTAAATATCGATTCATTGCAGATTTTATGCCAAAGAATAATCATATAATATTTTAAACACCCTAAAAATATTTTAGTCTAGGTGTTTCAACAAACACATAAAAGACTAATTTTTAGTGACAAGTTATTATGAAATCAATATTATATGGAACCTAACAGGTTGTCCAAATTAATCTGATTAATGTTAGAACAGTTCTTTAGGTCTTTGATTAACAATAATAACATGTGGGTGATAAAAGCAATAAAGCAGGGACAATCATATAACATGCATATAATGATCAGGCAAGTATGATAATATATGAAAAGAAATAAATAAAAAGAAAGAGAAAGGTTTAAAATATACAGTAGAGCGATTTTATATTAAAGATCTACATCATCAAATAAGTCATTAGTAACTTCAATATAAAAATATAAATTAATCAAGGATCCTCAGGTATTATACCGTGGCTTAGATTGAGGAGCGCAACGATCTTTAGGCGGAGCAATCGTGGAACTAAGAACGCAGTGTGATTAAGAATTGATTGAAAGTATTGTTTGAGTGTTTGAGAATTCGGAGTATGTTTCGGAGTATTCGAGAGAATTTTGTGTGCGTAAAATAATAATATCAAAAGTCGTCTGAAATTCGAGAAATTCGGGATATTTATAGGCAAAAAGAGACGTGAACGCCACGCAAGACCTGCGCCAGGCGCAGTCCTACGTGGCAGACGCGGTGCCACGCGTCAGGCGCCCATTGGTGTGCCTGACGCAGCCAGCCCAATTAGGTTTAGGCACGTGTAAACGCGTTTTGAAAAGATAGAAAAGAAAGTTGCGTCTCACACAAGGCTTACGTCACACGCAGGACTTTGTGAGAGTCACAAAATCTACGTGTCAATCTACGTGTCAGGCGCTCATTGGCACGCCTGACGCGATATAGCCAATGTTCTGAACGCACGTGGCGCGCTGAGCGCAGCCCCCGCGTCTGGCGCATATTCTAGAATATTCGAGCATATTCCATTGCGCGTCTTTCGAAGATACCTTTTTTATCCCTAAAATTCCGGAGATGGAATTTTACGGATTAAAAATCTGATTTATTTATCAAAGATAATAAAATATTTATGAAAAATATCTATTAAAATAATAAATATTTGATTAGGCTTTTAAAATGGATTTAAAACATTTTATGGGCTTGAAATACAATTAATCATCATGAACAATTAATTGGGCTTTAGACTATCATTTCAAAACACATTTTGGATTGGTTCTTTAAATTGCTCTTCTGTTGGGTCGCGCCAACTAATGTTGCGGTATGTTTCATCATCGGATCTCTAAATGGGGAGACACGATTATGTGTCTACAGGTATGCATTGATTTTCGAGATTTGAATGCTGCATCACAAAATGATTAATTTCCTCTACCCCACATTGATGTTCTCGTGGATAGTACGGCCGGTCATGTAATGTTTTCCTACATGGATGCATTCTCAGGGTATAATCAAATACTCATGGCTCAAGAAGATATGACAAAGACATCTTTCATCACTCCGTGTGGCACCTTCTGTTATCCAGTTATGCCTTTTGGTCTCAAGAATGTCGGAGCCACATATTAAAGGGATGCAACCACTATCCTTCATGACCTCATCCACGACATTGTAGAGGTCTATGTTGATGACATGATTGGGAAAAGTGAAGATTGTGAGGGGCATAATCCTGCACTAAGGTCCTTTTTTGAAAGAATTAGGAAATACAATCTAAGGCTAAACCCTCAAAAGTGTGTGTTTGGCGTCACTTCGGGGAAGTTGTTAGGATTCATTGTCAGTCAAGACGGTATCAAAGTGGACTCTGAAAAGGTAAAAGACATTCAAGAGCTACCTCCTCCAAAAACAGAAAAAGAAATAAGAGGATTTCTAGGCAGAATCCAATATATCAGCAGGTTCATCTCACAAATCACTATGAGGTTGTAACTCATATTTTAGCTGCTCAGAAAAGGGGCATCGCATGAGTGGAACGAGGAATGTCAGGAAGCTTTTTATTCCATGAAAGAGTATCTTTTAAATCCACTTGTTCTAATGCCGCCTAGACCAGGGGAACCTCTAATTTTGTACCTTACTATTACAGAAACGGCTATGGGAGCTTTCTTAGCCCAATATCAAGAAGGAACAAAGAAGGAAGTTGCCATATACTCTCTCAGCAAGAAATTCCTGGAGTATGAGACATGATATACCCCAACTGGAAAAAGCATGTGTTTCCTTGGTCTATGCCACAAAGAAGTTGAGGCATCACCTCCAAACTCATACCACCTAGCTGATCTCAAGACTTGATCCTATCAAGTATTTGTTTGAGGAACCCATTCTTAGTGAAGGATTGGCGAGATGGCATGCTATGCTTTCTGAGTTTGATATTCAATGTGTCAGCCAGAAATCTGTCAAAGGAAGAGCCATATCTGAAGCCTTAGCGGAAGGACCAGTGTCAGGAGATGAATATGATGATGCATTCCCTGATGAGTACTTCTGTTTCATTGACAATTCACAATGGTGCATATATTTTGACGGAGCTTCTAATAGGAGAGGTAATGGAGAAAGGGTTTTGTTAGTAGATCCCGATGGAGTCTATATTCCATTTGCTGTCAAGCTGGATTTCCCAATAACAAACAATACAGCTGAGTATGAAGATTCCAATCTCATCATATCTCAAACAATTGGAATTGGGAGGGTTAGATATGAGAGACTTCAGCTCTACACATAATATCTTCAGGAGTTAATCCCTTATTTTGATGGAATCAGCTTCAAACATCTTCCTCGGGAACAAAATAGTTTCACTGATGCTTTAGCCAATCTCGCTGTTAATTTAACATGGGAAAATGGTACAAAAATCCAGCCAGTTTTAATTGAAGAAAGGAAGGGACCTACAGTGACGGTAGCACAAATTGTGTCCACACTGGCTCAACAAGATGATGATGATGTCTGGTATAAGGAAATCATGAATTTTTTGGAAAATATGCAATATCCAGAGGGAAGTGGCAAGAAGGACCGCATAGCCATCAGAAGGCTAGCTGCTCATTTTCTCATACTAAAGGCAGACTATATCACAAAGGGTTTGATGGTACTCTACAACTCTACGTGAATGATAGCGAAAAACAAGCCATCAAGGAAGAAGTTCATGGAGGAGAATGTGGACCCCACATTAAAGGAAGAATGTTGGCTCGTAAAATTTTACGAGCAGGTTTCTATTGTAGCACTTTAGAAGGTGATTGCATCAGCTTTGTCCGTGCCTGCAAGCAATGTTAGATATTTGCTAACCTCAATCATATGCCACCTGTGTCACTACATAATATGACCTCACTTTGGCCATTTTTGAGTTAGGGCATAGACATAATCGGACAAATTCATCCGAAGGCTTCAAATGGGCATCAATATATTCTTGTAGCAATTGATTACTTTTCAAAGTGGGTTGAAGCTGCATCATTTTCAAAGCTAGGGGCAAAGCAAGTCTCGAAATTTGTGATTAACAACATTATCTGTCGGTATGGCATACCTTTTGAAATCATCTCGGATAATGGATCAAAATTAGAGGGTCATCTGAAAACAACTCTCGCAAAATATGCAATCAAGCATCATGAGTCCTCACCTTATCGTCCCCAAATAAATGGAGCGGTGGAAGCAACCAATAAGACAATCAAGACTATTGTTGCCAAGATGACTGAGAAGACTAGGGAATGGCATGACAAACTCCCATATGCTCTTTGGGGGTATAGGATATCAATTAGGACTCCAACAGGAACAACCCCGTCTTATTTGGTTTATGGGATGGAGCCAGTCCTACCAGTTGAGGTGCAGATACAATCTCTCAGGGTCATAGCAGAAAGTGAAATATCGGAAGAACAATGTGTAGACACCAAATATTGAACCCCATTTTCGGATAAATAAAGGTTTTGAAAAATAAAAATAACAAAATCGTCATGCATCGTGGAGCGCGCGCCCCGGAGCGCGAGTTTCATTCAGTCGCACGATTTTCCAGTTTTGCGTTTTAGTCATACAGTTTCGGCTTAGAAGTATAATTTTCGTGAGTCGTAGTCAATTACAATAACCACCGTTTTAATAAAATGATTCATAGTATAATCATGCTCGTCGTTATTAATTTGACGAGTTTTCGTTAATTGTCTTAAGTTAGTCTTTCGGAAAAATGAAAAACGAGTCGCGATTAGGCGTCGGGATTTTAGTCGTATCCGAAAACCGGCATTAATCAGTTTTCTTGATGGTCAAGTCATTGTTCATTGGATAAAGAATAAGAATATATTCTTTATCCACTAAACACATCCTTATCCATTAGTTAGAGAATAAGAATCATGAAAAGATATGACAATAAGAATCAAATCCCATGTGTAAGAGGGGGAAATCCGGATTTTTTCCGGAAGAATCATGTGTGCGCCAAGCACACAATCATGCGCTAGACGCAAGATGTTGTGCCTAGCGTAGCTTCCTGCGCTAGGCGCAGCTTCCTGATCATTTTCGTTTTGCACGATTTTCAATGCAATTTTTTTTACGTATTAGGATGTTTTAGGAAGAATATTTTCTGAAAATCTGATATTGCCTCATTAATGAGGAAATCTAAAAAGAATAAGAATATTTGTGTTTCCAAAGAGATTTGATGATGTCATTAGGGTGAGGTCATTAGAGTGATGTCATTAAGTTGATTAAGGATGAAGAAAATCTGATTTTTTGGATGAAAAATCTGATTTTCTCCCTCTTTGAAACCCTAGTTCACATTCCTCATTTCTCTATAAATACCCTCCTCTTTTCACTTCAAAACCAAGTTGAAAAAAACACAATTCAACTTCACTCTCATCTTCTCTACTACTCTTCTCCTCCTTAATATTTTCATCGAAGCAAAAGTCTTAATAAGTAAGTAAAAGAAGTTCATCAAAAGGAAAAAACACAAAAAGAGTTTAAGTTAGCAATTAAGAATATTTAGAAACTCACTTAGAAATTAAGAAAAATCATAAAAAGAGGTAAAAAATTTGCAAAAAGGAAGTGCATCATTGAGCTAGCAAGGTAAGGTTGAAGTTCTTGTTATTTTGATTATCTTCTTAATCATCTACTAACCTTCTTTCTTGTTTTCTTCTTATCATTTTTTTAATCTTTGGGGTGATTTGGGTATGTGGAAGTCCTAATAGGTTCCCAACCTTAAATCACCCCGCCTACAATAGTCACCTCTAATGGGGTGACTCTTAGGAAATAATGTGATTATATGATTTTCCTTAATCAAGTTGTTATTCATCACCAAAAATGATTTCATTAAAAAATTCAAGAAAAATTGTGTAAAACCATCTCCATAAAAAAAATTGTGATGCTGTAATTATAATCAGTTTTAATTTCGCACTTCATTTCATTTTTTCGTCATTATTATCAGAATAGTTTGTTGGATTTAATATTTTTCAGATGAAGTGCAAGATGCTTCCAGAAATTGGGCTTTGGAATATATAAAAAATGAAATTTGTGTAAATAATTAAAAATCATACAACGTTGTTGTGCAAAACTGATTTTGTCCAGTACCACCTAGGATTGTTCTATCAATAAAGTTTAAAATAAAATCATTTAGATAAAACTAAAAATATAAAGTTTGAAGAAAACATCAGTAAATTTTCAAAAATATAAAAATCACATTCATATTAATTTTATACAATTTTACATCATTTTTAGAAAAATATTCATGTAAATCACTAAATTCCAGAAAACTGATTTTATTTTCAGTTAAGAAAATAAATAAAAAATGGTCTTAAAAATGTTTAATTCAAGTAAAAATTTCCATTCTAGTCTTTCAAAGTATCTAGAATGTTCATACCAAATTTCATTTCATAATAAGTTCAATAAGTTAGGTTTCAAAGAACAAATTGATTAAAGGCCATGTTTTGACCAGTTTTGACATAAAATTCACCATAATTCAAGTTATCACTAAAAACTTGTGAAGTTTTTGCACAACATAAATATCTCACTGATCTATCCATAGATATATCACATTATCCATTTGACGCTCTGTACAGAAAGTTATGATTTTTTTAAGTCAGTACAAGAATAAAATGGCAATCTGAAAAATGAAATAAAGTAATTAACTCAACTTTCATAAAAAAAAATGTTTTCTTCATACGATAATGTGAATGAAAAAAATGAAATTTTATGTTTCTCTTAAAATGACTCATTTTATCATGTAAATAAAAATCAATAAAAATTATCATAAAAAATCAAAATCAATGAAGTTAATTAATCTTTAACTTTCACAAATTCACAAATTCACAAATAAACATGAATTACAAAGCCCATTCAAGGAGGTGAAGATCAAGGAGAATCATGGTGAAGACCAAGATTGAAGATTTGTATAGATCATAGATTTTGTACATATTGTTGTATCATTCAATTAATCATAATATTTCTTTGTAGATAATTGTTGCATCATTCAATTAATAAAAAAAACAAGGAGATGTTTATGTATAATTTTCATAAATAATTCCTCAACAGCTTTTTAATAAAATGAGCAACCAATGTTACAGATATTGCATGTTGGGCCAATATATCATAGTATATGAATCAAATGACCCAATCTCAATTAAGAGGAAAAATTGCAAATCTAACTAAGTTAAATTCTATGATGATCCATCTTAAATTTTAAAAATGTATTCTCCATATTCAAATGGATTAATCATATAATTTGACATAATTAGATTGGTATTTATGATCTCCGAATTGATTTTAGGTCGTTTCACGTGTCTCGCTTTAAATGGCCAAATTCCAATTAGCCAAACACAAATCTCCAAATTCAATCTCAAATTGATCATTTCTCTCTAAATGACTTTATAATGTTCAAAAGATTATTTCTCAAAAGCCTTCAATTAGGAAGCAAACCTTCTAAGACCTCTCGAAAATCATAAACGTAATCACTATTAAGGTGCTTATTTCAATCCCCGATTAATCGCTAATTAGAGCAGGTAACTCAAACTTCTTTTAATCACTAATTAGGGTGATTATCTCCAATCATTATTTAATCACTAATTAGAGTGATTATCTTAAACCCTAATAATCGTTAATTCGGACGATTATTCTTCTCATTTAATCACTAATTAAAGTGATTATCTTAAACCCTAATAATCGTTAATTAGGACGATTATTCTTCCAATTTAATCACCATTAGAGTGATTATCTCAAACCTTAATGATCGTTAATTAGGACGATTATTTTTCTCATTTAATCACTAATTAGAGTGATTATCTTTAACCTTAATCATGATCAATTAGGGTGATTATTTCCTAACCTTTATTATTAATCACTAATCAAGGTGATTATCTTTCCATTTTAGTCACTAATTAGGGTGATTACTTATTTCCTTCCTTATTTAATCACTAATTAAGGTGATTATCTTAATATCATTTCAATCACTAATTGGAGTGATTACTTCATTTTAAATAGATTTGTTTAATTCTAAACGAGAGTTATTCATAATCTATTCCCTCCTCTTCATTCCCCAGTGGAATTGGCCATTTAGGTTGAGACACAAGCTCGAACTACGAAGGTTTTTGTTCCATGAGTGGATTCCAATCCCGCAATGATTGGTGTGTAGTGCAAATTCAGTGCTTAAACCTACCATGTACAAATGATATATTAGTCCTAAATAAAAATGGTTAATGTGTATATGTGCAAACTATGTGATTTTCTTTCTTTTTAATTGCCATGATTACTTTAAAATGGAAAATAACGCATTTAGTAAGTGCCCGTTCTTTAGAACGGAAGAGGAGACGAGTTCCAGACGTTCACACCTCTTAACCTAAACCCCGAACCCTATCTCATGGTATGAAAGACCAATTTTCATAAAAGCCTTATCCATATGAAGTCATCATCGTTTTAAATGATTTTTCTTGAAATTGATTTTGAAACGATTTATTAAATAAATTTGTCCCTATTCAGATATTAATAGGGTGACGACTTCCAAGTTTTCTAAAACTCATAGTCCAATGAGAGACTTTCGTGGGATTTAGACCGTTAATGAAGACAATGAAAAATCGGATACTACGGGCTGGCGACATCACTGGGGATCGAACTTCCACTTGAAGTATATGAGGTTTATACCTGAACAATGCGTTATTTTCCATATGTATATATAATAAAGAAAGTTAATCATGGCTATTCCCAATTTAATTTTTGTATATAGCATGCTTATGTGAAAATTACGTGTGCTTGGTAGTTTATCGATCCATACACGTGCACTCTTTTTAACCATTTTCTTATTAGGTCTGATACCTCTGTCTATTGGCAAGGGTCAGAATTTTAGAATGACAAATTAATGAATTAAAGGCGTAAAACATGCATCCGTGAGCTACTGCGACCGGCTCTGTCAGGAGCGTCCACCCTCGACGGACACAACGGAAGTGACTCGAGGCCACTTTAACATAAGCTCTCCTTAAATGAATCACCTTTTAGTTGACTTTTAGGACACAAGGTTCAATGCACACATGTCCTTTATTTATTTCAGTTATTAAATAATGTGGAAAAAACTTTCAAAAAATTCCTCAGTCCGTTTTCAGTCGGTCAATATTTCAGTAATCATTAAGTGTAGCTGAATTGCTGCCGAAATGATTTTTGAAATATTAAGAGTATTCTTGTTTATTTGTCACAAGTGTCATGTAAAAAATGTGTGCTCACCTTTTTTCAAAAAAAAAACTCACATTTACTTCATAATTATTTTTTTCAAAGACAAGATTGATTTTTTAAAAAAGAAAAAAAAATCCTATTTTGAAAATATGATCCCAAAACAAAAACAAAAAAAAATAAAAATTGAAAAATGAAAAGAGTCATAATTACTAGTTCAAATCGTGTCATGTTTAGGAATTAGAATGTAATTAAAACATATGCGAAAAAAAAATTTCCATTTCCATTTCCAGCTAAAAAAAACCTATAAAGAAAAAATTCATTAGTCATTTACTAACGTTGTTAGCATGTACATTTCAGGTATTTCACATTAAAAAAACGATAGGAGAAAACTGAAACCTGCATCATTTCACAATGTCTGATTCTGGAAAGCAAATTCAGACTAAAGCTTCAGCAAAGGGCAAAGGCCGTTGGAGGTCTATTAATCAAATCTATGTAGACACGGAAGAATCTTTGGGAACCAAGTACAGTCGTCTGAAAAGACAGGGTGTTCTAGAAGCGAAGTATCACTGTTACACTATGTCACCGCCAGGGGTGGACATGGGATTATACTGTAACTTTTGCCATCAGTATGGACACAAAACAGACCGGTGTGTTGACCTTCGGCATGCCATCCACCAGCTAATAGAAGATAGAAAATTCCCATTCTTCCATCATGGGTGCCCCCAATTGTGTCCTTCACTAAGGCTGATCTTCTGAGGAACTCGATCCTCATCAAGCTTAATACATCACTTTGAAATGCAATGGGCAAGAAATGACTAATGTACTAATAGATGATGGATCGACACTTAATGTTTGCCCCTAAGGAACACTTTATGAGTTAGGGAATAACAGCACGTTATTAAGACTGATACAGTATTGGGAGCATACAACAATTCTTCAGGGAGGACTATAAGAACGATCAATCTTCAACTATGGTATAAAGACTGGATTTGTGATGCAGATTTCACGGTTGTCCAAGCTTTAACCTCATTCTCTTTGTTGTTGGGGCGACCATGGCTCCATGCGAACAAAGTCGTTGCCTCTCCTGCACACCAAAAACTCAAATGCCCAACAACTTCGGGAATAATAACCATCCATGGAAATCCTACGTGACCAAGAAATTTCACCCCCGCACCGCCAACGGTAGAGGATGAAACGGGTCCTCAGGATGTTCCCCTCAACCCCTGCATGCTAGGGAGTAACGTTCCTTCAATACCCCAAGGATCCAACTCAGAAGCCATTTACACTATCCCAATGACAATTGATTAACTCATAGCTTATGCCGACATCTGTTGTGCTCAGAATATGCCAAGAGGACCTCTTAACACAGATCAGGCTGAAACCACCTCTGCCATAACCTTCTCCGATAAAGATCTCCCCGACAACCCAGTTCATAACAGTGCTTTGTACATTGTTGTTGATCACAGTGCCAGACATATCAAAGGTGTAATGGTCGACAATGGAGCTTCTGCCAATCTTTGTCTCCTCAGTACCCTTAAATGGCTCGGGTATTCTCCTCCTCATAGAGAAACCTCCATAGGGATCATGGTTGCATATGATGGTTCCAAGCGGGAAATTATGGGGTCAACAACTATGATCTTGCGTATCGGAGCTGTCATACGAAAGGTGGACTTTATGATCATCGATTGCTAAGCTCCTTTCACAATGTTGTTGGGACGACCCTGGCTCCACGAAAACCATGCAATCATTTCGACGTTGCACCAAAAAGTAAAAATGGTAACTCCGCACGGAGTAATCACCATCCCAAGAGATATATAGCCATGGGGGCACCAATGCAAAAATCTCACATATCTCATGTGTGTCACTTAAACCACGAACAGAATGGCAAGGATTCCGTAGAAACTGCATCAAATACGCCGCCCCTCAAACTGGTAAAATCCTATTTCCACTGGCCTATTCCCGAGGAGGATCTTGACCAACCAAATTGGGTACCGGATATGAGAGAAGTGAAGAGAATTGAAGAGAAGTTTCATTGGCTATACAAAGAAACATGGACTGTTCAGTGTGAGGAAAAAGAAAGTCTAGCACACAAAGTTGCCGCCATCCAATCTATCATGGAACCCTATATATTCCTTGATGAAATTGATTATGAAACAAGAGCCTCTTGCATGCTGGTGTGCAAGGCATGGGCATCATGGCTCCTCAGCCGAGAGGACAACCCGTTATATGTCAAGAAGAAGAAAGAAAGGTGGGACAGGCGTCTTCAAACAGGAGAACATATGGCTTGGCGCTCGGCAAACTGAAGCCTAAAAAGTTTCGGAAGTACCTGATTCATTTAATCGCTTTTATATTGTATTTTGTAGGTAGAGCTACGTGCGACTTGTTCCCCTAAGAAAAAAAAAACATAAAAATAATTCAATGTTGTAATGCATCCATCTTAGCTTTCTCTACTATGTAATGTACTAAAAGGGGTACGTAGGCAACTCATTTCCTGAGTGCAGCTGCAAAAAAAAACTGTAAAATTTCAGTTTACAATATATCAGAACTACGATGGGCCTGATTCTCCATTCAAAAAAAATCATCAGAAGAAAAATATCTTCCCCAAATCGAAATCCACTTATGGAGATACGTAGGCAACTTTCGGGTGCGGCCCCTTTTGCATTTAATATTTTCTTTTGTGGTTTCAGCACTTAGAAGCAATCAATAGATGCAGATCACTACAAAGAAGAACGATATATGGGGCATTAGAATTTGCCAAAATGAGGACACTGGCCTCGTTATACCTCTTTTCTCTTATTTCTATAGCAGTAGGAAATGGAAGGATGTTATCAAATTGATTTTAAAAAATGTTTGTGTATTATCCCGAAAAAATATATGAGTCTAAAAAGTGGAAGTTTAAAATGTAAATAAAAGTCCAAGTCTAAAAAAGAATTACAAGTCAAAGAATCTAATGAAAAATCTCAAAATAAATGATAGAGTCAAGGTCTTACACCTTTTAATAAATGATAACTGAAATTGGGGTAAAAAAAGAGAGAGAATTTTCAAAGATATCATTTCTTTCATCCCTGCAAAAAAAAACAAAAAAAAAGAGAAAAGAAGAAACGAAGTTTGGACAAACTTCTGTACTAAATTTTCATCTCATTTCACAGGAACTCTGCCTGGGCCCGCTCACGATCTAGGCTGATTCGCCGAAGTTCTGACCATAGTGAACGTTTTCTGTCAATAATACTGTCATCCTTGTCTACACCAGTTGTATTCTCTGCTACACGTCTCAATAACATGTCTGAAATTCCAAACAACGAGCACCAACAAAACTCTACCCCTCCACCTGATCCAATAATTGAGCTCCGAGGACTTGTCCAGGCTATGCTTGACCGACAGGATAATATTGAGCAAACTGTGTTAGGTATAATACGCCAAAGCGCCCAGATGCCTCCTCCTCCTCCTCCTCCTCCTCCGGAGTCGGAAGTAGCTTCACCTTTTCATCTTGAGCCTCTGAACAATGAGAGAGAAATTCCCATTAACTTTGAGGAAGAAGTAGTCAAGCTTAAATAAGTCTTAAAAGGCATGACTAAGGCTGAACCATGGATGGATATTCATGGATTAACTCTTTTCCCGAAGGCACGATTACCCCATGGTTTCAAAATGCCTAATCTGACATGGTTTGATGGGACCGGTAGCCCCACCAATTTCCTGAAAATGTATGTAGGGGCAATGAGTCCTTGGGGAGTGGAAGAATCCTTGATGGCCCAACTATTTCAACAATATTTAGATGGTGCTGCAGCACATTGGTTCCTCAACCTTGAAAATACAAAGAAATCCACTTGGGCTGACATAGTCAGAGAGTTCTCAAACCAATACAAGTATAATGAAGAAATTGATGTTACTAGAAGGGATCTGGAGACCACTTCTCAAAACCTTAATGAGACATTTTCTTCATTCATCACTCGATGGAGAAACAAGGCTTCCAAAATGATGAGTAGGCCTAATGAGGAGGAACAACTGCAAATGGTTGTTAAAAACATTCTTCCTGTCTATCAGAAGCATATGGCATACCAGTA
Organism: Beta corolliflora; assembly: GCA_947648045.1. NCBI lineage: Eukaryota > Viridiplantae > Streptophyta > Magnoliopsida > Caryophyllales > Amaranthaceae > Beta > Beta corolliflora. The sequence continues at coordinate 290,151 of CANSZD010001256.1, read as the reverse complement.
CTTCCCGAATTTCAAAGCTTTGATTGCTACGGGAACTTTAGTTGAGGATGCTGTGAAAATGGGAGACATCAAGAAAGATGACCCTATTGGCGGCGCTACTTATAATGCAAAATTTGGAAATAACAAAAGAGCCCCAAACCATGATTCAGCAGCTCCTAAGACAACTAATGTGATCAATGCCATTGGTGCATCGTCTGCATTCCAATTGCGACCACAAAGGAACTTTACTCCTTTGAACATGACTTATTCCCAAGCTCTCTCCTAGTTCAGCTAATCCATCTCCAATAAAGGATCCATCTCCAATAAACCAAATGACTCTCAGCCTAACATCACTAAAAAAAACCTTCCTAATCATAAACCCTCATTCACCATTAATGTCATCTCTGCTGCTTCGGACGGATGCGATCCGGTTCAGTTAATCCGCAAGACAGTTCCTTAAATGTATGAAATGCCGATAGCCGTAGGTTACAAGTGCCTGGCTATGACTATTCCACTCAAGAAAAAGTCAAAATGATGCCTTGTAAAGACCCAAGCTTCACTCTCAACAAAGATCCATTCTCTGACATGTGTGGAACTTTGGATTATGATGGTGCCTTCTTCATTTTGGACTTTGATACTGATGAAGATGCCTGTTCGGTCTTAACTATTGTGGAGAAAAACACTAGAGGACATTCCACCACTCCAAATACATACCGGCGCCCCATTTGCCTCGATGATCTTAGTGATGAGGAGTATGTGGATATCTCTCATTTGACTAGAGCAGGCCGCCACATTAAACCATCCCATTTGGAGGATGAAAATCCTTTTGAGGTATTGAGAAGGAAGGAAAAGGGCAAAGAGCCAATGACGGAGGAAAGTAACAAGGAAGATGATGCTATCAAGCGCATGAAAGAAGTAAATGCTAATGTTTCCATCTGGAAATTGTTGATGCATTCCCAGCCTCATAGGGCAGTTGTTCTAAAGCATCTTAATGAAGCCTATGTAAGCTCTTCTATAACACCTGACCAGATGGTGGGGCTCATTCATGGGGTAGATCGAACTCTCATGTTCACAGACAATGATCTCCCTGACAATATTAACCACAACAATTCATTTCACATCACTATACGCTGTAATGGATGGGAGATACCTAGGGTGTTGATCGACAATGGCTCCGCAATTAATGTTTGCCCTCTGCGTGTGCTAACAAGGCTTGGGTATTCAAAAGAGGATATTGTACCATCCAACCAGGTGGTCAGAGCATATGATAATGCTAAGAGAGAAGTATTGGGTTTGATCAGTCTCCTCATTGAATGTGGTCCCGTGGCAAGGAAGGTGGAATTCATGGTCATTGACATACAAGCCTGTGTTTAACTTCTTATTAGGAAGACCATGGCTGCATGAAAATAGGGCAGTAGCCTCTACTCTACATCAGAAGGTAAAGCTTCTCACTGATCAGGGTGCTGTGACTATTTTTGGTGATCCAAAATTATGACCATCTCCAATGCCGGAAAATTGGTATTGTATCTGAACGAAGTGGAGGGCACTAGGTTGGATGGTTATACTATCCCATGTATTCTAGAAGCACCTGAAAATTCATGGATGAATGAGGTTCGAGCAGCCACACCAGATGAAAGTGATGAAGAAACAAAACCAGAATATAGTGAGGATGACGAGGAAGAGGTAGGAGCTCCAAGCATCGACACACATAATACGTCATCTGGAGCACGGGAATAATCCTGTGTCGACAATCCTCGAAATAATGATAATGACTCAAAGAAGAGATCTAGGACAGATGATTTTGATCTGGACTTTAATGTAGTGGGTCCTATCCGAGAAGTTCACACCGAATCACTGATTCTCTTTCCAGGATAATAACATGAAGATCACTATCGTGAATTACCCGAATTCAAAAAATTTGATGGGAACGGTGATCCTTTTGTCCACTTAGTGGGATTTGTGAATGCCTTGCATCCATGGGGCATACTAGAGGAACATTACCCCATGCTGTTTGACAAGAGTTTAGAAGGACCAGCTCTGAACTGGTACTATTCTTTATATTGTGTAGATAGGCTAGTTGGGAAAATGCTAGCCAAGTCTTTGTAAATTGGGCTCTCGAGCATAAACAGACTGATATCAAGAAGCTGAAGTTAGTCACTTTGCATCAGAGTACCTTAGAAACCTTCTCGCACTTTTGTTCGAGATGCACTCATATCCGTACACAACTTCATTTCCCTATTACTGATCGGGAATTCATGCTCATATTGCTGCGGAACCTGAACGATTTCTATTATCGTCACATGGTTACAATCAAATACACCTGAAATTGCATGGTTTTGACATTGATGCTCTGAAATTGCAAGAAAAGCGATCTCGGGAATATTTTGAAATTCCCAATACAAATCCAAGGGTTTATGCTAAGATGGATGAAGCATTAAGTATGGTGTATGATCGTCTTCGGAGGCAAGGTATACTTCAAGTTCCAGCGCATTTGCACTGTTTACCCCTTCCTGGAACAAACATGAGCAAACTCTGCGTTTATTGTCGTCAATTTGGGCATGAAACTGATCGATGCCATGACCTTTACTACAAAGTGCAAAGCCTGATTGATCGAGGCATCATTAGTCCAACCCACAAAGAAGTACCTGCAAGAAAGGTGTTGCCACATCCGCGACCGCAATCCCAAGTCGATATCTTTCGCAAATTGGTTGAACAAGGTAAGATTCATCCACTTCCCAGACGCCCAGGGGCAAGTCCAGTAGGGTCAGATCTTCACAAATACTGCCAATATCATCAGTTGCATGGTCACGGCACAAACCAATGTCATGCTCTCAGCCATCGCATCAAGCAAATCACCAACATCGCTCTTGTCTACCGCAAAGCTACTTGATCAGCTCACAGAAGAAAAAATCTTTCAGTTCGTTAGTATTAGATAACTACGTGCAGCTTGAATCCCCATTATCACTTACACTTGCACTATGAAATCACTCCACCTATGTAACACCTGGGGTACGTAGGTAGCTCAATATGAGTGCAGCTGCTTTATTAAATAAAAAACTTTAGTTCATTCTAAAATGACGAACTACGCTGAGTCTAATTCCCCATAAAATGCACTTGGAGCAATGGGCTAATTCCCCATAAAATGCACTTGGAGCAATGGGGATATGTAGGCAACCTTCGGGTTCGACTCAAATATATTAACCATTGTATTGCAGGCAATGTGATCAGAATTCAAGATGCCAGTTATCGCAGGAGAAATTTCAGAATGCTGAATTGACGCATCAATGGGGATACAGGCCCTAATCTCTATATTTTATGTCTTTGTTCAAATATTAAGCAGGGAATGGAAGAATGAAAAATCTGTTTTCAACCCCAAGGATAGTAAAATCATTTAAAAAGGTCAAAATAAAGTCAAAAAAATGAATAATAAAAAGTAAAATTGCGAAGGTGGACCATTCCAGTCAAAATATGGCAAAGTTGTTTTCGAAAATTTTCTTTACTCTACAATGCATTCTGCAATTTGTAGCCTTCTTTTCTTTTAATTCTTTTTCTCTACCTTTAGGTCCAAAAAGAAGAAATTTGTCCCTTCTCTAAGGATGACCAATTACCGCCAGAAAACAAACACCTCAGCCCTACCTACGAATGCGGTCAAAGAGCCTGTAGGGATTGCCCTGCAACCTCTGTCCAAAGGATTTCAAATTATGATAAAGATGGGTTATACTCAAGGAGCCGGATTAGGGCGTGATGATAGGGGAATGAAGCAATCAATCCCCGTAGTAGACAAGCAGAACCGACATGGATTAGGATATGATCTGGGCAGCACTTCTGAAAACACCAAAAAACCTTCTTCTACCCTCAATGGTCAGTTCATCCTGCAAGGAGATACTGAGCCATACTATGAGTTTACAGAACCTTGGCTTAGTAGGAAAGAACAGAGGATTTTGCCGGGATTGGAAATATTCATCAATGAAGCTAGGAATTTGGACTTAATCAAAAGTTGGTTTGTCCAAGAACAAAACATGAAAAAAGAAAATGATTCGGTGGATAGTCTGGAACATGGAGTCCTTAAGAAGCTTTTCGCTTCTGAGTCCTCTAGAGAAGAGGATTTTGACCCGGTGTCTTTGATGATACCTTTTGGCAAAATCATTGAACATAAGTGGAGTATTGAGTGGCAGGCAAAAGACGGGCCTATAGAATTTAAAATGTTTTTAGGAAACCATCCTCCACATCCATCTCCTGAAAATACCTTTTCACCCCCTTCAGATGGATATCATACCGATAGCTCATCTTCTAATCAATCAACCTTGCATACCCAGTCAGAAGACTCTGATAGTGAGGAAATTAAATGTGAACCTTTATCTAAATACATTTGCATGCAAGATGTTATTTCTGACAGTGAATTTAATAATGATGAATCACTTGATACAACTGAAACATACATAGAGAAATTGCGGAACATCGCATTCCGTTACATCCTGAAAGCAAGCCTAAGCAGCAAAAGCTCCGCCGAATGAAGCCAGAGGTTAGTCTGAAAGTGAAAGAAGAAATCCTGAAACAGCTTGATGCCAAATTCATCCAAGCTGTAAAACATCCAAGTTGGCTCGCCAATGTAGTGGTCGTACCTAAAAAGGATGGGAGAGTTCGGGTATGCATTGATTTTCAAGATTTGAATGCTGCGTCACCAAAAGATTGCTTTCCCCTACCCCACATCGATGTTCTTGTTGATAGTACGGCTGGTCATGCAATGTTTTCCTTCATGGATGGATTCTCAGGGTATAATCAAATACTCATGGCTCAAGAAGACATGACAAAGACATCTTTCATCACTCCATGGGGCATTATTTGCTACCGAGTTATGCCTTTTGGTCTCAAGAATGCCGGAGCCACATATCAAAGGGCTGCAACCACTATCCTTCATGACCTCATCCACGACATTGTGGAGGTTTATGTAGATGACATGATTGTGAAAAGTGAAGATCGTGAGGGGCATATTCCTGCACTAAGGTCCTTCTTTGAAAGAGTTAGGAAGTACAATATAAGGCTACACCCTCAAAAGTGCGTGTTTGGCGTCACTTCGGGGAAGTTGTTGGGATTCATTGTCAGTCAAGACGGCATCAAAGTGGACGCTGAGAAGGTGAAGGCTATTCAAGAGCTACCACCGCCAAAAACAGAAAAAGAAGTGAGAGGATTTCTCGGCAGAATTCAATATATCAGCAGGTTCATCTCACAACTCACTATGAGATGTGAACCTATATATAAGCTGCTCAGAAAAGGGGGATCCCATGAGTAGAATGAAGAATGTCAGGAAGCTTTTGATTCTATGAAAGAATGCCTTTCAAATCCACCTGTTCTAATGCCACCTAGACCAGGAGAACCTCTGATTCTGTACCTCACTATCACGAAACGGCTATGGGTGCTCTCTTAGCCCAATATCAAGAGGGAACAAAGAAAGAGGTTGCCATATACTATCTCAGCAAGAAATTCCTTGAGTATGAGACGAGATATACCCCACTGGAAAAAGCATGTATCTCCTTGGTCTATGCCACGAAGAAGTTGAGGCATCACCTTCAAGCTCATACTACTTATCTGATCTCAAGACTTGATCCAATCAAGTATATGTTTGAAAAACCAATTCTTAGTGATAGATTGGCAAGATGGCATGCTATGCTTTTCGAGTTTGATATCCAATGTGTCAGCAAGAAATCTATTAAAGGACGAGTCATATCTGAAGCCCTAGCAGAAGGACCAATGTCAGGAGATGAGTATGACGATGCATTCCATGATGAGTACTTATGCTTCATTGACAATCCACAATGGTGCATGTACTTTGATGGAGCTTATAATAGGAGAGGTAATGGACCAGGTGTTTTGTTAGTAGATCCATATGGAGTCCATATTCCATTTGATGTCAAGCTGGATTTCCCAACAACAAACAATACAGTCGAGTATGAAGCCTGCATATATGGAGTAAAGGCCGCCTTGGTAGCAGGGGCAAGACATCTCACTGTGTATGGAGATTCTAATCTCATCATATCTCAAACAATAGGAATTTGGAGGGTTAGAGATGAGAGACTTCAGATCTACACAGAGTACCTTCAAGAATTGATCCCTTATTTTGATGATATCAGCTTCAAACATCTTCCTCGAGAACAAAATAGTTTCACTGATGCTTTAGCCAATCTCGCTATTAATTTAACATGGGAAAATGGTACAAAGATCCAGTCAGTTTTAATTGAAGAAAGGAAGGGACCAACAGTGACGGTAGCACAAATTGTCTCCGCGCTGGTTCAACAAGATGATGATGATGTCTGGTATAAGGATATCAAGAATTTTCTGGAAACTATGCAATATCCAGAGGGAAGTGGAAAGCAGGACCGCATAGCTATCAGAAGGCTAGCTGCTCATTTTCTCATATTAAAAGGCACACTGTATCACAAAGGGTTTGATGGTACTCTGCAACTCTGCGTAAATGACAACGAGAAGCAAGTCATCATGGAAGAAGTTCATGGAGGGGAATGTGGACCCCATATGAATGGAAGAATGCTGGCTCGTAAAATTTTGCGAGCAGGTTTCTATTGGAGCACTCAAGAAGGCGATTGCATCAGCTTTGTCCACGCCTGCAAGCAATGTCAAATATTTGCTAACCTCAATCATATGCCACCCGTGTCATTACATAATGTGACTTCTCCTTGGCCGTTTTCAAGTTGGGGCATTGACATAATCGGACAAATTCATCCAAAGGTTTCAAATGGGCATCAGTATATTCTTGTAGGAATTAATTGCTTTTCGAAGTGGGTTGAACATGCATCATTTTCAAAGCTAGGGGCAAAGCAAGTCTCAAAATTTGTGATTAACAACATCATCTGTCGGTATGGTATACCTTTTGAAATCATCTCTGATAATGGATCACAATTTGAGGGTCATCTGAAGACCACTCTCGCAAAATATGCAATCAAGCATCATCAGTCCTCACCTTATCCTCCCCAAACAAATGGAGCGGTGGAAGCAGCCAATAAGACAATCAAGACTATTGTTGCCAAGATGACTGAAAAGACTAGGGAATGGCATGACAAACTACCATATGCCCATTGGGGATATAGGATATCAATTAGGACTCCAACAGGAACAACCCCGTATTCTTTGGTTTATGGGATAGAGCCAATCCTACCAGTTGAGGTGGAGATACAATCTCTCAGGTTCATAGCAGAAAGTGAAATCTCAGAAGACCAAGGGCACAAAACTCGCTATGATGAGCTTGCATTCGCAGATGAGCGCCAACTACAAGCGGAGGATTGCTCGTGCATTTAACAAAAGGGTTCGAGATAGAGACATCCAAGAAGGCGATCTAGTTTTAAAAGAAAATAGAGCTCCGTTGCATGATCCTCGAGGAAAATTCAAGCCTAACTGGATTGGACCATTCCTGGTCAAGCATGTCACCACGGCTGGAGTAGTGAAGCTAATGGATTTTGATGGAAATGAGTTCACCCATTTCATTAATCTTGATCAGTTGAAGAAATATTACGCTTAGGCATCAAAGTAATTGTAATTGTCATGATCAAGTAACCAAGCAGTTTGTGGGTTTTGTATCCTATCTGGTTATTCTTAATAAACATGCCATGAGTTTCTAGATGTTCATATGATGTATGCAAAAAAAAAAAAAAAAAAAAAAAAAAAAAAAAAGGAAGAAAAAGAGAAAAAAAAAAAGAAATAAAAAAACCGAAAAAGAAAAAGAGGAAAAACGGAAAAGAGGAAAAAAGAAAAAAGGGAAAAAATGATAGAACATGTCTTTGATTATTAAGGTTTATATGTTATGCTTTTATGTGTCATATGATTAGTTAATTATGATTTGTATGTCATATTTAATGTTAAAGTGTGCACGTGTTTAAAATTGTGTTCACATTGAATTTCTCACAAGCAGATAATTCTCACAAACAGATCTTTTATTCATCCCAACTGGGGTACTTCATTTCATACATAAAAAGATATAAAGCCTTTATTTCCTACAAACTTAAAAAAAAAATTTATATATATATGTATATGTATATATGTATATATGTATATATGTATATGTATATATGTATATATGTATATATGTATATATGTATATATGTATATGTATATATGTATATATGTATATGTATATATGTATATATGTATATATATATGTATATATGTATATATGTATATATATATGTATATATGTATATATGTATATATATATGTATATATGTATATATATATGTATATATGTATATATATATGTATATATGTATATATATATATATATGTATATATATATATATGTATATATGTATATATGTATATATATATATATATGTATATATATATATATGTATATATGTATATATGTATATATATATATATGTATATATATATATGTATATATATATATATATGTATATATATATATATATATATATGTATGTATATATATATAAACAACAACATAGAAAATAAACATGGCAATTCTCTCAAACCCTTCTCCTCTTCATGGTAGGCCCGTCTGAATCTTTGTCTTGACCAATATCCGCTAGAAGCTATTGAAGGTAATCTTCATCAATCAGTGGAAAGGAAGGTTCCGGTAGCGCTAATATAATTTTTCCCCCCTGCCATATAGTAGGCATTCTCTGAATACCACTCATATCAGCCTCATAAGTGGTACAAGATGGAAGAACCTGGAGGGCAGGAATGTGCTCTTGCTTCCAACCAATTTGCCTTAGACATCTCCATGGAAGGTAGAAAGTGACTTGGCAAAGCCCGGGTTATTGTACACTTCTACGTCCAGAATTGCAATATACAATTGCACTAATGCCAAGGTGGCTTGTGACCCACTTTATGTCTTGATATTAGAAAAAATCCTCCCACCCACTATTTTTGCTAAGTTGATAGAAGAAAGGAAGAAGACCTCTCTCCCGGACATGACTAGTTTTGTAAGTAAGACTCTTGTGGGGTTTCATGAGAGAATTTTTTTCTAATAGCCATAAATGAAGGGCTAATGGACATCCCTTCACAAAGCTTTGAGGTTTTCTTTTGAGTTCATCTAAGCCAAGGAACATTTTTCCCAAAATAAGTGGTCCAAGACGACCCTCGCTAATAATTTGAGGAATAAGTGAAAGACACCGAACATGGCATGCATTTAAAGACCATTTAGTGAGGGTACTTCCCAAAATCATAAGAATACAAGCATTTTCTCTAGCAATCCTATAGTTGGCATTGTTAGAAAATTGCCAAGTGCCAAATTGGAAAGTCAATAATAAGTTGATAAGAAATACCTCACCATATTGTCGGTAGTTTCCATGAAAACTTTCGGGAAGACGTAAAATCGTTGATAAATCTCCCGAGATCCTGGTAGGAGATCTAGGTGTGATAACTGGACCATTGGATGGTAAGCCTAGTAAACCTTCGACCTCTTCAACAAGGGGAACAATCTCCCGGTCTCCAAAGCGGAAGACATGGCGAGTTTCATCCCAAAATTTGGAAGCATCATGAATCATGTCGTAACAAATAGAAAGTGAAAGCAAAGGCATAAGCACCATAGTGTAGCGGGAAGAGGAAAAGGATTGCCTTGGTTGCTCCAAGTTTCTTGTGATCCCCGAGAGTTGTTTTTTCTCCCGACTCCGCATTTCATTAGCTTCTTCATAAGTAAGAACCATTTTTGTGAAAGGAAAATTTAGAGAAAAGATTGAAGTAGTGGAAGTGGTGCATTTGGAAATGAAGAACCATGCCCCTTTTATAGATGGAAAAGATGATCATCCATGATTTATGCCATGGATAATGAGTTTGAGTATTGTCCATAGGTTAATAAGGAGCATCCTTCACCATGGCTAATGACCAAGCATTTGTGGTATGGCAATTTTTTGCTAAAACCGAACATAAAAAATAATGTGTCAATGATGAATCAAGAACGTTGATACAATCCCTTTTCCTAATGATCATCCAAAATAATGACCTTGATCAATCTATTTTATATAGTGATCATCATTTTCTGATAAAGCAAATAAGCATTATGCATGAAAAATTTTCTGAAAGATTTCGGAAAAAACAGATAAAATTTTGCCATATGAGGTTTGGCCCACCATAAAGGATAATGACCTTTGGTCAACCCTTTAAGGTGACATAACTTAACAATGCATCACTCTAAGGTGACATGACCTGACAATGTCCTAATTTAAGGTGACATGATAACACATGGAGTCATAAAAAGTAAGTAATGGTGACTTGACAGCTTGTTTGTCATCAAGGCCATGAAAAATTGTAAAAACTGGAGTCGACCTGTTAATTGTTGGAATTTTTCGCATTACCAAAACACAAATTCAGAAGACTAAAAAAAGACGATGATGAAATCGCATTTTCAATCTTAGAAAGTTAATTGGGATTTTCTATTTAAGACGACATTAAAGTCGCATTCAAAACTTTTAGAAAATTAATGGTGATTTTCAACTTAAAACGACAATAAAGTCGCATTTTCATTGTTAAGAAAATTAATTGGGATTTTCTATCTAAGACGATAATAAAGTCACATTTTTAAAATTTAGAAAATTAATTGGAATTTTTTATATAAAAACGACAATAAAGTCGTGTTTTCAATGTTTAGAAAATTAATTGAGATTTTTACATTTAAGACGACGTTAAAGTCGCATTTTCAAAATTTAGAAAATTAATTAGGATTTTCTATCTTAGACGGCGTTAAAGTCGCATTTTCAAAATTTCGGAAATTAATTGGGATTTTCTATCTAAGATGACAATAAAGTCGCATTTTCAATTTTAGAAAATTAATTGGGATTTTCTATTTAAGACTACGTCAAAGTCGCATCTCCTATTTTAGAAAATTAACTGAGATAATCTACATAAAGCGTCAACAGAAGTCACAAGTCATGTTTTCGAAATAGCACTGATGAAAACTATTTTTCTATGGAGAATATGTTATCTCAAAAGAAATTTTCTATCAAAATTTTGTGTCTTTTTTAACATTAGCCATCATTTTCTCCTAAATTCGACCAATGTGGGGCATTCTATAGACACCAAATTTTGAACCCCTTTTTGGATAAATAATGGTTTTGAAAATAAAAATAACAAAATCGTCATGCATCGTCGAGCGCGCGCCCCGGAGCGCGAGTTTCATTCCATCGCACGATTTTCCAGTTTTGCGTATTAGTCATACAGTTTCATAATATAATCATGCTCGTCTTTATTAATTTGACGAGTGTTCGTTAATTGTCTTAAGTTAGTCTTTCAGAAAAATGAAAAACGAATCGCGATTAGGCGTCGGGATTTTAGTCATATCCCAAAACCAGCATTAATCAGTTTTCTTGAAGGTCAAGACATTGTTCATTGGATAAAGAATAAGAATATATTATTTATCCACTAAACACATCCTTTATCCATTAGTTAGAGAATAAGAATCATGAAAAGATGTGAGAATAAGAATCAAATCCCATGTGTAAGAGGGGGAAATCCGGATTCTTTCCGGAAGAATCAAGTGTGCGCCAAGCACACAATCATGCGCAAGACGCATGATTGTGTGCCTAACGCACAAGCATGCTCTGCGCCAGACGCAGAGCCTTGCGCCTTGCGCAAGGTGCTGTGCCTAGCGTAGCTTCCTGCGCCAAGCGCAGCATCCTGATCAGTTTCGTTTTGCATGATTTTCAATGCAATTTTTTTTTACGTATTAGGATGTTTTTGAAAGAATATTTTCTAAAAATCTGATCTTGCCTCATTAATGAGCAAATCTAAAAAGAATAAGAATATTTGTGTTTCCAAAATGTGATGCTGTAATTATAATCAGGTTTAATTTCACACTTCATTTCATTTTTTCGTCTGTATTATCAGAATATTTTGTAGAATTTAGTATTTTTCCTATGAAGTGCAAGATGTTTCCAGCAATTGGGCTTTATAATTTCTAAAAAACGAATTTTTTATAAATAATTAAAAATCATACAACGTTATTGTGCAAAACTAATTTTGTCCAGTACCAACTAGGATTGTTCTATCAATAAAGTTTAAAATAAAATTATTTAGTTAAAACCAAAAACATCAAGTTTGAAGAAAACATCATTAGATTTTCAAAAATATAAAAATCACATTCATATCAATTTTATTCAATTTTACATCATTTTTAGAAAATGTTCATGTAAATCACTAAATTCCAGAAAACTGATTTTCTTTTCAGTTAAGAAAACAAATAAAAAATGGTATTAAAATTTTTTAATTCAAGTAAAAATTTCCATTCTAGTCTTTCAAAGTGTCTAGAACGTGCATACCAAATTTCACTTCAAAATAAGTTCAATACGTTAGGTTTCAAAGAACAAATTGAATAAAGGTCCTGTTTTGATCAGTTTTGATATAAAATTCACCATAATTCAAGTTGTCACTAAAAACTTGTGAAATTTTGACACAACATAAATATCTCACTGATCTATCCATATATGTATCACATTCTCAATTTGACGCTCTGTACAGAAAGTTACGATTTTTGTAAATCAGTACAAGAACACAAAGGCAATCTGAAAAATGAAATAAAGTAATTAACTCAACTTTCATAAAAAAAATGTTTTCTTCATACGAAAATGTGAATAAAAAAAATTGTAATTTTAAGTTTCTCTTAAAATGACTCATTTTATCATGTAAATAAAAATCAATAAAAATTGTCATAAAAAATCAAAATCAAAGAAGTTAATTAATCTTTATCTTTCACAAATTCACAAATTCACAAATAAACATGAATTTCAAAGCTCATTCAAAGAGGTGAAGATCAAGGCGCATCATGGTGAAGACCAAGATTGAAGATTTGTATAGATCATAAATTTTGTACCTATTATTGTAATCATTGTTGCATCATTTAATTAATAAAAAAAACATGGAGATGTTTATGCATAATTTTCATAAATAATTTCACAACTCTTTTTTATAAAATGAGCAACCAATGTTACAGATATTGCATGTTGGGCTAATATATCATAGTATATGAATCAAATGACCCAATCTTAATTAGGAGGAAAAATTGCAAATCTAACTAAGTTAAATTGTATGATGATCCATCTTACATTTTAAAAATGTGTTCTCCATATTCAAATGGATTAATCATATAATTTGACATAATTAGATTAGTAATTATGATCTCCGAATTGATTTTAGGTCGTTTCACGTGTCTCGCTTTAAATGGCCAATTTCCAATTAGCCAAACACAAATCTCCAAATTCAATCTCAAATTGATCATTTCTCTCTAAATGACTCTATAATCTTCAATAAAGATTATTTCTCAAAAGCCTTCAATTAGGAAGCAAAACCTTCCAAGACCTATCGAAAATCATAAACGTAATCACTATTATGATGGTTATTTCAATCCCCGATTAATCGCTATTTAGAGCAGGTAACTCAAACTTCTTTTAATCACTAATTAGGGTGATTATCTCCAATCATTATTAAATCACTAATTAGAGTGATTATCTTAAACCTTAATAATCGTTAATTAGGACGATTATTCTTCTCATTTAATCACTAATTAGAGTGATTATCTTAAACCCTAATAATCGTTAATTAGGACGATTATTCTTCTCATTTAATCACCAATTAGAGTGATTATCTCAAACCTTAATGATCGCTAATTAGGACGATTATTTTTCTCATTTAATCACTAATTATAGTGATTATCTTAAACCTTAATCATCATCAATTAGGGTGATTATTTCCTAACCTTCATTATTAATCACTAATCAAGGTGATTATCTATCCATTTTAATCACTAATTAGGGTGATTACTTATTTCCCTCCTTATGTAATCACTAATTAAGGTGATTATCATAATCTCATTTCAATCACTAATTGGAGTGATTACTTCATTATAAATAGATTTGTTTAATTCTAAAGGAGAGAGATTCATAATCTATTCCCTACTCTTATTTCCCCAGTGGAATTGGCCATTTAGGGTGAGACACAAGCTCGAACTACGACGGTTTTGATCCATGAGTGGATTCCAATCCCGCAATGATTGGTACGTAATGCAACTTCAATGCTCAAACCTACCATGTACAAATGATATATTGGTCCTAAATAAAAAAGGTTAATGTGTATATGTGCAAACTATGTGATTTTCTTTCATATTTATAGCCATGATTACTATAAAATGGAAAATAACGCATTTAGTAAGAGCCCGTTCTTTAGAACGGAAAGAGGAGACGAGTTCTACACGTTCGCAGCTCTTAAGCTAAACCCCGAACCCTATCTCATGGTATGAAAGACCAATTTTCAAAAAAGCCTTATCCATATGAAGTCATCATCGTTTAAAATGATTTTTCATGAAATTGATTTTGAAACGATTTATTAAATAAATCTGTCCCTATTCAGATATTCATAGGGTGGCGACTTTCAAGTTTTCTAAAACTCATAGTCCAATGAGAGACTTTTGTGGGATTCAGACCGTTAATTAAGACAGTAAAAAATCGGATACCACACAATGGTACAAAACTCGTTACGATGAGCTCGCATTTGCAGATGAGCGCCGACTACAAGCTTTGCATAATATTCAACTCTATCAGTGGATAATTGCTCATGCATTTAACAAAAAGGTCCGAGATAGAGACATTCAAGAAGGTGATCTAGTATTAAATAAAAATAGAGCTCCCTTGCATGATCCTCAGGGAAAATTCAAGCCTAACTGGTCTGGGCCATTCCTAGTCAAGCATGTCACCACGGCTGATGCAGAAAAGCTAATGGATTTTGATGGAAATGAATTCACCCATTTCACTAACCTTGATCAGTTGAAGAAATACTACGCTAAGGCATCAAAGTAATTGTAATTGTCCTAGTCAAGTAACCAAGCAGTTTGGGGATTTTGTATCCTATCTAGTTATTCTTAATAAACATGCCATGTGTTTCTAGATATTCATATAATGTATGCAAAAAAAAAAAAAAAAAAAAAAACGATAAACAAAATTTAAAAAAAAAGAAAAAGAAAAATGATGAAACTAACCTGTTTTTGATTGTTAAGGTTTTATGTGTTATATTTTTTTTGTCATATGATTGATTAATTATGATTTGCATGTCATATTTAATGTTAAAGTGTGCACGTGTTTAGAATTGTGTTCACATTGAATTTCTCACAAGTAGATAATTCTCACAAACAGATCTTCTTATTCATCCCAACTGGGGTACTTCATTTCATACATAAAAAGACATAAAGCCTTGATTTCCTACAAACTCAAAACGAAAACAAAGAAATTTTTTTTTTTAAAAATATGAAAAACAACATGATATTTCTCCCAAACCCTTCTCCTCTTTATGGTAAGCCCGTCTGAATCATTGTCTTGACCAATATCCGCCAGAAGCCATTGAAGGTAATCTTCATCAATCAGTGGAAAGTGAGGTTCAGGTAACGCTGATATAATTTTAGCTCACTGCCATATAGTAGGCATTCTCTGAATACCACTCATATCAGCCTCATAAGTGGTACAAGGTGGAAGAACCTGGAGGGCAGGAATGTGATGTTGCCTCCAACCAATTTGCCTTAGACACCTCCATGGAAGGTAGAAAGTGACCTGGCAAAGCCCCGGTAGTTGTACACCTCTACGACCAGAATTGCAATATACAATTGCACTAATGCCAAGGTGGTTTGTGATCCACTTTATGTCTTGATGTAGAAAAAAATCTTTCCACCCACCATTTTTCCTAAGTTGATAGAAGGAAGGAAGAAGACCTCTCTCCCGGACATGATTAGTTTTGTAAGTAAGACTCTTGTGGGGTTTCATGAGAGAAAATTTTTCCAATAACCATAAATGAAGGGCTAATGGACATCCCTTCACGAAACTTTGGGGTTTTCTTTTGAGTTTATCTAAGCCAAGAAACATTTCCCCCAAAATAAGTGGTCCAAGACGACCCCCACTAACAATTTGAGGAATAAGTGAAAGACACCAAACATGGCATGTGTTTAAAAACCATTTAGTAAGGGTACTTCCCAAAATCATAAGAATGCAAGCATTTTCTCTAGCAATCCTATAGTTGTCATTATTTGAGAATTGCCAAGTGCCAAATTGAAAAGTCAACAATAAGTTGAGAAGAAATACCTCACCATATTGTAGGTAGTTGCCAAGAAGATTTTCGGGAAGATATAAAATTGTTGATAAATCTGCCGAGATCCTTGTAGGAGATATAGGTGTAATAATTGGACAATTGGATCGTAAGCCTAGCAAACCCTCGACCTCTTCAACAAGAGGCACAATCTCCCGGTCTCCAAAGCGGAAGACATGACGAGTTTCATCCCAAAATTTGGAAGGAGCATGAATCATGTCATAACATATGGAAAAAGAAAGCAACGGCATAAGAGCTTTAGTGAAGCGGGAAGAAGAAAAAGATTGCCTTGGTTGCTCCAAAATCTTTGTGACCCTCGAGAGTTGTTTTTTCTCCCGACTCCTCATTTCATTTGCTTCTACATAAGTAGGAGCCATTTTGTGAAAGAAGAAAAATTAGAGAAAATATTTTCAAATTCGCATTTTTCAAATGTTAAAAAACTTAATTGGGATTTTCTATTGAAGAGGATGAAAAGGTCGCATTTTCAAATGTTGAGAAAATTAATTGGGATTTTCTATCTAAGACGACGATAAAGTCGCATTTTTAATTTTAGAAAATTAATTGGGATTTTCTACATAAAGCAATGCAAGTCATAGCATTGATGATAACTATTTTCTATGGAGAATAAGTTATCTCAAAAGAAATTTTCTGTCAAAATTTTGTGTCTTTTCAGACATTGGTCATCATTTCTTCCAAAAATCGACCAATGTGGGGCATTCTGTAGACACTAAATTTTGAACCCCTTTTTCGGGTAAATAATGATTTTGAAAAGAAAAAAAAATAACGAAAACTATCATGCATCGTGGAGCGCGCGCTCCGTCAAACGCGTGTTTCGCCCCGGAGCGCGAGTTTCATTTCATCGTACGGTTTTCCATCTTTGCGTATTAGTCATGCAGTTTCAGCTTAGAAATAAAATTTTCCGTGAGTCGTAGTCAATAACTACAACCATTGTTTTAATGAAATGATTCGTAGTATAATCATGCTCGTCTTTACTAATTTGAAGAGTTTTCGTTATTTGTTTTAAGATAGTTTTTCGAACAACAGAAAAAAACAAGTCGCGATTAGGCGGCGAAATTTTAATCGTCTCCCAAAACCGTTATTAATCAGTTTTCTTGATGGTCAAGTCATTGTTCATTGGATAAAGAATAAGAATATATTCTTTAACCACTAATCACATCCTTTATCCATTAGATAGAGAATAAAAATCATGAAATGGAGTGAGAATAAGAATCAAATCTCATGTGTAAGAGGCAAGAATCCGGATTTTTTCCACCGGATTCGAGTTGTGTGCCAGGCACACAACCATGCGCCAGACGCATGATTGTGCGCCTAGCGCACAACAGCATCCTGCGCCAGACACAGGGCCTTGCGTTTCCAAAAAGAATATATGTGTTTCCAAAGAGATTTGATGATGTCATTAGGGTGAGGTCATTAGAGTAATGTCATTAGGGTGATTAAGGATGAGAAAAATCAGATTTTTGGGGTTAAAAATCTGATTTTCTACTTCTTTGAAACCCTAGTTCATTTCCCTCATTTTTCTATAAATACCCTCCTTTTTTTAATTCAAAACCAAGTTGAATAAAAAACTCAACTTAATTTCACTACTTCTCTCAATACTCCTCTCATCTTTTCTACTACTTCCTTCCTCTAAAAAATCTCATTCAAGAAAAAGAAAGTAAAACTTAGGAAAATAATTAGTAAGTAAAGAAGTTCATCAAAAGAAAAACACAAAAAAGGGTTTAAGTTAGTAATTAAGTGGATTTAGAAACTTACTTAGAAATTAAGAAAATCACAAAAAAAGGTAGAATTGCAAAAAGGAAGTGCATCATTGAGCTAGCAAGGTAAAGTTGAAACTCTTGTTATTTTTATTTATCTTCTTAATCATCTATTAACTTTCTCCTTGTTTCTTCATATCATTTTTTTTTTTGGAGTGATTTGGGTATGTGGAAGTCCTAATAGGTTCCCAACCTTAAATCACCCCACCTAGAATAGTCAACTCTAATGGGGAGACTCTTAGGAAACAATATGATTATGTGATTTTCCTTAATCAAGTTGTTATTCATCACCAAAAAAATATTTTCATAAAAAATCCAAGACAAATTGTGCATAAACATCTCCATAAAAAAAATGTGATGCGGTAATTATAATCAGTTTTAATTTCGTATTTCATTTTTTCGTCTATATTATCAGAATATTTTGCAGGATTTAATATTTTTCCTATGAAGTGCAAGATGTTTCCAGATACTGAGATTTGGAATTTCTAAAAAATGAATTTTGTGTAAATTATTAAAAATCATACAATTTTATTGTGCAAAACTGATTTTGTCTGGTACCACATACGTTTATCTTATTAATAAAGTTCAAAATAAAATCATTTGGATAAAAATAAAAGCATGAAGTTTGAAGAAAACATCAGTAGCTTTACAAAAATATAAAAATCATGTTCATATGAATTTTATATAATTTTACATCATTTTTACAAAACTGTTCATGTAGATCACTAAATTCCAGAAAACTGGTTTTCTTTTCAGTTAAGAAAATGAATAAAAAAGGGTCTTAAAAATGTCCAATTCAAATAAAAATTTCCAGTCTAGTTCTTCAAAGTGTCTAGAATGTTCATACGAAAAATCATTTCAAAATAAGTGCATAAAGTTGGATTTCGAAGAACAAATTGAATAAAAGTCCTGTTTTGACCAGTTTGAGTATAAAATTCATCATAATTCAAGTTGTCACTAAAAGCTTGTGAAATTTTGACACAACATAAATAACTCACTGACATATCCTTAGGTATATCACATATTCAATTTAACGCTTTCTACATAAAGTTTTGAGTTTTACGAGTCAGTACAAGAACAAAAAATCAATCAGAAAATGAAATAAAGTGATTAACTCAATTTTCATAAAAAAAATTATTTTCTTCATACGAAAATGTTATTTGAAAATCATGAAATTTTAAGTTTCTCTTAAAATAATTCACTTTTATCATGTAAATAAAAAGCAATAAAAATTGTCATAAAAATCATGGTGAAGATCTCTAATTGTCATAAAAATTGTCATAAATAATTAATCTCTAATTTTTCACAAATTTACAAATAAACATGAATTCCAATGCCCATTCACGGAGTTGAAGATCAAGGAGCATCATGGTGAAGATCAAGATTGAAGACTTTGTATAGATCATAGATTTTGCACATTTTGTTGTAATAATAACTTTTTGTAAATAATTATTACATCACTCATTAATAAAAACATGGAGATGTTTATGCATAATTTTCATAAATAATTCCACAACTCTTTTTTAATAAAATGAGCAACCAATGTTACAAATTTTGCATGTTGGGCCAATATGTCATAGTATATGAATTAAATGTCCCAATCTCAATTAAGGGGAATAATTGCAAATCTAACTAAGTTAAATTGTATGATGATCCATCTTACATTTTAAATTTGTTCTTCATCTTCAAATGTATTAATCATATAATTTAACATAATTAGATTGGTAATTATGATCTCCGAATTGATTTTAGGCCGTTTCACGTGTCTCACTTTAAATGGCCAAATTCCAAATAGCCAAACACAATCTCCAAATTTGATGTCAAATTGATCATTTCTCTCTAAATGACTTAATAATCTTCAATTAAGATTATTTCTCAAAAAGCCTTCAATTAGGAAGCAAACCTTTTTTCTAAGACCTCTTAAAAATCATAAGCGTGATCACTAATTATGGTGGTTATTTCAATCCTCGATTAATTGCTAATTAGAGCGGTTAAATCAAACTTTTCATTTAATCACTAATTAGGGTGATTATCTTAAACCTTGGTTAATCACTAATTAGGGTGATTAGCTTAGCCTTTCATCATGTTTAATCACTAATTAGGGTGATTATCTTAAACCTTGGTTAATCACTAATTAAGGTGATTAACTTAACCCTCTTCATTTAAATCACTAATTAGAATGATTATCTTAAACATTAATGATCGTTAATTAGGGCGATTATTATTCCCTTCATTTAATCATTAATTGGAGTGATTATCCTAAACCTTGAATAATCATCAATTAAGGTGATTACTTCCTAACCTTCATTGTTAATCACTAATCAAGGTGATTATCTTCCCTCTTAAAGTTTAGTCACTAAATAGGGTGATTACTTCTTTCTTCCATTCTTAATCACTAAGTAAGGTTATTATTATGATCTTAATCCTTCATATTTAATCACTAATTAAGGTGATTATCTTAAACCCATTTCAATCACTAATTGGAGTGATTACCTCATTTTCCTAATAGATTTGTTTAATTCAAAAGGTGAGTTATTCATAATCTATTTCCTTTTCTTCCCCAATGGAATTGGCCATTTAGGGCGAGACATAAGCTCGAACTACGATGGTTTTGATCTATGAGTGGATTCCAATCCTGCAATGATTGGTACGTAGTGAAACTTCAGTGCTCAAACCTACCATGTACAAATTATATATTGGTCCTAAATAAAAATGGTTGATGTGTAAAACTATGTGATTTTCTTTCTTTTGAATAGCCATAATTACTTTAAAATGGAAAATAACGCATTTAGTAAGAGCCCGTTCTGTAGAACAGAAAAGGAGACGAGTTCCAGACGTTCGCACCTCTTAACCTAAACCCCGAACCCTATCTCATGGTATGAAAGACCAATTTTCAAAAAAGTCTTATCCATATAAAGTCATCATCGTTTTAAATGATATTTCTTGAAATTGATTTTAAAATGATTTATAAAATAAATCTGTCCCTATTCAGATATTAATAGGGTGGCGACTTCAAAGTTTTCTAACTCATAGTCCAATGAGAGACTTTTGTGGGATTCAGACCGTTAATTAAGACAGTAAAAAATCGGATACCACAGTACCAGGTTCATGAAAGTTTCATTTATAAAATGTTAAAAGTATTACTTTACATGTCATGATATATAAACTAAGTTACGTTCAAAAAATCAAAGAGTCTTAAAAGGCATTACTTATCATCAAATTCTTTATGCAGATTTCATTATAACTTCCGAACCAATGAATATATGATACCTAACCAAGAATGATCTGTATGACTTCTTATTATATAGTTTTGGGGATCTGGTTTGTGAAAATTTGTATTAGCATATATTTAAGGGTTTAAGTTTTATAGGCCTCTCCACAGGTCCGAGATTGCATTTGAGGTTATTTTTCCGTTGCAAGTTAATAGTTAATTGAGGTTTCATTGTTGATATATGAGATTTGTGAATATTAAGTATGATTAGCTAGCCGTTGTTGTTAGAAGATTAATCCAAGATTTGTAACCTCCACCATAAATTTGGAAGTTTTAAAAAATCAAAACCCCCACCCCATCATTAGGGTGGACGGCCATATTAAATTATAATTTTTTTTTTAAATCTCCACCATAAATAATTATATATTTAAAACTTATTAAATAAAAATCCAAATTTAGCGCCATATTTCCGCCAAAATAAATTTAAACGAGTGAAATTACTAAAATACCCTTTGTTTAAAATATTTATTCTAGAAAATAAATATTTATTGTTTAAATAAATACTCAAAAAAATGAGGTATTACAGTCTACCTCCCTTAAATGAAGTTTCGACCTTGAAACTTAAGACAGAAAAGACATAATCACTTTCCGAAAACGGATTAAAATCAAAAACTACAGTTTCTGACTCAAATGCTCGTGCCTAAAATGCATATGCTAAAATGCAATAACTATGGTAAAAGTACGAAATTCTATCGCATTCTACCCCCTTTAAAAAGAGTTACAACCCCGTAACTCAACTACTAACCTCGGAGAGCAACGCCAAATATTTCTTGCACATAACCGCTTCAGCTTCCCATGTTGCTTCCTCAGTCTGATGGTTTGACCATAATACTTTAACTCATATAACATCCTTAGTGCGAGTACTTCTAACTTTATTATCAAGGATTCTTTGAGGTCTTTCCTCGTAAGTCAAACTATCATCTAACTCAATGGTCTGAGGTTGCAACACATGGGACACATCCGGAATATACTTCCTTAACAAAGATATATGGAAAACATCGTGGATTTGGCTTAAGTCATTTGGCAAATCCAACTTATATGCCACTTTTCCCGATCTTCTATGACACCTCATATGGCCCGATATACTTTGGGCTCAACTTTCCCTTCTTCCCAAAGCGCATCACCCCTTTCATTGGTGATATTTTCAACAATACCTTCTCTTCAACCTGAAACTCTTCATCTCTCCGCTTCAAATCAGCATAAGTCTTATGCCGATCCTGATCCGCGTTGATCTTATCCTGAATCACTTTTCACTTGCTTCACCATTTCTTCTAGGTACTCAGGTCCGAGAACCACGGTTTCACTAATATCGTTCCAGCAGACTGGACTTCTACACTTTTGACCATACAAAGCCTCAAACAGAGCCATACCAATACTTGCATGATGACTGTTGTTGTAGGAAAATTCTGTGAAATCCAAGAAATCTTCCCACGAACCCTGATGCTCCATGACACAAGATCACAACATATCCTCAAGAGTCTGAATTATTTATTCTATTTATTCGTATGTAGCAGGACGAAAAGATGTACTCATTAACAGATTAATGCCCAAAGCCTTCTACAAACTCTGCTAAAAGTTGGACAAGAAACGTGAATCACGATCCGAAACAATGTCCTTAGGCACACCATGATATTTCACTACCCACTTCACATACGCTTTAGCCAACTGATCCATCGACCAAGTATTCTTCATAGGTATAAAAGTCATGGGTTTAGTCAAACGATCTACCACTACCCAAAGCGTATCATTTCCAGCCTTAGTCCTTGGTAAGGCAGACACAAAATCCATTGATATAGAATTCCATTTCCAACTCGGAATATTCAATGGCTGAACCTTCCCTTGCGGCCTTTTGTGCTCAATCTTGACCTTTTAGCATGGGAGACACTTAGCAACGAACTCTGCTACCTCCCGCTTCATGTTTAGCCACCAAAACGTCTATTTTATGTCCTTATACAACTTATCACCACCTAGGTGTACCGAAAAAGGTGAGCTATGAGCTTCGTCCATTAATTTCCGCTTCAACTCCTCTATTACTTGGTACACACCACCTCCCCTTGAACCGGGTTCTTCCATCATCAGCTATCTGGAAATCCAACACCTAACCCTCCTGTATATTCTCTCGAATATTTTCTAACTTTTCATCCTTTGATTGCCTTCCCTAATCTCATCATAGATCAAAGATTGAACAGACAAAGTACTCAACAATTCTTCAACACCACCCTTTTCCATTACCTCTAATGACAGTTTTCGAAACTCTACACATGACTGACTCGGCAGCACCATCGCATTAACTGAATGACTTGACTTCCGACTCAATGCATCTGTGGACAACATTAGCTTTCCCCTCATGAAACTGAAACGAAGCCCTAATTATTAAAAATGAAAAAAAAAATTAATAATAAAAAAGAAACCCTAATTAAAAAAAATTGAAAATTCAAAACCTAATTACAAGAACGAAACGATTGGCTGAGAGACGACGAGGATCTTGGTTGTTGTTCAGGTGGTGCGACGAATATCTTGGTTGTTCGCTAATGAACGCTAAATCGCTGATGAACAAGGAAGCGTGGTTGTTCTTCGACGTGCGACGAAGAGTCGATTGTTGTTCAGGTAGTGAGATAGAAGAGCGACATAGAGTCGGGCGGTGCAAGCGACGAGCGACGAAGGTCGTAAAAAAATTGAGCAAAGAAATGAAGGGAGGAGAGAGGATGGCTGGGTTTCGTGGTGGCTAGGGAGAGGAGAGAGATTGGAGCAAAGTGTTTAGGTTGAGCGGAGAAGGAGAGAGAAGGAGAGGGAGTTGAAGTGGGTTTAGGGTTAAGGAAATGTGGAACTATGCGAGTATATAAGGGTTGAGCTGAAGTGGGCTTAAGCATACCGCTTATCATGGGTCTCATAACTGAGCTGGGCCTAAAAACCAGATTAGTTAATAAAACTGATACGGTTTTTAGGCTAACCGGATCAGTTATATCGTTTTTTAATTTGCACCAAAACCGGATCAGTTAAGACTTAAGCATACCGCTTATCATGGGTCTCATACTAGTGTAAGGACACCTTCTTGGTCAGACAATCAATATGAGCCTTGAATCTTCCCAACCAATCCATCCCAAAACTATATTGAGGTCCGTCAAGTGAAATTCAATAAAATCGAACGGAAAGTTCACCCCAACTATCACTAAAAGTACTTGACTATGCAACTTAGTACAACTAAAAATCTCTGTTGATGGCAGTGCAATTTCTAATAAAATAGACATTGTACTGCCTAACTGAAGTTTTTCCACTAAAGTGCTAGAAATAAATGAATGAGATGCTCCTGAATCGAATAACACTTTGATAGACAGCGAATTAATGAAAAGGTTCCAACTACTACCTCAGAAACATTCTCAGCCTCACGGGGTACATGACAAAAAACGCTGCCTTTAGTCTGATTCCCCATCCTTGGTTTAACACCGGTATTCGGAGAAGCTTACTTTGGTGGATCATTCGGAAGGGCTTTATTACTCGGGTCAGGTTTCACCGCAGTTTCTCCACCAGTTTTTCTAAAGCCACAACTACAAAAAAGGGCAAAGAGAACTGTTGAAATAGCCCTTGTAGAACGCCTCATGACCGATCTCCAGCTAAGCACTCTATAAAGAATATTGAACGGGTAATAGAAGACTAAGAATAGAGAGAGACTCTTCTAGGAGCGTTCTCTTTTCTAGTGAAATATACATGGGATTGTGAAGGAAAAGAAGGGAATATAAAACGCATTTATGTCCTAACGGTTTTCTTTTCCTCTACTATAGAAAACGGTTATCTAAGATAACCATTCTCTATTCCTTCTTTTTTTTAAAAAAAAATTGCATAAATAAAACGCAACCCACACTATTCATGTAGTACATGATTACATCATGCTTCTTGACTTCATGTATTACATTTATCAATGCCCAATAATATGCATCCAATTCATAAATCCATACAAGCAACCATAAACCAAATATATTAACTCAATCAAAAATTACATTTGTCAATGGTGCAATTACATATCAAATGTTACAGTTAGAACAAATAATTAATATATCAAAAATTCCCCTCCAAAAAAAATATATATTACCAAAACTTCAAAAAGTAGGAGCACGAAAACTAGAGGGAAGTTTCGTCTTCCATATTCTTCTAGAACCAAAATCTCTTGAAGCGGCACAGTCACCGGGCAGCCAAACGAACATGCTCATCTTCATCTTGTCAGAAGCTAACCAATAGCTGGCATAATTCAAAGAAACCGTTGTACATAAATGGCATACATAAAAAAAATTAAATTAAGAAACACGAGATCATATACCAGGGATCTATATGCGGGCCACACAAAAAACAAACTATCTTCGATTATTCAGTGCCATTGACAAAATCATCACGGAGAAAAGAGAGTTTTCGTGCAATAATCGCCATTGACAAAATCATTGCACCTGAAACAAATTATTGCCATTAACAAAAATAACCAAAAACAAACTGGCTTTGATTCAGTGCTGCGAGCACGAAATTAGGAGCATTGAATCGAAGTTGTTCAACAAATGTGGTTTTTCTAGGTTACAAAAAAGTAGCATTACTGAATCAATTAACTCAATAAAAAATTCTTCTTGCTTCAAACTTCATATCTTGAAGCCTAAATCATCCAAAAAAAACTCAATTTGATAAAAAAATCAACCAAATTCATCACCGAAAAAACAGTGAAAATGAATCACAAACCATATCGGTAATTTTGACGCCAAAATATTCACCATTAACAAAATCATCACGGAGAAAAAAAGGATAGTGCAATTCAGTGAGAATAACAACCGTATTTGCAACCCATAAAAACCTAGAGCAAGCAGCTAAAAATGCAACAAAAGTGAACTCAATAGGTTTGATACCTCTTTCTCCCATCCGCATGAGCATTTTAATCGCCTCGAATTCGCACCTGAACAACTTCGAAAGCCCATCTCAAGCATCAGATAGATCTATAAGCAGCGAAATTACAAAGTTAATTTGCACTTCCAGTGATATTAATTAAAGACAAAAACAAAAAAAGATCCAAATCAAAATTAGAGGGTGAAATATACACAAAAATGTTATGCGGTACATGGTTAAATTAATTGTTAAGGGCACTTGAGAGAAACATCTAAGAGAGAGTTAGCAAAGTTGGGAACAAAACTGAGGGAGGTTAATTGGAATTTGGAGTGAAGGTGGAGAGGGAAAGAGAGAAAAAGAGAAGGAAAAAGAGATGAACTGATAGAATGACGTGCAAAAGAACAGAATTAATAGTGGTAAAAATTACTCCCTCCGTCCCAAAATACTCTTGACACTTATCAAAGCACGTAGTTTTAGATGATAAGTTGTTGTTTGATTATCAATTGTTAGTTTATTGAAAAGTAGATGTGATAGGAGTTAGTAGTTAGTAAAAGTAGTATTATTTTATTTTAAGGAGACAGAATGTAGGACATGATTAGAGTTGGTATGTAATAGGAGTGGTATTATTTTATTTGGAAGAAATATAGTGTGGGCCAATGTTTTAAAGGTAGAAGGATTAAAATAATAGTGGGTCATATCCAAAAATAGAATTGTAAAGAGTATTATGGGACAGATGAAAAAGGAAAGTGTAAAAAGTATTCTGGGACGGAGGGAGTAAAACCCAATGAAACGGGTATCTAAGATAGGTGTTGTCTATTGTCCACATACATAACAGTTCTGAGAGAAAATCGTTCTATATAAACCTACAAAACGGTTAGAAAAATTAACTGTTTTATATCTAGCGTTTCATGTTCCATGTTTTGTAGTAGTGAGCACTCATACTCCCGGAGCCCCAATTTCTGACAATAACGGCACGTCACCAAGTTACCCTCACAGTCCTTCGATTCCCAGGGTGGTTCTTATCACATCTTTTGCAGAAAAAGGTTCTCTCGGGTTTCTTCCCATTCCCTTGGTTTCCATTAGACTTCCGACTAGGGTACCTATTGTCTTTCTCAGTTTGGTTAAAACCACCATTGGGCTTAGGCTTCTTATCTCCAATCTCTTGACTCCCATTTCCGTTATACTTTCGCTTTTTTCTAGGGGAGTGGCCTTCAAGTTCTCTTCCTTTATCCCATATAAGTGAGCAGCTCTACCATGAATCTCATCAAGAGTCTAAAATGACTTGCTCAAACCTTTGGGCCTTCAAAGCCTCAGATGGTACTATTTCAGGTGCGAACCTCATTAACTCCTAAACATTGCTATAATATTCATTAACAGACATAGTCCCCATCCTCAGATTGGTGAACTTCATAGCCTTTTGCTTCCTTAAGTACGGAGGGTAAAACTTAGTCCTCAAGGCATCTCTAAACTCGTTCCACCCAAAGTCCGGATGCTCTAAGATATTGTCTTTCTATTGTTTCCACCATAGGTCTGCCTCATCTCTCAAATAATAAACAACATTATTAACTCAAAGGTTTTCAGGGCACACTATGGCATCAAAAAGCTTATCAAACTCTTGGATCCAGTTTTCTAAGCTAGTTGGGTCCTCTTTTCCCATGGTAAGTCGGAGCTTTAACTGCTGCTACCCTCATAAAGACCTCACCAAAGCTATCAGAACTCATGCTTCTTCTCCTTCTTTCTGCCATTCTGCTAGAAGTAAGAGTGCTTGAGGATAAATCTCAACTAACATGCATAGAATAGTTGTGTTACTACCAAACAATTCAATTAACATGTAAGTATAACTAGTTCAAAACATAACAATCACATACTTCATATATCATGGCCAAATATTGGGCCTTATACATAGCAACTACAAGAACATTTGAGTGTATCAAAATATCCTCAAGATAACTAGGCCGTTTCATGGCGAAAACAAAATTACATAAATCTACTGTTACTACTGAAGACTTCAAGCTCTAGGTAGTCCGTAACAATAACATTTTGAAGCTCGTCAATGGCCATATAATCAGATTGGTCTGGGTATTATTGAGGGATAAAAAAATACACATAATACTACTATTTGCTAGTCAATGCAATATGACTTCCTTGCTTATCCCATACAGAGGGAATAAGATTAACCTTTTTCTCTACCTTCAATTACCAGATACAACCATCATATAAAAGCAAGAAGAATTCAAATAACATCATTAATAATAATACTAGTATATGTTATCTAGAAATATATTTTTTAAATATGCTCCAAGATTTGTACTAAATGCACCATTATGGCTTAAAATATTTATTTCAATGTTTTTAAAGTGTACTTGATTTCAGGATATAGAATAGCCAAGGTGATTATAACTCCCATGTAAGGAAGTTACCCACAGCATCGGGGAAAGTCTTCCTAATCTTAAACAAAGCTTGTCACCCCAACACATCTACACCCTTCATCTTTCCAAAAAATAAAAAATAATACCAATTTATTTTGTGGCACTAGCAAGATGCATCTATACAAATAGTAATGAAAGAAAGCAATAAACTTGACAACAACAATTTAGAATGCAAATGCGAAACTCTATATGCCCATCTTATGTCAACCCATCAATTTTAATGTTCAACTTTTATATTTTCTAAACATGAAAAACTGATACCACTTTATAACACCCCCAAATTACTAACTTCAAAATAAATAATAGATAAATAATATTTGAGTAATTTAGGAGTATTACCGCCACTTGACTATCACGCTTTCGGCAACTAACTAGTAACTAACAAAATAAATTGCAGTGGAAGAATTAACCAAAATAATAATAACTGATTACCAAAAGGTAAACTGGCAAAAACTAAATAGGAAAAAGGAAATACGCGTCAGTATGAAGCTTAGTACAAAATGTACAAGATAGGTAACACATTTACTAGTTTACAACATTTTACATTTTTGAAATCTCCTTAACTAATAATTCGAGGATAACTTTTAAGAATAAACTCTTTTCAAATCTCTTGGGTTAAAAATGATCTTGAAAAATATTCCTTTTCTTATCTCCCTTTCCTTTTTCTAAGTGTGCACACACCCCAAGTTAGTCATCCTATCACGGACCTATATCATGGGGTGACAATAATTGCCAACAAGTGGACTTTGAAGCATAAACCCTTCTTGATGTTAATCAAGCGATAACAATAATAATATGACTTGTAAGTCAAGAATAAATCTCCTTTTCTCATAAACAACTTTTTGAACATTAAAAGTTCATAAAAACCAATCAAACCATTCCTTTTAAAAATAATTTAATTTTCCAAAAAGGATAACACAACTTCCATATAAAATGATTGATAAAATCATTCCTTATTTCCAAAAGTGAATGATCAAAATTTGTAACCATTTTAAACCAAATTTCTAAATCCATTCAACCATTAAATCAATATCCAACTTTAACGCATAAAACCATATTTCAAAAGATCTAGCTACATAACGTAACTTGATCTTGGACAAAGAGTATACTAGTATCTTCACTTTGTCTTATGCTTGAGCGTTCTCCTAACCAACCAATAATATAAAAATCTATTAAGTAACTTATCCCATGAACATAATCATGAATTCTCACATAACCTATCATGAGCATAATATTTTTGAGTAAGAAACATGAAAATCTTTTACTTAATCCAAATAAAATTGGAACTTGAATAAAGAATACAAAACTAAAATAGATTAAGAAGAGAAGAAAGAGCTTAAGATTTGGGTATTTATAGGAGTAGAGTTGGGAGTACTTACTTCCCAAATTTACATATTTAGAAACCTTCATCATAAATTAGGAGATTAATCCAAAATCTATAACCTTCATCATAAATTTGGAAGATTTAAAAAATCAAAACCCCCACCCCATCATTAGGGTGGCCGGCCATATTAAATTTTAATTTATTTTTATTTTTTTAAATCTCCATCATAAATAATTAAATGTTTGAAACTTATTCAATTAAAATTATGACTAGGATTTAAAACAAAAAGTTTAACAAACCCAAATTTGGTGCCATATTCACGCCAAAATAATTTTAAACGAGTAGAATTACCAAAATACCCTTTGGTTAAGATATTTATTTTAGAAAATAAATATATAATTATTTAAATAAATACTAAAAATATATATGGGGTATTACAGAGCTCACAAATTATATTAGACTTAGTGAATTACTTCTCCGAGTTTATCATAATTGTCATTATAATAATTGTTTAGTATGCTTGTCCAACAAGTAAGCTACATGTTGAGCCTTCTTGTCTAGCAAGTAAACTAGTATCCCTTAGATGTTCTTCACTTGGAGACTTGTGCAACAATGTCTGAATTTGCTTGGTCCGAGCCTGAGCTTCGTTCCCGAACCTGCAAAAAGGGATCCACCCTGGAGGTTTGGGTGGTGGTTCCCCCTCCGAAGCTTAAGTCAGATATCAGGAGTTGTAAGGAGACAACAGAGATAGAGAGAGAAAGTGAGAGAGTATTTCTTCAGAGTAAGTTTACACTGTTTGCATTGAATGATCTTTCTCCTGATTTCAGGGGTATGTATATTGATTGTGGTATGACAGCTATCCTTAAAAGTTGCCCTAGAATAGTGGCATCTGATTGGCAAAGCAATCACACCATGACACATGGCAAGCTAGGATTTGCAATGGTTTATCAACCAATCACCTACAGCCACCTTAAGGTTTTGGGCTCTGGATAACTTTTGGGCCAGAAAAGTAAGCCTTTTCCCCCAACTGGTTACAACCCAAGGGTTTAAATCTTTTTTCCTTTATTTATTATAAGAGGACACATGTACGACCCTGATGGGCCCAAGTGTCTCTAAAGGAGCCGTAGATATTTTAGGCTACAACATTTGCCCCTAAAAGGGTTTTTACTGTTGGCCCATCTGACGGTTAAGACCCTTTTACCCGAGGTGGTTTATTCAAATTCAAAAAAGAGGCAATGACGCGCCCTTTTCTGGATTTTACGGGTCATAGTCGACCGTTTTAGGCTTTTTCGGTCATCCTTAACCGGCTCAACGGGTTTCTTACCCTCCTTTATATATCCTTGGTGTGACCTCATTAAATCATTTCACACCTTGAGAGAATTTTTCTAGAGAGAGAAGCTCTGCACATTTTTTTCAAGAGAGAGAGAAAGATCGTCCAATCTCAGTCTTCTTCACCGAATCGTCCAAGCGTTTCGTCAGGTATCTTTTCTTTCTTCTTTTTGACTTTCCTTTATTCTTTATTTTTCCTGAGAAAATCAATAAAATGGAATCTTCTTCTTCGTTAAATAATTCTAGCCGACCAAGAGCTTGTCTTAACCCTAGAACCGAGAGTATTTCTTCTTCGGCGCATTCTAGAGTTGGGCCTCTTCTGGCCGAGTATATATTTTTTTATGATTTTGGCCGAGAAAGTCAGACGACCCAGTCTTTACCTGTGCAGGGTAATCTGGCGCGCGTCAAGCAAACGACCCATCTAAGACGAAGGGTATTACTCCCAACAAATAGTTCCGACATGGAGGAATCTACTGGACGAGTTCCAGATGAGACGAGGGAGGCCCAAAGTGCTCAGCCTTTGGACGGGCGCCCTTCCCTTGACCGCAGTTTTGAAGATCCTCAAATAAACCCTGAGGCCAGTCCTTCTGGCAGGGACGTCAATATGGAGGAAGCCGGTGAGGGCAATAACAGGAGTGAATCCGACTCTGCCGATGAGTCGGACGAACCCTCCACTACCTCATCTGAGATTAGGAGACACTTAGGTCCCCTTTCTGAACCCGCATTTATTTTGGTCAATCGTAAATGGTTAGAGAAAATAGGACCTGACCCTAATTATTTGCCCACTTACATGCCCATGTCGGGTTTCTCTTTCGTCATCCCAAATAAGGACGCCACGATTCTGATTGCTCCAAAGAACCACTTCGCCGTCTACAAGCTGGCCTTGGACGCGGGATTGAGGTTCCCCCTCCACGATTTTATAGAACAAGTGCTAAGGTATTATAACATCGGCCATAACCAGCTGGCGCCTAATGCCTGGCACAACGTTCTTACTTTCATAGCCGTCTGCGAGCTGCACGGCCTGGCTCTTTCTCTCCAAGCCTTCACCCACATTCATTATGCGGCCAAGGTTCCCGGGGCCGTGGACGGGGGATATCAGTATGTCCAAGTTTACTGATAATGTGTGGAAGGAGTTCGCCAAGAGCAGTGCTGAGAAAAGGGCTGAAACCCTGGTAAAATATTTTTTTATTTTTTTTTAGACGAGCATTCGTCTGACTCGTCAAATTGTGATTTCAAATTTTTGGACGAGAATCACCTGAAGAAGGAGGGCGTCCATGCTTGGATGGCCACCTTCTTTGGGTCCTTCTTGTCTGAGATGCTGAACGGCCTTGGACGAGGGTCATTCTGGTTCGTCCAGACTGATTTCCAATCCTTGGACGAGAATCACCCGAAGAAGGAGGGCGTCCATGCGTGGACGGCCACCTTCTTTGGACCCTTCTCGTCTGAGATGCTGAACTCATTGGACGAGGACCATCCTGGTCCGTCCAGATGGATTCCCAATCCTTGGACGAGAATCACCCGAAGAAGGAGGCCGTCCATGCTTGGACGGCCACCTTCTTTTGGCCCTTCTCGTCTGAGTGACTTTGAGTTCCAATACTGGACGAAAATTGATTTCCGGCCCTTGGACGAGAATCAATCTAGTCTGTCCAATTTGGACGGATTCCTGCTTTGCATCACTTTCGTCTGGGCATTGAAACTACTTTGGACGAGATTCCCTTAGGAAAGGAGCTGCCCATTCTAGGACGCCTTCCTTCTTTGGGTGATTCTCGTCCGGAGCCCTTCAATTTGTTTATAGCTTTGGTTCTTTGGACGACCCGGATAATTGTTTATTTTTGCAGAAAAATGCCCCTACCAACAAGCTTCCGCCTAGGAAGTCCTCCTCGTCTAAGAAGAGGCCATCAACGGCCGCGGATCAGCCCTTAGCCAAAAAAACTAAGGGCTTTACACGGAGAAAAACGGAGAAGAGTACTCCGTCTAGCGAGGGGGTTGGGGAGAAGACCATGCCTCCTCCAAAGGACAAGGTCCTAAAGGAGGAGTCGTCTGGTGCTTTCCCGGCTAAAGTGACGCTCCCGCTGGTCAGTCGGCTTTGGCACTGGTAAATCCGGAGCCGGAGACGGCTACTGACAACTTCCCGGGCTTCAGCGGCTCGGTGGTGAAGCTGGTCTCACAGATGCCGCTATCCGTCAGAACGACATCCTTATCGTCGGGTGAGTCATATTACCCATATAGAGTTAGGACGGTGCGGGTCGGCTGACGGTCCATGAGTCCGTCCAACAGACAAGCCATAGTCTTTCCCATCAAGAGAGCTGACTCCCCCCCTCTTTTAGATAAGGGCAAGGGACCAGCTTTACCCACAAGTACTCCCACAATAGACTCGGACGAGGAGTCTTCTGCCGCTTTTGCCAAAATGTGAAATGTTTAGCGAGATCGGCTCAAGCAGGAGCTGTTCAAATGTTACCCTGAATCCTACATAAAAGGGTTGAGGGGGGCATCAGCTGGGCATGTGGGCTACATGTCACAACTTGTTGTTGAGGTATAATCTGTTGCCGCTTTTGTTTTACACTTGCACAAAATTTTTCCTTTTATAGCTCGTCTAATGACTTGCTTTGTTTTCGTTGATCCAGCTTCTGTCTCGCAGTATATTGACAGAGGAGTGGGCGAGGGAGCTTAGGAAAGAAAATAAGAACCTCGCCCACCTGGCTACGACGGCTGGCGACAAGGCCATCCATGACATTGAGATGGCTAATACTCTCCACCGCCAATCACTGGAGGCCTTGGAGAAGAGATCAGCAGTCCAGGAATCCGACAACAAGAACTATCTTGTTTCTATCAACCAGCTGTACATGGAACAAGACCAACTGAAATTGGCCTTAGACACCGTCTCAGCTGAGTTGAAGGGCGAAAGGGATATTGCTTTACTGGCTGCGGTCCAACTGAGGAGGGAGAATATCATCCTAAGGGCGAAGAATGCTCGTCTGCAAAAGGAAGCGGCCCAGGCCTTTAATGATGCCGAAGAAGGCTTGAATCAAGTCATTGAGACGTCCAAAGACTGAGCTGTCAAAGCTTTTGAGATGTTGGCCGAGCCTTGTGAGGTTCCTAGCTTTGTCCGGCGTCTGGATTTTCAAGAGAGAGTTCACCGTGCACTGGTGTCTGCTGAAGAACCTCCTGAGTTCTCTGAGTCGGATGAAGAGGGTACGGACGAGGAAGAAGCCCCTGAGGACGACCAAGAAACTCCCAAAGAAGGAGATGCATAGCTTTAGGTTTATTTTTCTAAGTTTCTTGGCTTGTTTGCCGTTGTAGCTTTGTCTCCTCTATCTTTAAGCTGTAAGTTTTTGCCAAGTATATAATGAAAAGACTTTTTGCCAATTGCTTGTCCTTTTCTTTTATTGCACTTCAATTTTTATCAAGTATAAAGAATGAGACTCGTCCTGACTTTTGGACGATCTACTCACATTGTTAAGGAAAGGGTATCATCCTTGCCTTTGGACGATCGTGAATCTTTCCAAAATATAGCCAAGTACAAGATGAGACTCGTCCTTGCCTTTGGATGATCGTGAATCTTTCCAAAATATAGCTAAGTACAAAATGAGACTCGTCCTGGGTTTTTTGGACGGTCTGCAAACTCAGACGAGTCTTGCCCCAAGAAAGAAAGCGGCCAATACATTGCGGTTTATGGACGAGCCACGCTTTAGCCGTTTTTTTCGAGTTGGCAACACTCGTCTTGAAGTAGCGAACCATTACAAGGGCATCTATTGCCTAGTTCGTCCTGGTCTTTGGACGACCTTTGATTGTAGCTCGTCCTACAGACTTGTCTTGTCCCCCCCTTCTTGGGCTTAGCTCAACCGTATAATATGGACGAGCGATGGTCCAAGAAGGAGAACGGCCAACATTGGCCAAGCCTGCTGAAATTGCTAAGGACGAGCTTTAGATATATGGGCAAACCATGCCTTGGCCGGCTTCCTTGAGGGAGCAACACTCGTCATGAAGTAGTGATCCCTTACTAGGGTCTTTACTACTTAGCTGACCGTGTATTTGAAAGTAAGTATCCTTTACTAAGGGCTTATTTCAGGTCAGCTTTCTCTTAGAGACTTTGACGTTTCTCTTACTAAAGATTTTTGTCAATTTGTTGACCATTTATGTGTTTTAACCTTTAGGTTGTTACACTTTGGCTGGTCTCTTCGAGGGAGTGATGTACGTCAGAGAATAGAGCATTTTGCACATTTTATTGCTCTTTTTAATTTTATCCAAGTCATAGTCACTTTTAGACTACTAGACTTAACTGATAGAATGCCCCACAGTGAATAACTTGGTAAAAAATAAACAAAGATAACACAGAGTCCGCGAAGCATCCTTCTCTCCAACTCGGACGGGCAACGTGACTGTTCCCATGGGATGGATGACTCCTCCCCCAAACCCTATGATGGGATGATGGACGGGGACCAAGTTCTTCTCATCAAACTTCAATCTAGACAAGCAATCTGCGCTAATGATGTCTTTCGAGCTTCCGGTGTGAATCAGAATTCTTCTTACTCTTAAGTTTGCTATCAAGAACTCTCATTAGAAAGAGATTTTTCTCATACACAGCTTCGAAATCTCTATCAATTTTCTCAAGATGAAACTCGAGTTTAGAAATTAGTCAATCATTTGGCACGTTGACAACCACTTTGTACTTACCCTTACTCAATTGATTTATTTCAGCATCACTAGTGGAAAAATGCTCAAATGCTCCGGTTGAAATGCCCGCAAATGCTCTGTATTTGACGCGTAGCAGACGTCATACGAGCATTTGAGTATTTTTAAAATGCTCCAGTTTTCAACTGGAGCATTTATTTTCTCAAATGCTCCGATTGTCCTAAAAACCGGAGCATTTGAGTTTTTTTTACTAGCAAAAGAAGCTCAAATGCTCCGGTTTTTAAGGGAAAACCGGAGCATTTGTAGTCAAATGCATCGGTTTTCCTATTCAACCGGAGCATTTGTATCTTTTTTTTTAAAAAAATTTATACCTAGTACCCTGCTCGCCAGCAGCATGAGTAACAGGTCTTAAAGAACCTAGAACTACAATAATTTGAGCACTTAGAGCGTTAAAACATCAGAGCCACTTGTAGATAAAATATTAAATAACACATCCATATTATGTCCTAAAGGAAATTCACATTTACTAGAAAAAAGTTCCACATATTTAATGCATGAAATAATCCCACATATTTAAATGCCATCAAATCCTATCCCTAAAATAGAATGTTCCAGTAACAACTTGTCAAATCTCATCAACAACATGAAGCAGCACACAATATCATAATATGATAGCTAATGTTAATGGAACAACTTGCACAAACAATTAGATTCACCTACATGTAGTCTTACAATGTCTACACTATATTCCGGGAATCCCACCACTCATTAACGGAAGCAATGAATTTAACAGAGAGAAATGTTACTACAATTCAACAAGAAAAGCCTATCCTTCCTTTAATGGATTGATTTACCGGATCTTGCTATCTCGTTATCTGTGCTGATTCCTTGTCAAAACACTTTGCGTAACACTTTTGTAATACTGAATAATTAAATGGGGAATTGTCATTGCGCTTTTCACTCTGCACATTATTTAATCGACCATCAAGACCAAATTACAATCACAAGGTTCAATAGAGAATTCTATGGATATTCTTGTTTATCAATCATCTCAATCCGGTCTTTGTTTCAGGTATTTTTCAAAAGTTAAACAAAGAAATCAGGCCAAAAATTCTGCCATTCTTTCATTTGCTAAGAAACTTAAAGAGGCAGAGAGGGTCCTTGACATTCTTGTTGATGATTATAAGATTCGATTTCCTCATCAGAATACTCTATGAGAAGAGCTGAAATTCTTCCTAGAGTCTCATCATCTAGGTCAAGGTCTTGGATCTTATTAGACACCCTACAATATCTAGCCGTATGACCCTTTTTACCACATTTGAAACAAGTTATGTTTTTAAAGTCAGGTTTTGTGGTGGTCTGTTGGTGTTTTTTATGGGTCTTCCATTTCCGTTGCTCAAAAGGTTTTTTATGGAAGACTTTCTCAACCTTCTTATTGAACCTTTGGGCTTTATTGGGTTTTTGGTAATGGGTCGGTTTACTACAGCTCCCTTTACAAGTGTTTGTCTGAGGGGAGGAGTTATTAAATTGTTGGCAGAAGGAACCTAACTCCTTTTTAGTTTCTTTTAACTCCCTTTTTAAGTGTTTTTGGAGCTTCAAATCTTGACATATTTGAAGGCCTTGTTTAGAGGTTAGACTTACTAACTCACGGTAGGTTAACCTATCGTAAGGGATAATATGTTCTCTAAAATCCTCACGGATTCTATTTCTGAGCTTTTCTCCTAAGATGGTTGGAAGATCTGCTAGGAAGTTTTCTTTCCAAAAAGGTTGGTTAGAATCTTCTCTAAGCATTACCTTAGGTAGGAAAGTAAACTGTCTTATTGTTTGTGCAAGTTGTCTGGATCGCGTTTAAGATATCCAGTTGCTGTTGTTTGGTGACATAGAAATCCCACCACCCTTTTAGCTGGCCAGAGAAGTCTGTAATGAAGAGTTCTGCAACTGTCTTATCTGACGTACCAGATTGGGTTTTGTAAGCATTTGAAGCCATTGTCATTTGCTGTAAGAGGTTTACTATTTGGTGTTCACTCATGCCGTCTATATTCCATTCATAGATGGAAGAGACATTATATTTTGGTTGAACAATTGTGTTAGGCTGACTCCCAATTTGGAATTCACTAGACCTTATAGGGATAATATCAAGAGGTCCAGTATTTTGCCAAGAGAGTTTAGCTAATTTAGGTGTTTTGGGGCTGGTCTCAGTATTAGTGTCGTCACTTAAATCTAGGACACTGACAAGTATTATTCTGGACTATTTCTTCCTCAGCTATTTGATACGCTCAAGTTATACGATGTTTTTGCGTTATTTTGGGTGCACTTTGCTAAGGGTTTGATTGTAATTGTTAACATTCGTGTTTTATTTAGCCCTTAGCGGAAGTTCGGAGCTTTGCGAGATAATTTGTGTTAACGTCATGTATTCCGAGCTTTCAAGATGAAATGGATTTGAATGATGTTTGATTGAAGTTGTCTTTGGAGAGCTTGGGAGATTTGGCATCGGAGCATAATGGGCAATCATCGGAAGCTCTAAGCACCAAGCATGCGCGTAACCTCGACCACCTACACATCACGTCAACCCAAATGAGCCAGCGTCATCACCAACCAAGCACAGCAGCTTCGCATGCCAGTCATCGCACACCAGCTCGCACAGCCCAGCGCTCGCACAGCAGGCACGAGAACCTGCCCAGCAGCAGTCTCGCGACCCCTGCTTGTCGCACCTCGCGATGTTCTTCGCGACTCGCGATGCTTGCCCAGCCATTTTGTGCGCGGGGAGACAGAGTCCTCGTCGCGACTCGCGATCAGTGTCGCGACTCGCGACGCTTTTGACGGTTTGGGGCCACGATTTTGTGCGGGGTTTAAATGCTTCCTAAAACCTAATTTTTGAGGGGGGACAAGGAGAAGGACGAAGAGGGGAGCTGAAATGTAGACCTTGGAGTGGCAAGCTTGAGGGGAGAGAGAGGATACTCCTCTCCTCATCCTTCCTTCTTCATGATTCTCTTTTCATCTTTCCTTCTTCATTTCTCTTTGTTCTTCATTTCTTAGTTTTTGTTCTTCATTTCCTAGTTTTAGTTTTCATTTCTTAGTTTAGGTTTTTGGGATTTCAATGTTGGATTTGGTTTATGCTATCGGATTGTAGCTTGAACTGTTCTTGGATCAATTAACATGAAGCTTCAACCGTTATTGTGAGATCTTTCCTCTCTTTCTCTTTTCCTTGATTATGGTTCAATTTCTATGTTTGTGATTTATGATTGTTGCATAATTATGCTAGGAACGTTACTAGTTTGATTGTGTAGTTAATCTAATGCTAGATTTAAGAATAGAATCGGATTGTTTTATTCTTTTATCAATTGGTAGCAAACTAGGGAGTAATTTAGATGCTGATCATCTTGGTTATTTCTTAGGGAAATTGAATCAACTGTTGAATGTTTATCGCGTGTATGACATTAGCAGGTCTATTGGTTCTCTGTGTTTATTGCTGCTATTGGATTGAACTTAGACGCAGATCGGACTAGGTTATCCTTTAGTTAGGGTTTTATAGTCACGCTGATCGTGCTATTCAACTAAGAATAAGGAGAATGCGAGATTAATTCTCAACAATAGATAATTATGGAAATAATTAGAGTGGAGGTTCGAGGATCGATAATGAATTGAAGTGGATGTTAATCGGATTCAAGATCTTTCCATAATTGATTTCTCATTTTATTTACTTGCTAGTTAGTTTTAGTTTGTTTATAATATACTTGAAACCCCCCTTTGTAATTATAATTAGGTTTCTCGGCCCTTAGCTTAATCTAGGTTTCGAATCACGCTGAGTACTAAACTCGTCCCTGTTTCCCTGTGGATACGACCCCTACTTCCACTATACTATCTTAGTGTAGAAGAGAGTAGGAGAAATTTTATCTTTGGCCGGGTGCGGTGCACACAACGACACATCCGCGCCCGCCCACTATTCTTGAGGTAGAAGGTTCAACCCTGCTAATTTAGTCTTTGATAGCTTGAAGAAATTCAGTCTTTGAAGTCATGACTTCTTTTTGAGCCTTTTGCGACATCTGAAATGGTTTAAAAATCGGATTCCGGAGGATCTTTTCCATAGGAGTAGAGACTAAGCTCGTCTCTGCTTTAAGGTTTTGTTTCTCAATTCTAGAAGGCTGCTTTCCTAGAGTATCAAGGCTAATGTTTGTAAAATTATTTTGTAGGACAATATTCTTAAGGTTTGTAAAGTTAAGGTAATTTGTCGTAAAGGAGGATGGTTAGATTGAACAGTACCATCTGGAGTCTCCCAGACGGGTGTCCTTCTATTGGTGTTGACAGGTTCTATAGATTTAAAAGGGTAATCAATGTTATGGTCAAAACTATGAAGTTCAAACCAATCAAAGAATAAAATATGAGCTTTATGTTGTAGTACAAAATTGTAATAGCTTTCTTGGATTTTTTTCCCGAATTTCAAGAAAGTGCTTGAAAAACCACATTCTCTTCAAGAGGTTATGTGGGGCATAAAAGTCTTTGTGAACTAATTCTTTATTTATCTCAAAATCCTTTTCAAGGACATTTAGCTCATTAGCAATATTTTCAGTTATAACCGAGGCTTAGGGTGAGTCTGGAGGAGACTGTCGTTCAGCATAGACCGGGTGTGGAACTTGGGTTCTATATTCTACATTTTGGATGGATGGTTAAGGTATATCTGAGGTAGAATACCTTGGCCGTTCTGGATAACTGTTTCTTGGACAGCTGACTTGACGTTTATAATGCATGTTATTTATAGAAGGAAGATGGGAAGACCGTCCCAGGCTTTCAGCAGAGGCATGGTCTGAATACCTAGAACTAGTGCTTCTGTTAAAGCTAAGTTTAACACTACCATGAGAGTATTGTATAACTCTTTCTATGTCGGTATTAGGTTCTGGAAGAGTTGGGGATCGCGCTTCAGAGTTTCTCCTTTCTAGAAAGGTCGGTTTGGAGGAGGAGAGTTTCTCCTTTCTTACTATGTTGTATATTTCAAGTATTAAAAGCAGACATCATAGCTTTGTAATGGACTTTATAGATTAGAGCTACTGGAATTGAACCATCGAACATTTTGTAATTATGAGTTTAATGATTATTTACAAGGAACTATAGAGTCAAGTTTATGCATGGGTCCAACCAAGATCAAGGGGGCATTGGTTCTCCAAAGAAAGTATAAAATTAGATGGTGGTCAAACTTCAATGCTCCACAGTCTATTCTCGAACCAGCCATTAAAGAATGGTTGAAGAAAAATTATAACACAGGTATCATGACATCAGGGCCAGAACAATCTCAGTTCCTAGCCCGTAAATCACAAGCAAATTCCTTGCTTGCATCAGCAAAAACCCCTGAAAATTACGCACGGATCCTACGACAACTAGCCAATAGTATGTCTGAATCCTCCATAACTTCATACAATGAAACAAAAACAGACTCCTCCATCCACCTCAGTGACGGTGAAGAAGATGCTGATTTCCAGACTTAAAAAAAAATATATATATTGGTTTACTTTCACTATCATCAAGCTGCAACTGGGTAATTACAGCAACAGACAAAGTCTTCAATATATATATATATATATGTGTATATATATGTATATATATGTGTATATATATGTATATATATGTGTATATATATGTATATATATATGTATATATATATATATATATATATATATAATACTACTAAACCATGTAACATGCTCCTTTAATGTAATTCACGATCTTATATTCACTTACTAAAATCACAAACTAACTCAATCTAGAGAACACTAATAGAACAATATGACTTTATTATGTTATTCTACTTATAGCTTTTCAAGTTGAATCCTTGATTACACACCTCCTTAATAATATAGACATTGATTAATTAAACAATCTCAAGTACTCTTCATATTATTGAAAGTTTCATACTCAATCTTGTCAATTATTTCGAAATGTCCTTCATCCATGGGTTCATCATACTTGTGATTGATGTGCAGTTTTTGTGCATTTAGGGACAACCATACACAATCTCCCTTAGCTAGCTTACTACCTTGGCGCAATTGTAGGTAATTTTCACGCCTGTCCTTTTTGTTTGTTGCGGTGTCCAGCAGCTCATGGTGGCAAGATGTGAGGCAAATATGCGAGCCATGTTGATGCGTAGGAGGTGGTTCATCAAGTATGGAAGCAGCAACATCATGTTGATGCTTATAACGCCGAGTTTTTGGAGGCAATGATTTCAGCACCATGCGTTTATCTCCAATCAAAACCGAATAATCATTAGTCTTGCCATTGTGAAGCACATGGCTATCACATTGCCAAGGACGACCAAGTAATAAAGAGCACGCAGCCATGGGTAAGGCATCACACCATAGCTGGTCCATATACTCTCCCACACGAAATCCAACGAGTGCTTGTTTACGCACCCAAATGCCATCATCATTCAACTAACTTAGTTTGTATGGATGCGGATGCTTGCGAGTTTGCAAATTCAAACGTTCAACCAAAGACAAATCACACATGTTAGTACATGATCCGCTATCAATAATAAAGGAGCAAACTTTACCGTTGATTAAACAGTTGGAGTGGAATAGATTAGTGCGTTGTTCATCGTCACCATCCTCGTGGCTGGAAGAAAAGAAGGAACGACGCAAGATCATATTTCGTTGCTCATGTTCCGGAGCACAAATAGGCTGCTTAGACCAAAACTTATCATCATCCATTGTAGGTTCTATTGTGGCCGAAGTGGAAGAAGTTTGTACTTGCATGTCTTCGGCCAAATAACAAACTAACTCCTCGCGTGTGGTAAAGGTTGTATTGGGGCAGTTCTTTGCAATATGGCCGAGGCCTTGACAACGAAAGCATTGTGTTTTCTTGCCTTTGAGAGTCGCACTAGCAGTGGTAGTAGAGGATGTTGTCGATGCTTCGGTTTCCTTAGGCTTATCAACAGCCAAATCGATCGTGGATGGAGGTGTAGTAGGCGAAGTATCCGAAGGTGCAGCAGGAGATTTAAACCACGAAGGTTTCTTGAAGAGGGACTCGTGTTGTTGCCGTTCGATTTTGGACGCAAGAATACAAACGTCATCAAACTTTGCATACTGTTGTAGCTCAACCAAATTATCTATGGATGGTTTCAATCCCACACGGAAACGAGCAATTTTTTGTTCATACACTTCATTAATATCACACGCCATATAATATTTCTTGATTTAAAGATATAATATTTAATGGA
Organism: Beta corolliflora; assembly: GCA_947648045.1. Taxonomy (NCBI): domain Eukaryota; kingdom Viridiplantae; phylum Streptophyta; class Magnoliopsida; order Caryophyllales; family Amaranthaceae; genus Beta; species Beta corolliflora. The sequence goes on along the minus strand of CANSZD010001256.1, from coordinate 247,268 downwards.
AATTAGTTGCAATGACCGAATTCTTTGATGATGAACAGTAAATAAATCCGAAAATAAACAAAGGGATATGAAGAATTTTAACTACTCCAAGTTAAAACTCAGCTAGGGTTTGAATTCACTCCTGAAACGGTTTGGATTTTCTCCAGAAACAATTAATTCACACCAATTAAACTGAAACTCAACTGATTTTTATTAATGGCCGAACGAAAACATATATAGGTTACAAAGAAACCTACATCAACTAGAAAACATAAAACATAAAGGATAACTAAAAACAAACTAACAAATCTATCAAACTAATTACACGCCTAAAGGATAATCCACACGGCTAAGTAATTAGAATCATAATGCAAATCAAACTCTAAACAAAATAATGTCCTAATGCAAATGAAATTCTTAACAGATTAGGAATTAAAAACCTAAATTACATAGAATTCTAACAGAACTAGAAGTTTACATAAATAACACTTCTCTTCCATATTAATTATCATACGCAAATATTACATGAAGACCTAAGATGAATCAATTAATGAATTCTAAACTATCTTCATGCACTTCAATCCTTGAAACTTCCGTTGAATCAACAATCATGAACTTTATCTTTCCTCGAACAACTTCGAAAGGGCTTCTTAGCTTCAAGTCTTAGAATAACCTGTTTGCTACACAAGAACATATCATAACATATCAAATATTCTTTTGACTGTTTCATTCTTATACAGTCAGGACCAGTTGGATACTTAGATGTTTCCTAACAACTCGGAACCACCTGTAATAACAACTGTTCCATGCATCTGTTTGAAATCATTCAAAACCTAGGGGACTCGACACTTTCATAATTTTTTATGATGACCAACTCTTTGAAGTTTCCTGCAACCAAGTTAGTAAACACATATAACTTCAACCGAAGCTCAAATAACTCATTAAGGGAGCTTACTTGACATATCTGAAATTTAAGTGAATACTTAATCGCATAGTCTCACTACTTCATGTTGATCCATATACAATTATCAAACTAAAATCTCTTTCTAAACACAACTTGAGTAATCTAATCCATATTTGGATAAACTAACTCCAACAGTTTTAATTTATAAATAATGATTAGTTAATCTTTTTTTCCAAACTTTATGTGAGGAAACTAATTAGGTTTATTAACTTTTAAAGTTTAGACAAGTAACCCTTCCTCATTAAACCATTAGACAAGAATAACCAGATTATATTAAACCAATTAAACAACTTCATAGAATTATACTAAACTATTCTAGCTATCATTATAACATTTCATATGGTTATAAAGTTAATTTCTTATTATACAATAAAGACTTTGTCAACTAACAATTCATAACTCTAAGTCTTATTGCTTACTAAAACATACTATCTTCTAGAATTCAATAGACAACCATCTAAAAAGATAACAAGGTTCCACGAATCTAAAGAATAAAACTTTAAATCAAACATAATTTCATTCATACATTACTCTATTTGATAAGTCACTTTAAACACCAACACAAATTACATAGCCAATTACATAAACCAAAATAACTAGGACTACTAATGTAATTTACAACTTCTAACCAAACGAGTGATTTAAACTCAGCTACTAGTTTATTTTAACGAGCACACACCTGTAGGCGTATTTTTATTTTGCCTACGCGGTGTGAGCTCATATTTAACTACCACATTGTTAAGGTTTTATTGAAAAATGATTTGAAGTCGCCAACAGGTCATTAAAGGAAGACTCATAAACCTAATTGTATATTTGGAAACCGTAGGGACAAATTAGGGACTTATCCAATGTAGATTTCCCCATCCTGACACCATAGATGGTCAATGAACCATAGATTGAGGTCGGGGTGAGGGAAAGAACACAGTCATAATGAACCATATTCGCCCATTACTGGCCTCTACTAAATACCGATTCATGTCAATTTTTATGCAACAGAATAACCAAATAATATTTTCATGCACCCCTAAAATAATTTAGTCTAGGATGGTTCAGGAAAGCACATAAAAGACTATTTTTTAGTGATATGTTATTAGACAATTAAAATTACGAGGAACCTAACAGGTTGTCCAAATTATCTGATTAATATTAGAACAATTCTTTAGGTCTTGATTAGCAATAATAACATATGGGTGATAAAAATCATGCATAGAACAATCAGGCAAGCATGCAATAATATATGAAAATAAATAGAAAAGATAAATAAAAGGTTAGACTATACAAAAGAGAAATTTTTATATTAAGGATCAACATTATGAAGAGAAATCATTAGTAATATAAAAATAATAAATTGATTAAAGGACCCTCATGATAATATTGTGGCTTGGGTATGAGAGATTGACAACCTTCGGGACGAGCAATCGTGAAGCCTAAAGATCTGAACGTATATGTATGTCTGAAAGTATGCATATTTGAATGTGTTTACGTTTGTATATTTGAAAGGTATGAGTTTTGTAGAGAGAATTTGTAAGGTATTCGTCATGTAAAAGTCGAGTGTTAAGTGTGGAAAAACCGTATTTTAATTCGGAAAATCGATATAGTAATTCAATTGACCATAATTTCATAATCAATATAGTAATCAGAATTCGAAGCTATAAATACTAACAAGACCAAATTCAAGATAGGACTATATGGATTAGTACCAAACAAGAGACTCAACACAAGGAGGGAGGAGAAGGCAAGCACCACAAAGCCTGCGCGTGACGGCGGCCAGCAGTGGTGCATGAAGAGCACCAACAGAAGCGGTGCTCAACAACACCAAAACAAAGAACAACAGTAGCAATGATTCCAAACTAAGCATACAGAAAAGAGAGGAGAGAATGCAGGTAAGAGAGAAAGCCACAAGCAATGGGGTGGAGTCATAGCGACAGCACCGACGACGGCAAGGCGGTGCGACTTCGACTGCCAGCGCAGCATAGGAAGAGGAGATAGAGACGCGAGCGAGAAAGAGAAACAGGGTAAGGGAGGTGTTTCACGGGGAGCAAGGGAGATCGAGGAGAGAGAAGATGAGGTGCATGTGAGAGAGACAGACACGAGTGAAATTAGGGTTTTAGAATACTAAGGGTTCCAACATCAACCGACTAAGGAACAAAATGAAGAACCGACTTTTGGTTTCTTAATTAGCAAAATACCACTCAATGAATTTTTGGTACTTATAACCTGAAATATATTTATGATTAAGCAATGATATACAGTAATCCTCATCTCGAGGTCGGACTGCTTCAATATAAAAAACTAATCAAGGTTTAATAATTTGACATTCTAGGATGAGAAGCATGCTCTTTTTTAGATCCCGACATAGACTCGAGTCATAAACTAGCCACGTCAAAGTTTCTTCACTGGGGAGTCATAAATTCAACCTTTTATTTTTCAATCCAAACTCTCCTTGTCCCTGAAGGACTCTCCAATACTTCTATGGTCTTTGATAATATCTGAGTTTGACTGCATTAACTCCCCAGTGAAGAAACTTTGAATCTTCCTCCAAGGACTCAATTCAAGACAAGTAGCTTCTAATCTAGGCTCAGAGTGCCTAATTCAAGACAAATTTCCCAAACTGGGGCTTCCTATATTTGTTGTGGTTCCTCCAAATCAAACTCCAAAAGAGTTGTAATATGGAGATCTCACTTGCGGACCCCGATCTTTACTACAACAGTTTTTGAAAATCAATCTATCTTTTTCAATCAATCAACCTCCTAGCTTTGCAAAACCCTGACCATGCATAACGCTCCATCCATCTCTTATATTTGCATAACCCTGATCTTGCATAACATCTCATGCATCTTAAAGGTCTAAGTTTGCATTATTGCACAATTATGTACATTATAATCAAAGTGGTTTGCACCTATTGTTATACGTGTATATATACAGATATGTTTCTTGTGGGAAACCGGATGGAACTTCCAAGCACGTAGTAATACGCTTTCCTACATGAATTTTACCGACCCACTATGATCAATGAGTTTCACGATAAACCCTTGTGAGATACGATGAAGGAACTATGCAGTTTGGTTGATGACAAACTACATACACTACAATGTGTTTGATGCTTGTGTTTTACAATGAACAAGGAAATAAATCTAGAAAATCTCCTTAAGCAAGTATGGATGTTTTCCTAACCTCATTCCATATGTAGTATCTTCCTATATATACTAGGAAAGATTTACAGAATAAAAGCATGAAACCTCGTAACCATTCACACGAAAAGGCATGCAACATTTCACGAAATAAGGTGTCTCGTCAGTATGGTGCTGGAGCACCATACAACCTGGTGGGGCCGCACCAGGCTTCCTGATCATAAAGATCACTTCAACAAACTTTGGTGTGTCCGACCTCGGCAGCAACATGGAGAGGGGTGTTACTTTCGCAGTTGCCATGACATATCAGCTTATCAATGGCTGCTCTTGATAAAAACCCCTCCAAAATTGCTGCTTTTATGAACTCGTGTTTAAAATGCCGAATTGCTAAGTGAAGGATGTTATTACTTTGAGGGAAGGTTTGTTTCAAAAAATACTCCTCACTGCCACTTTCTATGTCTCTTGCATTTAGGAAGCTTTGTACGTCACCATTCTTGCCATATTGTAAAGCTTTCATCCATTTCCACTAAAATTTCTGAGGTGGTTGCCATGTTTTTTTTTTGCTGAATAAATTATCAATTATATTAGTTCACTTAGCTTGCTTAAAAAATTGGTTTCACCGTCAAATTTTAATTTATACTATTACCTGGACCCTGTACGTGCTCATTTTTTTCATGTACTGGTGGTGGTATTGATTTACTTGGTTCCTCCTTTAATTAAAGTACTTGCATTGGCCCGCAACCTAGACTAAAGTAGTGATATTGATATACACACATTCCGTCAAAACAAAATAGTTACGCAACGAATATGACACATGTTTTAGCACAATGAAAAGTTTTAGATAATGAGACATGTTTGCTTTTTTGAGTGGTAAATTATACTCCTTTTGTCTCAGAAAATCTAAGAGCATTTAAATTTTCAAAAGATATTATGAAAATCAGATTTTATTCCTTAAGATAACTGGTTTCGCACATCAAATGATAATATTTAATAAGGATAATTAGGATCTTTTAAATGTTGGAAAAATAACAAAATTTGATTAGATCTTCTGATGCGCTCCCCGCGCCTGAATACGTCTGGCGTGCACACGTTGTGCATGCATGACATCGAGATAATCAGCAAAACTTAGAAACACAAAAGTGGATGCTCTCCGTGCATCGTAATGCATCAAGCGCAATAATCCTACACGCCGCACCTCTTCAAATCTTATTCGGTTTCTTTTGTTTTTCCTACATACAGACCTCGCTTTCAATCGATTTTCAAAAACACACATGCCTACGAACATTTCCTACGCTGCATACTACGAAATACCTCTTTAAAACGCTATCTAAACACTTTAAACACTCAAACTCAATAAAGTTCATATTTCAAGTTGCTAGATCGTTATTATAATTCGGTTCCTCATGTAGATCGTTATACAATACCTAGACGACAAAGGTATAACTTCTGAGGGTCAATTGCAATTTAATTCTACTTTTAATAACAATCTACTTTTCATGATGTAAATCTTAAAGGAACTCATGCTTTTCAGTATATTCTAACCCACAAAATTTTCTTTCTCTTTATTTCTATACATTATATAATATCATATTCCTGTTGTATTCTTTATCACTTTCATCATTTGTAACACCCGACCCATCCGGAGTCGAGTATATCGTCACCAATGCGCATCTAGGGCTAACAGCTGTCCTCAATAACCAACACAAGTGCTTCCGGCGCATTTTGTCCTCACTCATGTGCACCCTGAGAAATTGCAGGAAGTCACCCATCCCTGGACTACTCCCAGCCAAGCACGCTTAACTGTGGAGTAACTAAGGAATTAAGCTCCCTGAAAGAAAGATCCATCTTGTTGGAATGAGTAGCCTGCTAAATCCCTTTAAAACAATCATGAGGGGTATTACATACACCCCCACTTGAGAACAGCAACGCGCTCGTTGCGGCTGAGGACTCCACATATTCAGCCACAACGACATGTAGGTCACCCCAGCCTAGAAACACACCTCGCTTTCAAATCTTATATACAGACCTCTTCAAATCTTATTCAGTTTCTTTTGTTTTTCCTATATACAGACCTCGCTTTCAATCGATTTTCAAAAACACACATGCCTACGAACATTTCCTACGCTGCATACTACGAAATACCTCTCTAAAACGCTATCTAAACACTTTAAACACTCAAACTCAATCAAGTTCATATTTCATGTTGCTAGATCGTTATTTTAATTCGGTTCCTCATGTAGATCGTTATACAAGACCTAGACGACAAAGGTATCATTATGAGGGTCAATTGCAATTTAATTCATATTTTAATAACAATCTACTTTTCCTGATGTAAATCTTAAAGGAACTCATGCTTTTCAGTATATTCTAACCCTCAAAATTATCTTTCTCTTTATTTCTATACATTATATAATATCATATTCCTGTTGTATTCTTTATCACTTTCATCATCTGTAACACCCGACCCATTCGGAGTCGAATGTATCGTCACCAATGCGCACCTAGGGCTAACAACTGTCCTCAATAACCAACACAAGTGCTTCCGGCGCATTTTGTCCTCACTCATGTGCAGCCTGAGAAATTTCTAGGAGGTCACCCATCCCTGGACTACTCCCAGCCAAGCACGCTTAACTGTGGAGTAACTAAGCAATTAAGCTCCCTAAAAGAAAGATGCATCTTGTTGGAATGAGTAGCCTGCTAAATCCCTTTAAAACAATCATGAGGGGTATTACATACACCCCCACTTGAGAACAGCAACGCACTCGTTGCGCCTGAGGACTCCACATATTCAGCCACAACGACATGTAGGTCACCCCAGCCTAGAAACACACCTCGCTTTCAAATCTTATATACAGACCTCTTCAAATCTTATCCAGTTTCTTTTGTTTTTCCTATATACAGACCTCGCTTTCAATCGATTTTCAAAAACACACATGCCTACGAACATTTCCTACGCTGCATACTACGAAATACCTCTCTAAAACGCTATCTAAACACTTTAAACACTCAAACTCAATCAAGTTCATATTTCATGTTGCTAGATCGTTATTTTAATTCGGTTCCTCATGTAGATCGTTATACAAGACCTAGACGACAAAGGTATCATTATGAGGGTCAATTGCAATTTAATTCTTATTTTAATAACAATATACTTTTCCTGATGTAAATCTTAAAGGAACTCATGCTTTTCAGCATATTCTAACCCTCAAAATTATCTTTCTCTTTATTTCTATACATTATATAATATCATATTCCTGTTGTATTCTTTATCACTTTCATCATTTGTAACACCCGACCCATCCGGAGTCGAGTATATCGTCACCAATGCGCACCTAGGGCTAACAACTGTCCTCAATAACCAACACAAGTGCTTCCGGCGCATTTTGTCCTCACTCATGTGCAGCCTGAGAAATTTCTAGGAGGTCACCCATCCCTGGACTACTCCCAGCCAAGCACGCTTAACTGTGGAGTAACTAAGCAATTAAGCTCCCTAAAAGAAAGATGCATCTTGTTGGAATGAGTAGCCAGCTAAATCCCTTTAAAACAATCATGAGGGGTATTACATACACCCCCACTTGAGAACAGCAACGCCCTCGTTGCGCCTGAGGACTCCACATATTCAGCCACAACGACATGTAGGTCACCCCAGCCTAGAAACACACCTCGCTTTCAAATCTTATATACAGACCTCTTCAAATCTTATCCAGTTTCTTTTGTTTTTCCTATATACAGACCTCGCTTTCAATCGATTTTCAAAAACACACATGCCTACGAACATTTCCTACGCTGCATACTATGAAATACCTCTCTAAAACGCTATCTAAACACTTTAAACACTCAAACTCAATAAAGTTCATATTTCAAGTTGCTAGATCGTTATTTTAATTCGGTTCCTCATGTAGATCGTTATACAAGACCTAGACGACAAAGGTATAACTTCTGAGGGTCAATTGCAATTTAATTCTTATTTTAATAACAATCTACTTTTCATGATGTAAATCTTAAAGGAACTCATGCTTTTCAGTATATTCTAACCCTCAAAATTTTCTTTCTCTTTATTTCTATACATTATATAATATCATATTTCTGTTGTATTCTTTATCACTTTCATCATTTGTAACACCCGACCCATCTGGAGTCGAGTATATCGTCACCAATGCGCATCTAGGGCTAACAACTGTCCTCAATAACCAACACAAGTGCTTCCGGCGCATTTTGTCCTCACTCATGTGCACCCTGAGAAATTTCCAGGAAGTTACCCATCCCTGGACTACTCCCAGCCAAGCACGCTTAACTGTGGAGTAACTAAGGAATTAAGCTCCCTGAAAGAAAGATGCATCTTGTTGGAATGAGTAGCCTGCTAAATCCCTTTAAAACAATCATGAGGGGTATTACATACACCCCCACTTGAGAACAGCAACGCGCTCGTTGCACCTGAGGACTCCACATATTCAGCCACAACGACATGTTGGTCACCGCAGCCTAGAAACACACCTCGCTTTCAAATCTTATATACAGACCTCTTCAAATCTTATTCAGTTTCTTTTGTTTTTCCTATATACAGACCTCGCTTTCAATCGATTTTCAAAAATACACATGCCTACGAACATTTCCTACGCTGCATACTACGAAATACCTCTCTAAAACGCTATCTAAACACTTTAAACACTCAAACTTAATCAAGTTCATATTTCATGTTGCTAGATCGTTATTTTAATTCGGTTCCTCATGTAGATCGTTATACAAGACCTAGACGACAAAGGTATGATTTATGAGGGTCAATTGAAATTTAATTGTTATTTTAATAACAATCTACTTTTCCTGATGTAAATCTTAAAGGAACTCATGCTTTTCAGTATATTCTAATCCTCAAAATTTTCTTTCTCTTTATTTCTATACATTATATAATATCATATTCCTGTTGTATTCTTTATCACTTTCATCATTTGTAACACCCGACCCATCCGGAGTCGAGTATATCGTCACCAATGCGCACCTAGGGCTAACAACTGTCCTCAATAACCAACACAAGTGCTTCCGGCGCATTTTGTCCTCACTCATGTGCAGCCTGAGAAATTTCCAGGAGGTCACCCATCCCTGGACTACTCCCAGCCAAGCACGCTTAACTGTGGAGTAACTAAGCAATTAAGCTCCCTAAAAGAAAGATGCATCTTGTTGGAATGAGTAGCCTGCTAAATCCCTTTAAAACAATCATGAGGGGTATTACATACACCCCCACTTGAGAACAGCAACGCCCTCGTTGCACCTGAGGACTCCACATATTCAGCCACAATGACATGTAGGTCACCCCAGCCTAGAAACACACCTCGCTTTCAAATCTTATATACAGACCTCTTCAAATCTTATTCAGTTTCTTTTGTTTTTCCTATATACAGACCTCGCTTTCAATCGATTTTCAAAAACACACATGCCTACGAACATTTCCTACGCTGCATACTATGAAATACCTCTCTAAAACGCTATCTAAATACTTTAAACACTCAAACTCAATAAAGTTCATATTTCAAGTTGCTAGATCGTTATTTTAATTCGGTTCCTCATGTAGATCGTTATACAAGACCTAGACGACAAAGGTATTATTTCTGAGGGTCAATTGTAATTTAATTCTTATTTTAATAACAATCTACTTTTCATGATGTAAATCTTAAAGGAACTCATGCTTTTCAGTATATTCTAACCCTCAAAATTTTCTTTCTCTTTATTTCTATACATTATATAATATCATATTCCTGTTGTATTCTTTATCACTTTCATCTTTTGTAACACCCGACCCATCCGGAGTCGAGTATATCGTCACCAATGCGTCTAGGGCTAACAACTGTCCTCAATAACCAACACAAGTGCTTCCGGCGCATTTTGTCCTCACTCATGTGCACCCTGAGAAATTTCCAGGAGGTCACCCATCCCTGGACTACTCACAGCCAAGCACGCTTAACTGTGGAGTAACTAAGGAATTAAGCTCCCTAAAAGAAAGATGCATCTTGTTGGAATGAGTAGCTTGCTAAATCCCTTTAAAACAATCATGAGGGGTATTACATACACTCCCACTTGAGAACAGCAACGCCCTCGTTGCGCCTGAGGACTCCACATATTCAGCCACAACGACCTGTAGGTCACCCCTGGCTAGAAACTGATCGCCGGAGACTCCAGATATTCGGCCTGGCCTCTGGGTCGCTCCTTATGACAATGCAGCCCTATAATCCTCCCTCACTAGGCGCTTGAGAACTCCTAATATTCGGCTTGACGGCCTTAGGGTCGCCCCAACACGCCATCGCAGGGTTGCTCTGATACCATTTGTAACACCCGACCCATCCGGAGTCGAGTTTATCGTCACCAATGCGCATCTAGGGCTAACAATTGTCCTCAATAACCAACACAAGTTCTTCCGGCGCATTTTGTCCTCACTCATGCGCACCCTGAGAAACTTCCCAGGAGGTCACCCATCCCTGGACTACTCCCAGCCAAGCACGCTTAACTGTGGAGTAACTAAGGAATTAAGCTCCCTAAAAGAAAGATGCATCTTGTTGGAATGAGTAGCCTGCTAAATCTCTTTAAAGCAATCATGAGGGGTATTACACCTCACATGTTTATTATTGCTTATTTTAAGTCCTAAATAAATGTTCTTATGCCTAATCAAATCATTTGGACAATTGATTTAGGATCCTTGTGATTTGATTGCATAAATAACATACCACTAAAAATTAGTCTTATGTGTTTAATGAACCAAAATAGATTATTTTTAGAATACATGAACATATTTGTGGTTATTTAATTGGCTAAAACAATACATGAATTGTATTAAGTAGAGGCCAACAATGGGCGAATTTGATTTCTGATCATATTCGTACCCTCACCCCCGAACTCAATCATTGGTTCATTGACCAATTAGGAAGTCATCACGAGAAAATCAACATTGGATAAGTCCTAAGTTGTCCTTATAGTTTTCAAAAACCCAATTAGGTTTATAAGTCTTCCATTAAGACTTGTTAGCGACTTCTTTAGTTCTAAACATTTTGAATACAAAAACCATTACAATAAGGTAGTCAAATACTTACTCATGAACCATAGGTAATAAAAACATGCCTATGGGTCATGAGTAAAGGCAATGTTTAACATATTTTTCTAAAGGATATTATGAAAAGCAGTTTTTTGTTCCTAAAGATAGCTGATTTCATATTCTAAAGGATAAAAATTTCATCAAAGATCGAAAATGTCCTAAAAGAGCCAAATCCGCTTCAGATCTGCGTTGTGCCAGCATAGTTGGTGCGCCAAGCACGTGGCACATGCACCAAGTGCATGAATCGTGCATGCCGCGCATTGCCAATCCACTTAGCGCAAGCCCTGTTCTTACCTCTGCATGCTTTTTGGGCTTTCTTTCTCCTATAAATACTTGATCCTATTACTTCACAACTTCATACGACGACTTTAATACTACATAATACGCTTTCAGTATACATCAACACAACCTCATATATTTTAACATACTTACATATACTCTACAAACAGTCGAATACATTAAAACTCCATTGATTTACATTCCACCTTCATTGAAGCTTCAAGTTTGTTCCTCTGGCAGATCGTAACAAAAGTATAATTCACGAGGGTCAATTCCAATTTAATTCTTTTTTATACTTACAATATACTTTCATGATGTCGATCTTAAAACTATTAACGCTTTCTTGTACATTCTTCGTTCTCTAAATGTCCCTTCTTTTTATAATTCTATTCATTTATTATTTATATGCATGCTTGAATGCTTTAATGCTTTCATCACCACACATGTTTATTATTGCTAATCAAAGACCTAAATAAAGGTTCCAACGCTTAATTCAGATAATTTGAACAATTGGATTAGGTTCCCCGTAATTTGGTTGCATAATAACATGTCACCTAAATTAGTCTTTTACGTGTTTAACAAACCAACATAGAGTAATTTTAGATTGCATTAAAATATTATATGGTTGGTTAATTGCATAAATCTTACACATGAATCGTTATTAAGTGGAGGCTATCAACGGGCGAATTTGATTCTTGATCATATTCGTACCCACACCCCTAAGCTCAATTTGTAGTTCATTAACCATTCATGGAGTCATGAAGGAGAAATCTAAACTGGATAAGTCCCTAAGTTGTCCCTGGGATTTTCCAATATCCAATTAGGTTTATGAGTCTTCCTTTATTGACTTGTTAGCAACATCAAAACATTTTCAAAACAAAACCTTTACAATAAGGTAGTCAAATATGCGCTCATCCCGCGTAGGCAACAAAAACACGCATAGACTAATTAATCCTACGGAATTAACATATACAATAATTGGGGGCTAACAAAGACAAAATAATAAAAAACTGTTAGTAAAGAGAAAAGTTGAAACTAGGGCTGGCAAAAGTTGACCCAACCTGATAACCCGACCTGGAATTGACCTGAAAATTCCGAGTTTGGGTTGAGATTTTGGACCTGAAATAAAAAATAGGTCGACCCAACCCGACCTGAAAATATAATGCGTTAGGTTTGGGTAGAGCTGATCAACTCCAACCCGGCCCGGCCAGGTTTTTGGGCGGGTTTGGGCAGTTTTTTTTTATTTTGGCCGGGCTTTAGACAAGCTAAAAAAGACGTTTTAGTCTAATTTTTTGGCCCGGCCCGTTTTGGCCCGAAAAAGCCCGCTCGGCCCTGCCCGAAATAACGGGCTTTGGGCACATTTTTTTGCCCCGGATTTGGGCCCGGCCCATGATCACCTCTAGTTTTGGGTTGACTTTTTGAACCTGAAAATAACACAAATAACCTGATTTAGAAGTCGGATTATTTTCAGGTCGGGTCAACCTGAAATTAACCCAGACTTTCAGAACTTATACAACCTATCTTTTGTTATTCTTATTTGTATTGGGCCAAGACCATTTCTTGGATCACCTAAATTCTATTTCAGGTCATTAACCCATACTTTCATAACTTAACGTGTATAGTTGAATTTCATTTCAGGTCATTTTGAGTTGGTTTCGGGTTAACCCGAAATCGGTAAAGACGGGTTTCGGTTACGATTTTGGACCTGAAATTAGAATCAGGTCGGTTTTGGGTTAGGGGTAAGTGACTTGAAATATAAATCAGGTCAACCTGAAATTGACCCAACCCGACATGATTGCCAACCCTAGTTAAAACTTAGGGGCTACTAAAGAAAATTTCCCAAATCTACATTATCTAAAATTTGATCAGACTCTCCCCAACTAATGCTACTGCTTTATTAATTAACGATGTACTTGGCCAGCTCTATGATATATATTTTTTGAAATGAAAGAGACAAGGTGAAATCAGGTCACCCTTTTCTTAAGGAAGCTAGCTCAATGATATATGATTTTTTTTTTTAAGTAATGATATATGAATAATTAATTGGAAAGCAAATATTTGAAATTCTTATTATAGATTCCATATGTCCGATTAGCTAATCCTTATCACTCACTTCTAAGGCCTCCCCACCCTTTCTTTAATTTTTTAATTAGAAAAAGAAAATACACCTTCCTCCATTATGAGGCATATAACTCCACACGTGCAAGAAGGCCGCCACACTTAATTGGTTCACAATTAATTCAACTTGCGCTTTTTGTATGTATATTCTTGTATATACCTATGATTCTATGAAGTATTACAACAACTTCAAAATAACAGAAATATTCAGAAGATAGTTTACAAAACCATGGAGTTGAAATCCTCCATTAACGAGACTACATGGAAACTATTATTCTCACTCGGCACCCTACTTGGGTGCTTCCTCCTTCTCCTCATTGTAGACAAAATCCACCAAAATACTAGTTTTTTAACAAATAGAAACTCTATGCTACAACTAACTCCTAAATTACTAGATTCACAAACTACCATGGTCAAACCTTTCGAGCCTTCTAATGTTACTCTTGATAATACTCCCACAGATGAGAAGAAATTCGCCATTGATGACGACATCGAGAGAGCAGTAAACACGACTACAAATAAGTGCAATAATTTAATTGACGGAATATGGGTATATATACCAGAAGAAACTCCTAAATATGACTCAACCACATGTCCTTTCCTTGAGGAGAAGATGAGTTGCCAGAAGAATGGGAGAATTGATTTTGGGTATGAGAAGTGGAGATGAGAAGCTAGAGATTGTGATATTCCATTGTAAGTATGTAACTAGAATTACTTTCTATGTTTTATTAAAAAAAAATATATGTATGCATACTAACAAAAATGTGGTCTTAACTCTTTATCATAGGTTTAATGGACTAGACATGATGGAAAGGCGTAGAAATAAAAGAATGATCATAGCCGGAGACTCACTTCACCGAAACATGTGGGAGTCTCTTGCTTGCCTTCTCTATACTTCCATTTCTCCCTCTAGAACTGAAGTCAAAGCTGAAAGCCCCGTCTACAAGATTTTCAAAGCAAAGGTATAAGGAAAGTTTATAGCTTGACAGCATGTTTGGTATGTGCGTAGTAGTAATTGATCGTAATGGCAATGATTATCTATGTAATTTGGAAGCGAAAATGGTAATTGAATCTTGTCTGCAAATATTTATTTACCCACAAGATTTATTCCCACTCAATACCACATCTAAAGTGATAAACGATCTAAGTACTAATTTATCGAGGTATATACATGTGTTTGGGGAATATATTACAGTAACCATACACTGATTTTTTATTTTTTTAATATAGAGATACACTAATATGAATTATCAGCACCGTCATATATATTACCACCTACCAAACTGACAGTGAAATGTTTTGTATATGATATAGTTATGATTATTTCCTTCTCAACATTGCAGGACTATAACTTCATAGTTGAGTTTTATTGGAGCCCACTATTAATTAAATTCGATAGAAATCATAAAAGTGGCAAAAAAGTTATTGTACTCGACAAGCTTTCACCCAATTCCGATGGGTGGCGAGGAGCTGATATTATGGTATTCAATTCCGGCCATTGGTGGGCTCATACAGGAAAATTTAAATCGTATGTTATTATTTAAACAAGAAATTTGTTAGCTTATTTTATTTACTAAAATTTCCATTTCTCATTGATAATTGTGATTTTTCTTATGATTTGCTAGGTGGGATTTGTTTGAATATGGAGAAGACCTAAAGGAGGAGATGCCAATAGAGACAGCATACAAACGGGGCATGAGAACGTGGGCCAAATGGATCAAGAATAACGTTGATCCCAAGAAAACAACTGTGTTTTTCAGGAGCATCTCAGCTGAGAATACACAACGGAAATATGATCAATGGTGCTACAATGCGACACAACCTATGGATAGATCATATTTATCGGTTTACCCTAAATCATTTGTTGACACTATTGAGGGCTTGATAAAAAAATGAGCAAATTGCAAGTAAAGTACTTGAATATCACCAAGCTTACCGAGTATAGAATTGATGCACATCCATCTGTTTTTCGAAGCTCAAATTGGAAAATTCTAACCAAGAAATTTGAAGATAACATTTCGGGTTACGCTGATTGTAGTCATTGGTGCCTCCTTGGAGTACCTGATACTTTGAATAGATTATTATATGCTTCCCTTTTCTTTCAAAAAGAAGATATAAAAAGCAATTTAGCATTATAATTTTTTATCTATAATATTTTAATACCAAGTCGTTGTCTAAGATTTATTTGACAATGTTGTAAAAGTTAATCAAAGATAATCGACAACATTAGAGATGTGCATAATTATTTACAACTTACGGTCTTGTTGCGAATTGCTATAGATTTTTAAACCCCCATCTGCATAATTTAACACACAAATAATATATATGATAGTGGGACACAGACGAACAGCGCGCAACATAATTGACAAAGTGGAAATATTCCCCCTTGATGGAAGTGAAAGAACCACAACTGCGTTACTTGGAGCAAAAAAAAAAAAAAAAGGGGTGAGTTAGTTAAAGTCAACGCTTACATATATCTCAATCGCCACTGGTTAGCAAAGAAAACATCCCATAACTCGTCTTCGTGTTGTAGCTCGCGAGAAATATTTATACGTCTCACTGATTAACAAATAAGTGAGTACTAGTTTTGGAAGCTCGTGTAATGGATGCGTTAGTGTTTTCTATAATATGTTGTCTGAAACCGTCTTATTCAAGCGAATGATTGAGATGGCGAGCGGAAAGAACCGGAGATGACGGAATCACCGAGTGTACTTGGCGTCAGCTACAAGCTAGCGAGTTCAACAGCGAAGTGTATTTAACAGTAATGTCAAACAAGCACCAGCCTGTATGAGATCGGACACAAGAACAATATATGCATTTTTATCTATTGACAACTCTATTTCATTTATAAAAAATAGCTTAAAAATTATGACGTAGCGAACCCTTGAACGACGCTCTCTATGTATTTTCTAGCCTTATATATATTAAAGAGTAGTTAGTTGATTTCCTTGTCTTTATCCACAATCAATGTAAAACGCATTATTTACTCTAACAATGCAATAATGTTTTCATTTACAATCAAGGAACTCAATATAACACAAATCCTCCAACCTCCCCCCCCCCCAATAAAAAAATCCAAATATGATAGTATATAAAACTAATCCTATGATACTAACTATGAGTTAAGCATAAATGAGGGGACTAAGAGTAACTCCAATGGTGCAAAAGAAGAATTTGCTAGGAATTTTGCAAAATACTTAGCTAGTTGCTTAACCATTGGAGCATAAAATGGAGTTTTGCTTTGCTAAGCAAATTGGCTCTATAGAGCAAATTGGCTTAGCTAAAATATTGGGTCCCACACAACAAATAGCTTTTCAATAAGTCTTAATTTATTATATAAGAAAAAGGAAAAGGTGATTGTGGGACCTACTTAAGCAACAAAATACTTTAGCTAAACTACTAAAGGGAAGTTGGCTAAAGATAGAACTAGCTAAGGAAGATGATGTGGCATCTTTAGCCAAGTATCATTTTAGCTAACCATTGAACTTGCTCTAAATTGCTAAAAATTGCAGTTTACTCACCCTAGTTGTAAATTTTGCAGTTTGCTCACTATAATTACAAATCCGTTAACATGGCCCACTAACTTGCTATTATTTAATTAAAATAATAAAACTTGCACAAGAATCTAGGAGAAGTAATGAAAGGGCGGTATCTTTGGCACCCAAAGTACTTCCTCTGGTTTGTACTGTAGTATATAGAAGTAAAACAAAGAAAGCAAGCCCACTTTAACACTTATTATATTCTCTGCAAGTGGAATTGAACTTTCACTTTCTTCCTCAAAGCTTTCATTTATTTCTCTTTAATTGGTTGAAGACAAAAATGGCGTGGGGAAGCTCAGCACAAATGAAAATTCCAAATCTTTCTCCTCCCCAAGGTATATTCTTAACTACTTTTATGCACTCCTTAGATTCCTTTCTTTTTTCGAAAAGTGTTGTTGTTGTAAATTATGGTTTATTTTGTTGTTCTTTTAGTATGATATCATCAAAAGAATGAGTAAGCAATTTTTTTTTTGCCTTATTATGTTTGAAACGTGTGAGTACTGTGAGTAAAGGATGAGTAAGCAGGTTGTAGGCCATTTATTTCACTTGATGGTTGTTTTCTTAAGAGTCCATTTGGAGGGCAGCTACTAGTAGCAGTAGGTAGAGATGGGAATAACCAATTTTTTCCCATAGCTTGGGCAGTGGTTGAGGTGGAAAGCACTGCCAGCTGGAGTAGGTTTTTGAATTTATTGGTTATAGATTTAGGGAGCAATGAAGGTGCAAGGTACACATTCATGTCAGATCAACAAAAGGGATTATTAGCTGCTGTGAAAGAAGTGTTTCCTGAAGCTGAGACAAGAGTGTGTGCCAGACATGTGTACACAAATTTTAGAACTGTGTTTTTGGTGGTGGCATGGAGTATAGGAAGCAGTTTTGGATTATTGCCAAATCCACAATTGAGAATGAGTTCAATGCTCAAATTGAAGTGATGAGGTAAATTTCTGCTAATGCAGCAGAAGATCTATTAAACAGAAACTATAGGAAGTGGTGTATAACTTTTTATAGTTCCATGGCATGTTGTGATAGTGTTGACAACAACATGTCAGAAGTTTTCAATGCTTACATACTAAACAGTAGACATAAGCCAATCATAACAATGCTTGAAGGGTTTGATGGAAAGCTTGCATAAAAAAGAGATGAAATTGGGAAGAAAGAGTTGTTGCTATGCCCTAGAATTCAACAACTTGTAGAGAAGCACAAGATTTGGGCTAGAGGGTGGAATGCTTTATGGGATGGTGGCTTCTGTTATGGAGTAAGAGAAGGAGAAACACAAACTAAATATGTTGTCAACTTGACAGAGAGAACTTGTAGCTGCAATGCATGGCAAGTTAGTGGAATACCTTGCAAGCATGCAGTGGTGGCTATATGGAACAAAGTTGCTGCACCTGAACCGTATGTTAGTCATTTTTTCAGAAAAAGAACATACATGAAAGCCTATGAGTTTTTGCTCGAGACACTTAATGGCCCTCAAGAGTGGCCACAGTCTGACTCCTTAGTGCTTCCACCCAAACTTAAAGAGGTGGAGAGTAGACCTAAGACTAAATCAGGAGAGTTCAAGCTGGAGAAGTAACCAAATCAGGTAAATTGAAGAAGGTTGGGACTGCAATGACTTGTAGTTATTGTGGCATACAAGGACACAACAAGAGAGGGTGTAAAAATGTGTGGTCAGATAATTATGGTCCCACAACCAACACTGAACAAGCAACAACCAGCACTAACCATGCAACAACCAGCACAACAGCAATGTATAATAGGGGAGTAGGTGTATATACTTACCCTAATGGACATCAGAGAATAGCAACTGTAAGTGAATTTAATTTTATCATGTATTAACCAAATTTCTTGTCCTGTTATCCGATAACTAATTGATGTTAATTTTTGCAGTTTGTTCCTTAAACTGAAGTGAGTGCAAGGTCACAACCTGCATTAAGGCAACCAAGGGCAGCAACTTTCTACTCAAATTTTGAAGGAGATCAGATTGTTTACTCCTTCAATCAAGATTACAATTGGTCATAATCTGATGTTGGCTGTAATAACCCACAAACAATCACAAGCCAAGCACTACAAGATGTAGCTAGAGCTAAAAGAAGGCAAAACAACTTAAACTAAGTAAGTTCATTGCAACTCAAGTACTGTTTAAAAATTTACATGTCATAACTACATAAGAACATAAGCAACAACAATTACAGTGAAGAGTGCTAGAAAAAACCATCTTAGAATATACTTCGACCCTCCATTTTATTGCATCTTCAACATCACCATCTCTGCATCCATCTTTCTTGCAATTTGAAGTCTGCCACCATGAATTTTCCTTAAATTCCTCACTTCGTTCTTCAGTTGTGTGTTCTCCTCCATTAAATTAAAAATTACATCCCTCTGCCACTCTTTAGGGTCTTCAACATCAACCCATGTGTAAAACTTGCAACCTCTGGTGTTGGCTTCAGGATCATAATTAGGGCATGCTAGAAATCTTCAGCCAGGATTGTCCTTAGTCCATGACCTAGTCTTGGACGTGATGAATCCATAGTCACAATGCTTTGGGGTTGGGAGACTCCTGTTTCTTGACACTTCTCTGCAAAAAAAAAATTCTTTTTCAATAAATGTGTTTTTCTGGATAATAAACATTAACAAATTTGAAAATGTGCACTGCAGTTGGAAACTGGCACTACAGGATTTTTTTGGGGATTTTTTTTGGGGCGTTAATTGGAGAATTTTCGGGAAAATCGCATTCTTTTGGAGGCTTAAATAGCCGGATTTAGTTACCGTTGGAAAATTTATTTTTGTCCTGCAAAAACTTAACTGCATTCTAGTTTTTTGTGCCAAACAGCTTTTATTATTCATTATATTAAAAGTTAACAGAAGAGTTAACAGAGTTGTACTTTGAGTGAGTAAAGTGCAATGTTTACAACTAGGGTGAGTAAACTACAACTTCATGCAAAGTTTAGTACCCTCTTTTATGCTTAACTCTACCAACTATTAGCTACCAAAAATTTGACCTAATCATTACAACCATAAAATCAGTTTTATATCATTATAGATAGAATAAAAGCTAAATCCTTCCAATTATTTATAAACTGAGGAAATAAGACATCTGAGTGATAATACTCAAAATTTGAATTGTCAACATCGATTTTTCCTATTTTTATATTTCCGCTTGCCTATGCAAATTGAGATGTGGATTGAAGGTGTCGGGTTCCTCTGACTCGAAGTAAACGTTAGAATCTTAATAATAAGAGTTGTTTATGCAAACAGTTCTAGTTGTCTCGTATATCAAGACTGGAAGTAAACGCAGGGCCATCCCAATCATTATGGAGGCCTTGTGCAACTAATATAAAATGGGGCCCTTAATTTGTAATGCCATTTTCTCCTTTCGTGATAAGTTGATGGTTGTCTTTTTCGTTTATAATTAATCATTTATTAATTTTTTGAATATTTTACCAAGTCTAAAACGCTGTTTCATCATCGAATCAGATGACGTAGAGAAGCTCCTTCTTCTACCCTTATTTAATTTATAAAACTAGTCTACCTCCATATTAGCATCAATATCAAAGTATAATTGTTTTTGGCGTTAGAAAGCGATTAAGAGCAATGATGTGGATGGGTTTGATCCTAAATCTTGGATACGATCCCCACAAGACTTTAGTATCAAAGCTAGATGGCATCCACATCAAAGTATAATTAGTGCTTGTCAAGGATTGGAGTTCTCAACAATAATTATTAATGTTAATTGCTACTAGGTAGTGTTAGATATTTAATGCAATAAAAGTAAAAACAAGTAAAAAATAATCAAGCGTTTTATTGTTTGTTTTCCAAATTAGTTCAACTGCATTTACTAGGGAAAAGATGGACATAAATACATTAGCATTGACTTGGGAAAAGAAAAAAAAAATTGGGCAATACTAGATTCGAACACCTGCCTTCTTTTAGTTTAACAACACTAAAAAATACCACCACACTACATTCAACTATTTGTATGTATGTCGCAGCAGAGTGTATATATTAGTTTTCAGTTTTGGAGGCCCCATTTTATTGGAGGCCCTGTTCTGGTGCACCGGTTGCACATGCTGTCAGCCGGGCCTGAGTAAACGGTAATGTCGTATAGTTTATAACTCTATTGCTTCCACTTAAAATTTTGAGTTGGTATTTGGACAGCTAATATATAACAAATTGAGGCAACGATTTTATACTTACCACATGCATTTGCATGTGTACTGTCGATTTTAGGCTGTGTATTATGGTCTACCGCACAGGGCCACATTTTTTTAGGGGCCCAAATTTGAAGTAAGCCCAGCTGAAAAAATCTGATATTTTTATCAATTACCCCCTTTCTCTCTCCTCCATTACTGATATCTCTTTCCCAAAAACAAAACCCAAATCACGCTACAGATTGCTTGCCCCAAATCACGCTTCAAATCCTTCATTGATTTCTCTCTTATTTCGGAAATCAGTGATTATGGCAATTTTGGGAAAGACCTTCAAGATTCTTGAATTGATTTCAATTGAACAAGTAATTCACTTTTTTCCTCAACAAAATCTCCAGATGAATTTCCAACCCCTTTTACGATCAACTACATCTTCTTCAAAGTCCTAGAAACACCTTCATCTTTTCTCCCAACACTCCCAAAAAAATAGAGAGAAAGAAATTAAGAAAACAAAGAAGAAAACCCTAGCATTTGCAGCAAATCAATCTCAACTCCACAGAGGAGAGAGAAAATCATAAAAAAAAAAAGCTCGAATCGTTCAACAATGGCGAGATCACTTGGCCTCGATTTTCGGTACGAGAGAAAGACAGAGTGAACTGTCCTTTCTACTTCAAGATCGGAGCATGCGAGACATGGCGATCGTTGCTTCAGCTTCACACGAAGCCTAGCATCGATCCCTACTCTTTCGTCTTTTGCTCTCCAATATGTATCAACGTCCCGATATGATCACTCCCGGCATTGATGCTCGGGAAATCCTATCGATCCTCGCAAAATTCAAGAACATTTTGAGGTATAATTTCTATGTCATTTCGTCTTGTTTTGTTTGAGATTGTGTCTGTTTTTTTGAATTTGATGTTGAATGTTGCGGTTGATTGAATTGTTTCTGTTTCATATGAAATTATGTGATTATGATTAATCTAGCCGTAGCCGTCTCCAATTCGAGATATTATGTTTGTGAGAAAATTTGCTTGTTAGATTGTTTAATTGATAATTTTAAGTTTGAATTGATTTCAATAGAAGAAATTGATATAAAAAAGGAACCAATCGTTGTCGACAAACGTATTTAGCTTGATGTTTGTGGGAGATTCAAGAGCTTAGTGGAGCTAAATTGGACCGATGAGTGATGAGGATATATAAAAGCCGGTTCCATGGACTTGTTCTTAATTGTTTGAGCTAGGTTGTGTTGTAGGTGTGGTTTCTTTGTTGAGTTTTTTGTCCTTGTTTTTGCTTCGCGGTTGTATTTTTTGAGATGTAGCTTGATTTGTTTATTGTAAGTACTTGTTGGTATTGTGTGTTTGTTGCTTGAGGTGTTCCGTGCTTCAGTGGCCTTAGGGTGTATTGGTGTTTTTCGCGATCATTTTGGTAATACACTTACATTTTACCAAATTACCAAGACATCGGGTTGTTTCAATCCTTTTTCATTTTAATTTTGCATGTTTTGCTCCCTGTTTTTTAATTGCATATTATGGCCCCACCATTAGAAAACATGATACTAGGATCATATTTATAATAAAAGCGAAGTTACGTTGTTTGAATTGTGCTTATACTTATAAGAGGGCCTCATTTTGTTATAAGAACGGGGCCACAAGAATCTAAAAAACGGCCCTGTATATATATATATATATATATATATATATATATATATATATATATATATATATATATATATATATATATATATATATATATATATATATATATATATATATATATATATATATATATATATATATATATATATATAGAAGTGAGTTCATATGAGAATGCATACTTACATGAGAAATGAGAATGGATTTTACGTGCTATAACTCTAATAAACAAGTGATGTAACTCTAATGAAAAAGTGATGTAACTCCAAAAAAAGAATATTAGAAAGAAAAAAAATAAAAAATAAATTTTTTTTTTTGGGCTCAAAATTTTTTCGGAGGTATAACTCTAATGAACAAGTGTTGTAACTCTAATCCAATCGTGTGGTTGAGATTCATTCTCATTTCTCATGTAAGGAGCATTCTCATGTGATCTTGCCCATATATATATATATATATATATATATATATATATATATATATATATATATATATATATATATATATATATATATATATTAATGAAACAAACTTAAACCTATGGATCCATTAAGTTTCACCATTAATTATATAGACCAACCGAGAAACAAAATTAGCAAGAAGTGTAATATGTTTGAGGGTCAATGGGTTTACAATCCAGAGGAAATTGCAAGCCATGATTCTCCAAGTGCACATTAGTTGAGGAGAAGATGTGAAGGATTTTGTCCTTCAATCAAGGGCAGTAATCTAAATATAATAGGACAATTTATGGAGATAATACATTTGATTATCTTAGGTGACTGTAATATTTGCTAAAAGCTAATTACGTTTTGTTGGATAATTTGATTGCACCGACTACTAATTAAATCGGGTCTTATGAGGTCACATATAAGAATCAAGATTGGATAAATCCCAAACCCATCAATGGAACAGGGTGTCCGGTTATGGGAGGGGAAAAGGGAGAGGTTATGTGTGTGAGTTACTTAGCATAATATTACACTAATCAACTCACCTCGTAACATCTCTATATTATGGTTATATAGAGATTACATTGAGCCTCATAACATCCCGATATAAAGGTTATGTAGAGGTTACATTAAGCCTCATAATATCCCTCTATAATGGTTGTATAGAAGTTACATTTGAGCTTCATAACATATCTATACATAACTAGTTATATATAGTTCTCACTTAGAATATGGTACGAGAAAATATTCTATTCCTCTTCCTCCCAATTTTAGTCCATCACCATAGAACGTACCTGAGAGAAATCTCATTGCCTCCTTTCGTACTAGCATATGTGGTGATCTATTCGGTACTCGTGGATCAATACTATAGGACCGACGCTTGACGTTATAAGGATCTCTATCCAAAAGGCCGGTAACAAGTGGAATCACGCATCAAAGGTATAACTCTATATGTTTCCATAATTCATATTAGTTTATGCAAGATGATCCTGCTTTAGATGTTAAGAATATGATTCTTGCAATTCCATTGAAAGCATCTAAGTTCCTACATTGGTATTAGTTTAGCTTCTTGCAGAGATTAATATGGTCATTTTGATGCATTTTCCTTATAATTTTAATTCAATAAAGGGAGGGATTTAGCTTATGGATTAATTTGCACGGTTAAAATCTTAATCTTATTGGAACTAAAAAAAAATTTTGCACATTTAAAATATGTATACATATATAATTGTTATATTTGTTAAAATTCTCTGAATTAATGTGTTCATTCAAAATTTTGAGGTATATATATATATATATATATATATATACCTAGTTCTTTAATTTAATCTTGCGTATTTATGGTTAATAAAATATTGGAAAAATTGACTATTGATTAACATGCGTATCTATACATGAACTTTGGGTGATAATTTTTAAAAGGTCTCAACTATTGACCAACATGTATAGGTCCCAAGTTTATGGGGTCGTAAGTTTTAGCCGGCCTTAGTGACTTGAAACTGGCTTAATATGTTATAACTTGTAAAACGTGGATCACAGCGGAAGGGTTGATTGAGGGAGAGAAGTAGGAACTAGGTGAGATTTATAAAAAATCATCAGTTTCAAAGCACTTAGACCCGCTAAAAGTTAAGACCCCCTAAAGTAGGGACCTACTCAGGTTAATCTGTAGTTCATACCTTTAAAAGGTACCAACTTTAGATTAACTAGTGGAGGGCCCAACTTTAGGGGGTATTGTTTTTTATAAGGCCTAGTTGACTTGTGACTGGTTGAGAAGGTTAAAAATCCGCGTGTGGGGCCAGCAGGTTTTTAATCCCCTCCCTCTTTCCCCTTCCCCCTCCTATCTCTCTTCCGTCATCGTCAGCCCTGCGCTGCTGCCCGTCGCCGGAGCGTCACTCTGCTTCCCGTCGCTGCCTTTCCCCTCCCCTACGTTGTTTTCCTTTTCTCTCTTCGCATGGTGTCGCTGTTGTTCCTCCTGGTGTTGGTGTTCGTTGCTGCAGAGCCGCTACTCACCGCTGCCTGTTCTTATCTCTCCTCTGTCAGCGCTGTTGTGGCGTATTACGTTGTCGCCGCCGCGTGTCGGTGTTCCGGTGAAGTATGAATGTTAATTACCCCCTTTCTTGTGTTGTGTGTATTGTGTTTTTGTTCTTATTTGTATTCTATTGTATCATGTTTGTTGTTCATCCTTTATCAATCGAAATCCATGTGAGTATGAACGAAAAGTGTTGTGTAGTTAATACTTTGAAATCTGATTTAACTACTTGCTTTGTTCTGGCTCAAACTTTTATGTTTTTCTTGAGTTGTTTTTATTGGGTTTTTGTTGATTGTAGTATTAATGGTAGAAGTTATTTTCGTTCATGCTGGTTAAATGCATTTGCTGCATTTGGCTTCGAATTTTTTTGGGTTTTTGTTGATTTGTTGTTTCATATCCACAAAGTCCTTATATTTTTTTTACACTAGTGGAAAAAAACGCAAGGGCTGCGGTACAAGGGCTGCGGTTTATTGCAAAACGCAGCCCTTAATAGTGAAGGGCTGCGGTTAGCCCAAAACCGCAGCCCCATAATAATAAAGGGTTGCGGTTTTGGGCGACCGCAGACCCTGATTGAAGGGTCATAGCGTTTTGGGCTAACCGCAGCCCCTCTAGGCCCAGTTATTTACTTGGGTGAAATTCTCCCGCGCGCATACACAACCCAAAACAAAACCCTAACTTTTCTTCTCCCTCCCCAGTCCCCGATTTCCCCTCTCACCTCATCAACTAGGACGCCACTCCCCTTCTTCACTCCTCACTAGTCCTAATCCAAGCTGCTGCTTCTTCTACTTTGCTCATTTTTTTCCCACTCTTTCTCCTCCAAATTTCGCCAAACCCTAGAAAATCTCCACTACTTTTTTCTATGAAATTTCAGGTAATTTACTTCTACTAGTCTCTGAATTTCATTTGTATGTGAAAATTTGTGTCTTGATCTTTCATTTTGATGATGGTTAAATTTCCGATGTCATTTTGTCGATTTCTTCTAGTTTTTAGCTACTGTTGAATTGCTATTTTTGAGAAAGAAATTATATAGCTACTAGGTCTTTGTACTCGTCTTCGTCTACGGTATTGTAGATTGGTGCATCCATCCTGATGTCGTAAGAGGGAGAAATTTCGAGAATGATTATAGAAAAATGGATGCTGAACAAACATTTATTAGGGTTCAGGAGAGGTTTTTACAAATGGTTACTCCTAGAGTTCGAGCTACTCTTGAGTACTTTTATCTCTTTACCGCTATTACTTTGTTCTCTATTCTTGTTGTTATGCACGCCAATTATGTTCAACAGGTTTGAACTTTTGAAATTCTTCACTTCCACATTTTAATTTATGTATTTTCGGTATGTAAGTATGTGAACTATGTTCTTGTTGTTGGATTATTGATTCTAAGTGTTTTGAGTAGGAATTCGGAAGTAGTGTTATGAGATTCATTGATTGTTTTGCTACAAATTGAATTGATTTGAGGCTTTGATTGTTCACAAATGCAACTGTAATTGATGTCAGCCTGAAGAAGCGAAAGAAGAGCACCAGGGGGGGGGGGGGAGGAAGGATTAGAAAGGATGAATCTTTTTAACCGTAGCCAAATACATTTTCACCACTCTAATGATGGGATTGAGTTATTGTTTTGCTTTAATGTGTTCTAGCTATATTGGATGGATTTAAGTTAATAAATTTCGCCGTTGCGTAGAGCTTGTGCTCGTGCAGTTAACGCTGCGTTTGATCCCGCCGCCTTCCCGCCGCCATTGCCTGTTCTTCGTCCTCCATTTCTCTCTTTCTTTCTTTCTTTTGGAGTTGAGCTCTATTCTTGTTGTCTCAATGGAGTTGTTGATACTATAGCACCATCATTTGGGTGTCTGCATCACACAGGAGACAAGCTTCTCACCAAAGAATATAACACATGGATTCTTATTGATAGAATGAGCAACATGCTTGGTTCTTCTGCTTCCATATACCCCACAAATATAATCTACTGGAATTTCGAATTATCCTAATTTTTCTTTTTCTTCTTTAATTGGCAATTTGGTAGTAATAGGAAATTGGTAAATCTTGCTCATTAAGAACATGCACAGATATCCCCCCCATCACTCACAAAGTAAAGTATCATCTTTATTTCCTCTCATTTCGAGGATGTCTCTTTTCAGTGTTCATAATTTAATCTTGCTTGTTCTTTTGAAGATATATACATATACATACAATGACTGTAGCAAGCTCTTGTTAATCCAACAAGGCATTAGTCCGCACATAATCAAAGGTTTCAGATTCTTTTGTTTTCAAGTAGAGCATGTACAGCAACGGCATAGTCCATAAATATCAAAGCAAGTTACTAATTAAAGAAAAAAATTAAAACAAAAGGCATACCTTTCACTCCACCAGCCCCCCACCCCACCCAAAGACCCCCCTGCCCCCCGCAACATCCTAGCCCAAAGACCCCCTGCGCCCCTGCTACATCCTAGCCCAAGACACCCCCTGCCGCCCCCGCTACATCCTAGCCCAGCACCCCCCCTGCTGCCCCTCCCCCCCTTGCCGGGCCCTCACCGCCCAAGAGCACCTCCCCTTGACAAGCACCCCCACCGCTTTGCCCCCCCCCCCGCTACACCCCCAGCCCATGCAACCCCCTGCTACACCCCCAACCCCGCAACCCCGGTGCCGACCATTTGTTTAGCCATTTGTTGTGTTGTAAGCTGCCATGTACTTACAACATCAACTAATTGAAAGTTGTTCTTGTGGAGGGGGTATGTCCAACTTCTGCTTTGTAGTACTTACTTGCATACATATAGTTTTACCTCCAATTTTGCGAGGTTCTATCATCTCCAGAAAAGCTGCTTTTGAGGGATTCGGATGCTGATCGTGGTGGAGTTGTAATGTCTTCATGGTTGTTCTTTGGTTGGTTTATTTTTTGATGGCTGTGATCCTGCTCATATATTGCAATTTGAATATTTGAGGGTAGCCTCCAACTAATGTAATTAAGTTATTATTTTCTCTATATTTGTGTAAAAAACATAATTTGTAATGAAAAATGATACTTTTATATATATGTAAGTGTTTGGGAACATTTAGGACAAAAAAATGCAAAAAAAAAAAAAGTTGTTTTTTTTTTTGGGCCACAAGGGCTGCTAGTCCAATGGCTGCGGTCAAAAAACGCAGCCCTTGGGCCCCTTTTTGACCGCAGCCCTTGGACTTTTTTCCTCTAGTGTTAGAAATTAAACTGGTTGCTTTGCTTGGGCTCAACCTAGAAAAACTGAAACAAAAACAAAGCATATGCATTTTACCAGTATGAAGGAAATTTTTCTGGGTTTATGTCATGTGACTGGTGGAAGTTATGAGAGAGAAAGAACTGGTGGAAGTGAAGAGTAGGCAACAAGAGTAGAGGAGAGAGAAAGAAGTGGTGGAACTAGGTAAAAATTTTTAAGTCACGTGACTTAAAATGAAATCACGTGTCTGTTTACCTGCTATAGTAGGTGGGTAACCTGCTGGGCCCTATAAAAAACAATACCCCCTAAAATTAGGCCCTCCACAGGTTAAACTAAAGATAATACCTTTTAAAAATTATCGGCCAAAGTTCAGACCTCTCCTGTTAATTTTTCCCTAAAAATCATTGGCCAAACTTCAGACCCCTATTGTATAAAACATTTGATGTTTTATCTTGATTTCATTGATGAGTTTTTGCCTAATTTCATGAATTTATACGTAAATTGTTACATGGTAAAAAATAATTGAAGTTCGTGTATTATAAATTTCTTTAATTAATACACAATAACGCAGGCATAAGCTAGTTGTGGGGTACGACCACCGTTCTGGGCTACGACTGGACGTCACTTGTTGCGATTGTGCTCACTTGGTGCGACAAGCCCCTAACCATTTTTCCGAACTGAACTGAAACTGCTTTAATTTAATTGTTCCAATAGTGCAAATTAAATATCAACTGATGATTGATTCCATGTTAAATACATAATTGAATTGGAATAATGATGGTGGTTGTTTTGTGTTTAATATGATATTGATTTGGATGTTAAATATTTGGTTGAACCATTGCATTAAAAATATAATTGAATTCATTCCTTTATTTCTAAGGTGGTTAGAAATATTATGGAACCTAATTGCTTTAGCTGATGTATGATTTAAATTTCCATATACCTTACTTTTAATTGGATTAGTATTTTAGGTGCCTTCCCCATGATTTAATATGTGATTAAATCCAGATATTTCCATACATTATTTTATTTTTGTATCCTTATATTGCATGTCTTTAATCATTGATATTATGATTTAATGCAGTGACTAGTATGGCCCAAAATAGGATAGAAAATACGATATTTGTATCGTTATTGTATTTTTGTAACATAAATACGATTTGTGTATCATTTGTATTTTTGTAATTTTTTTATTTAAATTTCTAAAAATCAATAATTGGATGGTGATCCAAGCTTAGTCTATCCATGAAGATCAAGGATGGCGATCCATGATGGAGTCCATGAAGATTAGTAATCTTTAGGGTTAGGGGTCGTACTATGATCACATTATTTTTCACATTTAAATCTTGTTGTGGAATGCGTTCTTAGTTTAAGGTTTGTCGTTTATTTATGTTATCAGTTCACTATTAAATTCACTGACATAGTAGTTCTGAGATCCCTAATATGATATTGAGTTAAATATGTTTTTTAAACAAACATCTACAAAGACTTGACCGTTAGTTATATAGGTACGATTTTGTCAAAGTAGGGTGTTGCGTTCTATTTTTGGGATAAGTAGGGTGAATTTTTGAAATTTTCATGTTTAGTTTGGTTAGAGACTCAACAAAACTATTAAAACAGTTTTGGGTTTTGAAGCAAAGGGATGTCAATTTGATAAAGAGTTGTCAACTATCAACTATGAGTTACAATTGTTGTAATTAGTAAAGTGTTTACTTACCTTAAGACATATTTTAAGGAGAGGCCAAAGTTCACTTTGAATTATGTTGGATAGGATCTTAGAATCACTTAGCTTACATCCAAAGAAACATCTTAAAATGGATTAAGTGCATGGCTTTTATTGTTTATTTTAAACTGTTTATCTCTATTCTATATGTCAACTCCTGATCCTTTGGTGTCCACCCTTAATTTCCTAAATACCCCAAAACAAAAAAAAAAATTATAGATTATTCCACAATTTATATTTAAAAGGGAAAAGTAAAATAAGAAAAAGAAACAGGGGGAAAGGGATTTCAAAACTGCCGAGCAGTTACCTCCATTGTACAACTAAATTAACAGAAAAGAAGAAAAAACAACACTACAATTAAAACACTCCAGTTTCTTCTTCATCTTCTTCCTCTTTCCATCCTTAAATTACTTGCAAATTCTTTATTCTTCTTCATTTGTTCCTCTTACAAGCCCCTACACAATAAAAAACAGAAAATTAACATAATCAAGATAGAGGCGGAGGAGTGTGCTGGCGCAAACGACGGCGGTGGTTGTGCGGGTTGCCTTCAATTTATTTGATTTTGGGCCATTTTCTTCACGGTGAGAGAAGGAGAAGGTGAGTATATGTGGGTAACTTTGATGCTACCTATCAAGCTGTCAAATCCCACAAAGTACTGTGGTCTGTGGGTAACTTTGATCCCCTAACTGGGAAATTCTATGTCATGTCTTTGTTTAATAATAATAAAAAAAAAAGAGATGAAGGAAGTGTTGGGAGCTTAGAAGTTAGAAATAGTAGTAAGTTAATATATAGGTCCATATCAATTACGCAATTAAAATAACTTTGTATCTTGGTATTTGGTAAAACAATGTATTTGTATGTTATAACAAGCGAATATAATAGAGATATTACTGAAATAAGTTGCATCAAATAGAATATCTGCTTTCAAATTGAAATAATTATTAATACTTAACAGTTATATAGAAAGAGTTAGACAAGCTTAATTTAACAGTGATTAACTTCAATAATGATTTCGCACGAGCGTGCATATAAGACTAGTAATCATTAAAAGCTAGTATGATAACATAACAATCTTTACAGACTTGCTACTGTATATATCATGTCTGCTAACAATACCAACAACACTTCACTTTTCAATTTACTTTCATCCCTGAAGAAGAATAAATTGAACGGAAACAACTTCCTTGATTGGGAAATGAATCTATGAATCATTCTTAGGTCCAAAGGTCGAGAGGAGGTTCTTGAAACCTCGATCCCAACTATAACCTCTACGTCTATTGATGCTGAGAAAGCCAAGTAGAAGGCTATTGAGGAAAGGTCTGTAATTGTTACATGCCTGGTATTAAACCAACAATGCATATAGCATCATCTGACAGCTGAAAATTATGTTTCAGCAACAAACTTCGATTAAGAGGTACAAGACTCACAAGGCTATTCTTCAGTGTGTGTTAAAGGAAGGCAAACTAGTTGCCAATTAAGTTTTCAAATTGATTAGTCATTTTGAGGGGAAGCATCGGCGCGAACCGTGCCGAACGAAGCAGAAGCGAGAATGTCGGCTTGAGGCTACTACATCATACTTCACTCTCTTCATTAAGGGTTCAAACATTTTCTTTTGAAATTAAGCATACACTAGTGGAAAACCTCAAATGACATAAATATACTGATGTTGTTCTCCCAAAATCGGATCCGTTAGTTCAAGTAATTTTGGCGCAAAATGTAGGACCAATTAACTAATCCAGGTTCGTAAAAAACCAAATCAGTTAACAAAAAATTATCCAGTTCTTTGATAACCCAGATCAGTTAGGTGGCCCAAAACGTCGGTATTTAAGGCGCACAATGATCCAACCCTTATTACACCTCTCGTCTTACCCTACCTCTTTCCTTTTAGGGTTCTCCCTCTCTCACCCATTCTCCTATTCCATCCGTCTCACCCTGCTTCTCTCTTCTCCTCACCACCACCACCACCCATCAACACCAACGCCCATGAACACAACCAATAATTTATCTCCACTCCTCACCCGCGAACACCAAACCACCACCCACTAACACCAACACCACCGCCCACGAATAATCCGCCTATTTTTCTCTCTCAATTTCATCGTTCACCACTGATTCCGGCCTGGGCTTCTCTTATGAATCGTCGTCGCTCGCCTCCTACTCGCCGTCTTCTTAGTCGTCTGGGCTTCTCTATTGACTCGTCGTCGCACGATTCCTGTCAGATCTAGGATTCGTTCAAGATTTGTTTTTTTTTTTAGTTTTTTTCACTAAATACCTATGACACCCTAAATGCTTAAAAAATTCACCGTATACCCCTGAGTTCTAGAAAAATGTACGGAATGAAGTTAACTGTTTTAGTCATTAGGGTCAATTTTGCTAATTATCACTTAACCCCCATACTAATCCCTAACTAATAAACCCAAAAGTTGGTAATAATTTTTTTTGTTAATATTTCTATCTCCCCCTTTCCGTCTTTCCCTCCACCCAGACCACCACCAACCTTCCCCACCCCTATCCCCAACCCACCCATTTGAATTCACCCCCTCCCCCTCACTTCCATGTCTCCCTCTTCCCAAACCACTACCCACGGAAAACTGCGCATATCCCCATCCCGAGCCCCTAAAACCACCCCCTTCCCCATTTCCTCTCTCATCTCTCTCCCGAAACCCCAACCTTCCAACACCACCACCCCCTTCCTCCCACCCTCACCCATGCCACCAGTGCTCCCTCTGTCTTTCCTTCGTCCGTATTCAAATAATACACTTCAATCGAGTAAGAGTTCTCCTTGGTCTTTGATGCCGAAACACAAACAACCTAATAATGCGGCGACCTCGCAGCATCAAAACTGAAATTAAGACCCAAAAAGGGACGATCCCTAACATCAATCACGTAAAATGGCAAAGCAGACCAATGCGTAAGGTTTATCTTATAGTAATATTACAAACAAAAATGACGGAACCAAGTAGAAAAGCAAAGGAATAGGCCATGACAAGATTGAGAGAATGTCAAAGGGGGAACATTTTAGGAGAGAGAAAAAATGGAGGTAGTGTTGAGAAGGCAAATAGGGAAGTGGGTGGTTTCCCGTGGTTGAGGCAGGGTAGGGGTGGTTCCGTTGGATGGGTGTGGGGGAAGAGGCAGAAATAGCAACGAAGGAAAGAGATATAAAGACAGAGAGCTGGTGGTGGGGGTAATATAGAAAGGGGGGTGGTGGACTGGTGGTAAGAGGTAGGGGGTTTCGGGATTTCGGGGCTAGGGAAGGGGATGGATCGAAGGAGGGTGGTTTTATGGGTGGGGAAAGGGAAGGGGAATAGTGTTGTTTCAAGCGGGTGGGGTGGGGATTGGGGTGGGTGAGGTTGGTGGTGGTTTGGGTGGGGGAGAGAAGGAAAAGGGGAGAAACATTTAAAACTCTTTTTTTTATTTAATAATTAGAATTATATAGTTAGGAGTTAATTATGGGGTTTAAGCGAAACTTAAAAGAATTTCCTTTCATGACTAACAGAGTTGATTTTCAATAGTCATTAAGGGCATCATATACATTTTCTCAAAACTCGAGGGTATATGATGAATTTTAAAATATTGAGGATATTTGGTGAATAAACGAATTTGTTAGGGGTATTTGATAAAAAAAAAGGATTATTTGCTCCTAATAATGCAAACTTTTAGCGATTCATAGATAATAAAGCAACCTTTTGATTATTCCACCATAAAGCAACCTTTATACCCCATTAACTTTGAGTAAGTCAAGTTGACCGGTAACCTGAACAAATGGTAATTTTTAATTAAAACCCTTAACTCTATTTAATAATATTAAATAAACCTAAAATAAAACCCACCCCCCTTCCCCCACCCACTGCCACCAACCCACCCTCTGCCACCCTCCTTCCCCTTCCCCACTGATCCAAATGCAACCCTCACTTCCACACTTAATATAGGTTGAATTGGTTTTAATAATTTTGCACCTTTTGCTGAATTAGAACAGATAGAGAAAAACTGAAAATTGAACAATAGCTCTCAAGACACACTCAAAGAACTATAGGATCTTGATACAACTAAACAAGACACACTCAATTTAGTCTATCAATCCTAAACAACCAAGACACACTCAAGTTGTAATAGGGGGTTTTTGAGACACACTCAAAAGAAAGTTTCATAAAGAAACATTTTTGTCATTCAACTTCAAATCTGTCTTTTCTTTTCATTAGCTCTCCTTTATATAGTGAATAAGAGCAGCAAAAAGAAGCCAAAAGACTTTAAAATAAACCCTAGAAATATGTCCAACAAAAACGGTTTCAAGGAGCTTAAAAGTCTCCTTGATTCACGCCTATTGCAACCCCCATCATTAATGAACTGTTATGCAGCAAATGATGAGGTAATCACACTCCTAAATACCTCCTAAACAGTTGGCCACCAAAAGATACATTAGGAGTAACTCTTGGGATTATTACAAGCAACATTTAACTACAAAAGCAAAGTAAAATATAGTGCCCAAAACAGAACTTTAGGCTTCCTCATTTACACATCACATATCACACCACTTTGGTGTTTGTTGTTGCTGCAATTGGGCTTGAATCTTGTATCCATGTGACAAACTTGGCTTTTACAACATTGAATTGTAAGATGAACCAAATCCAATAATTGAAAAGATCATCTTATTTAATATTTTGAGTCGTCTTGATGCACATGTATCATTCTCTCTTTCTTTGAAAAAAATTCGACCACGAATTTGCCCGATTCTCAAAAGCACAAGCTTATCAAAAGAAATGACAACCTTATCAAATAGTGTATGCTGCACCATGGAACCCAAAAGCATATCAAAATAAGTTATTGGAACATCATCTTGAACCTCGACTTGGTGATCATGGTCATGATCAACAATGCTCTCATCAACCCCAAAAGTATGATTTAACCAATTCGGAGGGGGTTCAAAAATGGTATCAAAATGTTTCACAAATACCTTCTTTTGTAAGTTCCAAATAGTAGAGTCATTACGTGACTCCAAAACAACATCTTCCCTCAAAGAAGGAATCACAAAATGTTCCTTAGTCTCCTCTTTTTTAGTTGTGTCTTGGCTTTGATTAACAATAATATTCTCTTCCATATGATGCTCTACAAAATCAGAATCATCCGCAAGTTCATGTGCTTTTTTGTTTTAGGAAAAGAATTGAGAATTAGGTGTTGACACGTTTTCACGGCTTCTTTTATCTCACGAAAAGTAGATCGAATATCTTCAGATTGCTAAAGATTGGAATGTTATCATCTTTTAGAAAATTCAGTTTTCTAGTTACTTGCAAATCCATTTCGGTCATAGCATCCCATCTTTTGTTTTATCTTTTTTTATCCTCCTCATTCTCCACTGATTGTCTCTCCAAGTTCTCTAATTTTTACGTAATAGCCTGTAACATCCTAGTAAGATCCCCATCAGCCATGTTTTTCCACTATTTTGCTAGACTATTACAATTACAAGTGATGAAAACTGACGAAACAGTAAGTAACTGAATGAAACATAAAAAGTCCTAGA
Source organism: Beta corolliflora (assembly GCA_947648045.1). NCBI lineage: Eukaryota > Viridiplantae > Streptophyta > Magnoliopsida > Caryophyllales > Amaranthaceae > Beta > Beta corolliflora. Next base: position 211,494 of record CANSZD010001256.1, on the reverse strand, counting down.
GAATCACAAAGGCATACAGATTAAGAAAAGTCAGTCAATTTTAAGCAATTTCAAAAAAAAGAAACTCCTTAAAAGCTTTTCGAACGAGGGAGAAATCTTCAATTGAAAACAAGTGTGTTGTCTTCGTTCCGTTTCGGCGCAGCTTCGAGAAACCTGCCCAGGTTATTTGCAAAGAAAAAAAAAATCTGAAAAATTATGTGAGTCTTCTACATAGAAAAATATCCAGATTAAAAAAAAGAAACACCCAATTTGGACTCTTGTAGGCTGAGAAATCGTTCTTCAAAGTCGACTAAAAAACTGTTCGAATTCCAGCAGTTTGTTTTCTTCTCCAAAAGTGCGTCTTTTCTTCGGATCTTTCAACCAAACCTCTAATACCAAATGATCAAAATGCAACCCCCACTTCCACACTTGATTTAGGTTGAATTGGTTGTAATAATTTTGCTGCTTTTACTGAATTAGAACGGATAAAGAAAAACTTAAAATTTAACTATAGCTCTCATGACACCCTCAAAGAACTATAGGATCTTGATACACCTAAACAAGACACACTCAATTTAGTCTATCAATCATACACAACCAAGACACGCTCAAGTTGTAATTGGAGGTTTTTGAGACACACTCAAAACAAAGTTTCATAAAGAAACATTTTTGTCATTCAACTTTAAATCTGCCTTTTGTTTTCATTAGCTCTTCTTTATATAGTGAATAAGAGCAGCAAAAGAAGCCAAAAGACTTCAAAATAAACCCTAGAAATATGTCCAACAAAAACGGTTTCAAGGAGCTTAAAAGTCTCCTTGATTCACGCCTATTGCAACCCCCATCATTAATGAACTGTTATGCAGCAAATGATGAGGTAATCACACTCCTAAATACCTCCTAAACAGTTGGCCACCAAAAGATACATTAGGAGTAACTCTTGGGCTTTACTACAAGAAAAATTTAACTATAAAAGCAAAGTAAAATATAGTGCCCAAAACAGAACTTTGGGCTTGCTTATTTACACATCACATATCACACTTCTTTGGTGCTTGTTGTTGCTGCAATTTGGCTTCAATCTTGTATCCATGTAATGCATGTGACAAACTTGGGCTTTTTCAACATTGAATTGTAAGATGAACCAAATCCAATAATTGAAAAGATCATCTAATTTAATATTTTGAGTCGTCTTGATGCACATGTATCATTCTCTCTTTCTTTGAAAAAAATTCGACCACGAATTTGGCCGATTCTCAAAAGCACAAACTTATCAAAAGAAATGAGAACCTTATCAAATTGTGTATGCAGCACCATGGAACCCAAAAACATGTCAAAAGAAGTTATTGGAACATCATCTTGAACCTCGACTTGGTGATCATGGTTATGATCAACAATGCTCTCATCAACCCCAAAAGTATGATTTAACCAATTCGGAGGGGGTTCGAAAATGGTATCAAAATGTTTCACAAATACCTTCTTTTGTAAGTTCCAAATAGTAGAGTCAATACGTGACTCCAAACCAACATCTTCCCTCAAAGAAGGAATCACAAAATGTTCCTTAGTCTCCTCTTTCTTAGTTGTGTCTTGGCTTTGATTAACAATAATATTCTCTTCCATATGATGCTCTACAAAATCAGAATCATCCGCACGTTCATGTGTGCTTTTTGTTTTACGAAAATAATTGAGAATTAGGTGTTGACACGTTTTCACGGCTTCTTTTATCTCACGAAAAGTAGATCGAATATCTTCAGATTGCTTACGGATTGGAGTGTTATCATCTTTTAGAAAAAAAAAATTAGTTACTTGCGAATCCATTTCGGTCATAGCATCCCAACTCTTGTTTTGTCTTTTTTTATCCTCCTCATTCTGCACCGATTGTCTCTCCAAGTTCTCTATTTTTTACGTGATAACCTGTAACACCCTAGTAAGATCCCCACCAGCCATGTTTTCCCACTATTTTGCTAGACTATTACAATTACAAGTGATGAAAACTGACGAACCATTAAGCAACTGAATGAAACATAAAAAGTCCATAAGACTCTTAATGGCTTACAGATTAAGAAAATTCAGTCAATTTTAAGCAATTTTAAAAAAAGAAACTCCTTAAAAGATTTTCGAACGAGGGAGAACTCTTCAATTGAAAACCAGTGTGTTGTCTTCGTTCCGTTTCGGCGCAGCTTCGAGAAACCTGCTCAGGTTAATAGCAAAAAAGACGAAAAAATCTGACAAATTCTGTGAGTTTTCTACACAGAAAAATATCCAGATTAAAAAAAAGAAACACCCAATTTGGACTCTTGTAGGCTGAGAAATCGCTCTTCAAAGTCGACTGAAAAACTATTCGAATTCCAGCAGTTTGTTTTCTTCTCCAAAAGTGCGTCTTTTCTTCGAATCTTTCATACAAAGCCCTGATACCAAATGATCCAAATGCAACCCTCACTTCCACACTTAATTTAGGCTGAATTGGTGTTAATTATTTTGCTACTTTTGCTGAATGAGAACGGATAAAGAAAAACTGAAAATTTAACTATAGCTCATTAGACACGCTCAAAGAACTATATAGGATCTTGATACAACTAAACAAGACACACTCAATTTAGTCTATCAATCATCCACAACCATGACACACTCAAGTTGTAATAGGGGGTTTTTAAGACACACTCAAAAGAAATTTTCATAAAGAAATATTTTTGTCATTCAACTATAATCTGCCTTTTCTTTTTATTAGCTCTACTTTGTATAGTGAATAGGAGCAGCAAAAGGAAGCCAAAAGAATTCAAAATAAATCCTAGAAATCTGTCCAACAAAAACGGTTTCAAGGAGCTTAAAAGTCTCTTTGATTCACGCCTATTGTAACCCCATCATTAATGAACTGTTATGCAGCAAATGATGAGGTTATCACACTCCTAGATACCTCCTAAACAGTTGACCACCAAACGATGCATTAGGAGCAACTCTTGGGCTTTATTACAAGCAACATTTAACTACAAAAGCAAAGTAAAATATAGTGCCCAAAACAGAACTTTGGCCTTGCTCATTTACACATCACATATCACACTTCTTTGGTGTTTGTTGTTGCTGCAATTGGGCTTCAATCTTGTATCCATGTAATGCATGTGACAAACTTGGGCTTTTGCAACAATGAATTATAAGATGATCCAAATCCAATAATTGAAAATCATCTAATTTAATATTTTGAGTCGTCTTAATGCACATGTATCATTCTCTCTTTCTTTGAAAAAAATTCGACCACGAATTTGGCCGATTCTCAAAAGCACAAACTTATCAAAAGAAATGAGAACCTTATCAAATAGTGTATGCTGCACCATGGAACCCAAAAACATGTCAAAAGAAGTTATTGGAACATTATCATGAACCTCGACTTAGTGATCATGGTCATGATCAACAATGCTCTCATCAACCCCAAAAGTATGATTTAACCAATTCGGAGGGGGTTCGAAAATGGTATCAAAATGTTTCACAAATACCTTCTTTTGTAAGTTCCAAATAGTAGAGTCATTACGTGACTCCAAACCAACATCTTCCCACAAAGAAGGAATGACAAAATTTTCCTTAGTCTCCTCTTTTTTAGTTGTGTCTTGGCTTTGATTAACAATAATATTCTCTTCCATATGATGCTCTACAAAATCAGAATCATCCGCACGTTCATGTGTGCTTTTTGTTTTAGGAAAAGAATTGAGAATTAGGTGTTGACACGTTTTCACGGCTTCTTTTATCTCACGAAAAGTAGATCGAATATCTTCAGATTGCTTACGGATTGGAGTGTTATCGTCTTTTAGAAAATTCAGTTTTCTAGTTACTTGCAAATCCATTTCGGTCATAGCATCCCATCTCTTGTTTTGTCCTTTTTTATCCTCCTAATTTTCCACTAATTGTCTCTCCAAGTTCTCTAATTTTTACGTGATAACCTGTAACATCCTAGTTAGATCCCCACCAGCCATGTTTTTCCACTATTTTGCTTGACTATTACAATTACAAGTGATGAAAACTAACGAAACATTAAGCAACTGAATGAAACATAAAAAGTCCTTGAGACTCTCAAAGGCTTACAGATTATGAAAATTCAATCAATTTTAAGCAATTTCAAAAAAAGAAACTCCAAAAAGCTTTTCGAACGAGGGAGAAATTTAAATTGAAAAACAGTGTGTTGTCTTCGTTCCGTTTCGGCATAGCTTCGAGAAACCTGCAAAAAAAACCAACAATCTGAAAAATTTTGTGAGTCTTCTACACAGAAAAATATCCAGATTAAAAAAAAGAAACACCCAATTTGGACTCTTGTAGGCTGAGAAATCGCTCTTCAAAGTCGACTGAAAAACTGTTCGAATTCCAGCAGTTTGTTTTCATCTCCAAAAGTGCTTCTTTTCTTCGAATCTTTCAACCAAAGCCCTGATACCAAATGATCCAAATGCAACCCTCACTTCCACACTTAATTTAGGCTGAATTGGTTTTAATTATTTTGCTGCTTTTGCTGAATGAGAACGGATAAAGAAAAACTGAAAATTTAACTATAGCTCTCAAGAGACACTCAAAGAACTATATAGGATCTTGATACAACCAAACAAGACACACTCAATTTAGTCTATCAGTCATCCACAACAATGACACACTTAAGTTGTAATAGGTGGTTTTTGAGACACACTCAAAAGAAAGTTTCATAAAGAAATATTTTTGTCATTCAACTTTGAATCTGCCTTTTCTTTTCATTAGCTCTACTTTATATAGTGAATAGGAGCAGCAAAAGGAAGCCAAAAGAATTCAAAATAAATCCTAGAAATCTGTCCAACAAAAACGGTTTCAAGGAGCTTAAAAGTCTCCTTGATTCACGCCTATTGTAACCCCCATCATTAATGAACTGTTATGCAGCAAATGATGAGGTAATCACACTCCTAAATACCTCCTAAACAGTTGACCACCAAACGATGCATTAGGAGCAACTCTTGGGCTTTATTACAAGCAACATTTAACTACAATAGCAAAGTAAAATATAGTGCCCAAAACAGAACTTTAGGCTTGCTCATTTACACATCACATATCACACTTCTTTGGTGTTTGTTGTTATTGCAATTGGGCTTCAATCTTGTATCCATGTAATGCATGTGACAAACTTGGGCTTTTGCAACATTGAATTGTAAGATGAACCAAATCCATTAATTGAAAATCATCTAATTTAATATTTTGAGTCGTCTTGATGCACATGCATCATTCTCTCTTTCTTTGAAAAAAATTCGACCACGAATTTGGCCGATTCTCAAAAGCACAAACTTATCAAAAGAAATGAGAACCTTATCAAATAGTGTATGATGTACCATGGAACCCAAAAACATGTCAAAAGAAGTTATTGTAACATCGTCTTGAACCTCGACTTGGTGATCATGGTCATGATCAACAATGCTCTCATCAACCCCAAAAGTATGATTTAACCAAGTCGGAGGGGGTTCGAAAATGGTATCAAAATGTTTCACAAATACCTTATTTTGTAAGTTCCAAATAGTAGTCATTACATGACTCCAAACCAACATCTTCCCTCAAAGAAGGAATGACAAAATTTTCCTTAGTCTCCTCTTTTTTAGTTATGTCTTGGCTTTGATTAACAATAATATTCTCTTCCACATGATGCTCTACAAAATCAGAATCATCCGCATGTTCATGTGTGCTTTTTGTTTTAGGAAAAGAATTGAGAATTAGGTGTTGACACGTTTTCACGGCTTCTTTTATCTCACGAAAAGTAGCTCGAATATCTTCAGATTGCTTATGGGTTGGAGTGTTATCATCTTTTAGAAAATTCAGTTTTCTAGTTACTTGCAAATCCATTTCGGTCATAGCATCCCATCTCTTGTTTTGTCCTTTTTTATCCTCCTCATTCTCCACTAATTGTCTCTCCAAGTTCTCTAATTTTTACGTGATAACCTGTAACATCCTAGTTAGATCCCCACCAGCCATGTTTTTCCATTATTTTGCTTGACTATTACAATTACAAGTGATGAAAACTAACGAAACATTAAGCAACTGAATGAAACATAAATAGTCCTTGAGACTCTCAAAGGCTTACAGATTAAGAAAATTCAATCAATTTTAAGCAATTTCAAAAAAAGAGACTCCAATAAGCTTTTCGAACGAGGGAGAAATTTAAATTGAAAAACAGTGTGTTGTCTTCGTTCCGTTTCGGCACAGCTTCGAGAAACCTGCAAAAAAAACCAACAATCTGAAAAATTTTGTGAGTCTTCTACACAGAAAAATATCCAGATTAAAAAAACGGTTATTTCACCATATACCCCCGACAAATTGAAAAATTCACCATATACCCTCAATGTTTCAGAAATGCACCATATACCCCCGAGTTTTCGAAAACGTTCACCATATACCCTTTTCCTAACTGCCGTTAACTCACCGTTAGCTTTATTTACAATATTACCACCATTAACCCTAAACCCTAAAATCCTAATACCCTAATCTAACCCTAATCTTTAATCCCTAACCCTAACCCACCTCCCTCCCCTCTAACCCAAACCCCCCCCCACCCTCCACTCTAACCTAGCCCAGCCCCCCACCCTCCCCTCTAACCCACCCAGCTCCCCCCACCCTCCCCACCGCCGCATCCCTCCCCCTCCACTCCACCGCCGCATCCCTCCCCTCTACTCCACCGCCGCAGCCCCCCACCCCCCCGTCCCCCCCCCCACTCCCCTAACCGTCGATTTCCCCCTCCCCTTCCCCTCGTCGATTTCCCCCTCCCCAACACCCACTCCTTCCCCGTTGATTTTCCCCCCCCCCAAACACCCACTCCTTCCCCTGTCGATTTCCCCTCCCCAACACCCACCCTGCTTGGGTGCTTTGTCTCTCTCCTCCCTTGAAACTCTCCCTCCCCCAACACCCTCCCCTTCCCCGTCGACGGCAACAAAAACAACAACAAGCGGCACACGATTTCCACCATTGACCGAGCACCGAAGACGGTGCGGTGATGGCCAACGAAGATTGGTGGTGCGGCGTGCGTTTGGCGGTGATGGCCAACGAAGATAGCGTGGTGCGTCGGGATTTGGGAAAAACAGAGGAGAGAGAGAGAGTGCGAAAATGGGGGCCTTGGGTTTCTTTGGGCTGCATTTTTCCGGCGGACAGGGCTCGCAGGGGGAGGGGGTGGGGGCATGCGCGGTAGAGGGGAGGGAAGGGCGGGGCCCGCCTGCGGTGGAGGGGAAAGGGTGCAGGTGGGCTGGGGTGGCGGGAAGGGGAGAGTGGGTTAAGGGTTAGATTAGGGTTAGATTAGGATTAAGGTTAGAGTTAGATTAGGGTTAGAATTAGATTAGGGTTAATGGTGGCAATATTGTAAATAAAGCTAACGGCGAGTTAACGGCAGTTAGGAAAAGGGTATATGGTGAATGTTTTCGAAAACTCAGGGATATATGGTGCATTTCTGAAACATTGAGGGTATATGGTGAATTTTTCAATTTGTCGGGGGTATATGGTGAAATAACCGTTAAAAAAAAAGAAACACCCAATTTGGACTCTTGTAGGCTGAGAAATCGCTATTCAAAGTCGACTGAAAAACTATTCGAATTCCAGCAGTTTGTTTTCTTCTCCAAAAGTGCGTCTTTTCTTCGAATCTTTCAACCAAAGCCCTGATACCAAATGATCCAAATGCAACCCTCACTTCCACACTTAATTTAGGCTGAATTGGTTTTAATTATTTTGCTGCTTTTGCTGAATGAGAACGGATAAAGAAAAATTGAAAATTTAACTATAGCTCTCAAGAGACACTCAAAGAACTATATAGGATCTTGATACAACCAAACAAGACACACTCAATTTAGTCTATCAGTCATCCACAACAATGACACACCTAAGTTGTAATAGGTGGTTTTTGAGACACACTCAAAAGAAAGTTTCATAAAGAAATATTTTTGTCATTCAACTTTGAATCTGCCTTTTCTTTTCATTAGCTCTACTTTATATAGTGAATAGGAGCAGCAAAAGGAAGCCAAAAGAATTCAAAATAAATCCTAGAAATCTGTCCAACAAAAACGGTTTCAAGGAGCTTAAAAGTCTCCTTGATTCACGCCGATTGTAACCCCCATCATTAATGAATTGTTATGCAGCAAATGATGAGGTAATCACACTCCTAAATACCTCCTAAACAGTTGACCACCAAACGATGCATTAGGAGCAACTCTTGGGCTATATTACAAGCAACATTTAACTACAAAAGCAAAGTAAAATATAGTGCCCAAAACAGAACTTTAGGCTTGCTCATTTACACATCACATATCACACTTCTTTGGTGTTTGTTGTTGTTGCAATTGGGCTTCAATCTTGTATCCATGTAATGCATGTGACAAACTTGGGCTTTTGCAACATTGAATTGTAAGATGAACCAAATCCAATAATTGAAAATCATCTAATTTAATATTTTGAGTCGTCTTGATGCACATGTATCATTCTCTCTTTCTTTGAAAAAAATTCGACCACGAATTTGGCCGATTCTCCAAAGGACAAACTTATCAAAAGAAATGACAACATTATCAAATAGTGTATGATGTACCATGGAACCCAAAAACATGTCAAAAGAAGTTATTGGAACATTATCTTGAACCTCGACTTAGTGATCATGGTCATGATCAACAATGCTCTCATCAACCCCAAAAGTATGATTTAACCAATTCGGAGGGGGTTCAAAAATGGTATCAAAATGTTTCACAAATACCTTCTTTTGTAAGTTCCAAATAGTAGAGTCATTACGTGACTCCAAACCAACATCTTCCCTCAAAGAAGGAATGACAAAATTTTCCTTAGTCTCCTCTTTTTTAGTTGTGTCTTGGCTTTGATTAACAATAATATTCTCATCCACATGATGCTCTACAAAATCAGAATCATCCGCACATTCATGTGCGCTTTTTGTTTTAGGAAAAGAATTGAGAATTAGGTGTTGACAGGTTTTCACGGCTTCTTTTATCTCACGAAAAGTAGATCGAATATCTTCAGATTGCTTACGGATTGGAGTGTTATCATCTTTTAGAAAATTCAGTTTTCTAGTTACTTGCAAATCCATTTCGGTCATAGCATCCCATCTCTTGTTTTGTCTTTTTTTATCCTCCTCATTCTCCACTAATTGTCTCTCCAAGTTCTCTAATTTTTACGTGATAACCTGTAACATCCTAGTTTGATCCCCACCAGCCATGTTTTTCCACTATTTTGCTTGACTATTACAATTACAAGTGATGAAAACTGACGAAACATTAGGCAACTGAATGAAACATAAAAAGTCCTTGAGACTCTCAAAGGCTTACAGATTAAGAAAATTCAATCAATTTTAAGAAATTTCAAAAAAAGAAACTCCAAAAAGCTTTTCGAACGAGGGAGAAATTGAAATTGAAAAACAGTGTGTTGTCTTCGTTCCGTTTCGGCACAGCTTCGAGAAACCAGCAAAAAAAACCAACAATCTGAAAAATTCTGTGAGTCTTCTACACAGAAAAATATCCAGATTAAAAAAAAGAAACACCCAATTTAGACTCTTGTAGGCTGAGAAATCGCTCTTCAAAGTCGACTGAAAAACTGTTCGAATTCCAGCAGTTTGTTTCTTCTCCAAAAGTGCATCTTTTCTTCGAATCTTTCAACCAAAGCCCTGATACCAAATGATCCAAATGCAACCCTCACTTCCACACTTAATTTAGGTTGAATTGGTTTTAATTATTTTGCTGCTTTTGCTGAATGAGAACGGATAAAGAAAAACTGAAAATTTAACTATAGCTATCAAGAGACACTCAAAGAACTATATAGGATCTTGATACAACCAAACAAGACACACTCAATTTAGTCTATCAATCATCCACAACCATGACACACTCAAGTTGTAATAGGTGGTTTTTGAGACACACTCAAAAGAAAGTTTCATAAAGAAATATTTTTGTCATTCAATTTTAAATTTGCCGTTTCTTTTCATTACCTCTCCTTTATATAGTGAATAGTAGCAGCAAAACGAAGCCAAAAGACTTCAAAATAAACCCTAGATATTTGTCCAACAAAAACGGTTTCAAGGAGATTAAAAGTCTCCTTGATTTACGCCTATTATTACCTCCATCAGTAATGAACTGTTATGCAACAATTGATGAGGTAATCACACTCCTAAATATCTCCTAAACAGTTGGCCACCAAAAGATTCATTAGGAGTAACTCTTGGGCTTTATTACAAGCAACATTTCACTACAAAAGCAAAGTAAAATATAGTGCCCAAAACAGAACTTTGGACTTGCTCATTTACACATCACATATCACACTTCTTTGGTGTTTGTTCTTGCTGCAATTGGGCTTCAATCTTGTATCCATGTAATGCATGTGACAAACTTGGGCTTTTGCAACATTGAATTGTAAAATCAACCAAATCCAATAATTGAAAAGATCATCTAATTTAATATTTTGAGTCGTCTTGATGCACATGTATCATTCTCTCTTTCTTTAAAAAAATTCGACCACGAACTTGGCCGATTCTTAAATGCACAAACTTATCAAAAGAAATGAGAACCTTATCAAATAGTGTATGCTGCACCATGGAACCCAAAAACATGTCAAAAAAAGTTATTGGAACATCATCTTGAACCTCGACTTGGTGATCATGGTCATGATCAACAATGCTCTCATCAATCCTAAGAGTATGATTTAACCAATTCGGAGGGGGTTCGAAAATGGTATCAAAATGTTTCACAAATACCTTCTTTTGTAAGTTCCAAATAGTTGAGTCATTACGTGACTCCAAACCAACATCTTCCCTCAATGAAGGAATCACAAATATTTCCTTAGTCTCCTCTTTTTTAGTTGTATCTTGGCTTTGATTAACAATAATATTCTCTTCCATAGGATGCTCTACAAAATCAGAATCATTCGCACGTTCATGTGTGCTTTTTGTTTTAGGAAAAGAATTGAGAATTAGGTGTTGACACGTTTTCACGGCTTCTTTTATCTCACGAAAAGTAGATCGAATATCTTCAGATTGATAACGGATTGGAGTGTTATCAACTATTTGAAATTTTAGTTTTCTAGTTACCTGCAAAGCCATTTCAGTCATAGCATCCCATCTTTTATTTTGGCTTTTTTTATCCTCATCATTTTCCACTGATTGTCTCTCCAACTTCTCTAATTTTTGTGTGATAACCTGTAACATCCTTGTAAGATCCCCATCAGCCATGTTTTTCCACTATTTTGCTAGACAATTACTGTTACAAGTGATGAAAACTGACGAAACATTAAGCAACTGAATGAAACATAAAAAGTCCTTCAGACTCTCAAAGGCTTTCAGATTAAGAAAATTATGTCAATTTTAAGCAATTTAAAAAAATAAGAAACTCCTTATAAGCTTTTCGAACGAGGGAGAAATCTTTAATTGAAAACCAGTGTGTTGTCTTCGTTCCGTTTCGGCGCAGCTTCCAGAAACCGGACCAGCTTAATTGCAAAAATAAACTAATAATCTGTAAAATTCTGTGAGTCATCTAAACAGAAAAATATCCAGATTAAAAAAAAGAAACATCCAATTTGGACTCTTGTAGGCTGAGAAATTGTTCGAATTCCAGCAGTTTGTTTTCTTCTCGAAAAGTGCAACTTTTCTTCGAATCTTTCAACCAAAGCTCTGATACCAAATGATCCAAATGCAACCCTCACTTCCACACTTAATTTAGGTTGAATTGGTTTTAATAATTTTGCTGCTTTTGCTGAATTAGAACGGATAAAGAAAAACTGAAAATTTAACTTTAGCTCTCAAGAGACACTCAATGAACTATAGGATCTTGATACAACTAAACAAGACACACTCAATTTAGTCTATCAATCATACACAACCAAGACACACTCAAGTTGTAATAGGGGATTTTTGAGACACACTCAAAAGAAAGTTTCATAAAGAAACATTTTTGTCATTCAACTTCAAATCTGCCTTTTCTTTTCATTAGCTCTCCTTTATATAGTGAATAGGAGCAGCAAAAGGAAGCCACAAGACTTCAAAATAAACCCTAGAAATTTGTCCAACAAAAACGGTTTCATGGAGCTTAAAAGTCTCCTTGATTCACGCCTATTGTAACCCCCATTTAATGAAATGTTATGCAGCAAATGATGAGGTAATCACACTCCTAAATACCTCCTAAATAGCTGGCCACCAAAAGATACATTAGGAGTAACTCTTGGGCTTATTACAAGCAACATTTAACTACAAAAGCAAAGTAAAATATACTGCCCAAAACAGAACTTTGGGCTTCCTCATTTACACATCACATATCACACCTCTTTGGTGTTTGTTGTTGCTGCAATTGGGCCTCAATCTTGTATCCATGTAATGCATGTGGCAAACTTGGGCTTTTGCAACATTGAATTGTAAGATGAACCAAATTCAATAATTGAAAAGATCATCTAATTTAATATTTTAAGTCGTCTTGATGCACATGAATCATTCTCTCTTTCTCTGAAAAAAATTCGACCACGAATTTGGCCGATTCTCAAAAGCACAAACTTATCAAAAGAAATGAGAACCTTATCAAAGAGTGTATGCTTTTCGAACGAGGGATAAATCTTCAATTGAAAACCAGTGTGTTGTCTTCGTTCCGTTTCGGCGCAGCTTCGAGAAACTTGCCCAGCTTAATAGCAAATAAAAACCAAAAATCTTCAAAATTATGTGAGTCTTCTAAACAGAAAATAGCCAGATAAAAAAAAGAAACACCCAATTTGGACTCTTGTAGGCTGAGAAATCACTCTTCGAATTCGACTGAAAAATTGTTCGAATTCTAGCAATTTGTTTTCTTCTCCAAAAGTGCGTTTTTTCTTCGAATCTTTCAACCAAAGCTCTAATACCAATTGATCCAAATGCAACCCTCACTTCCACACTTAATTTAGGTTGAATTGGTTTTAATAATTTTGCTGCTTTTGCTGAATTAGAACGGATAAAGAAAAACTGAAAATTTAACTTTAGCTCTCAAGAGACACTCAATGAACTATAGGATCTTGATACAACTAAACAAGACACACTCAATTTAGTCTATCAATCATACAAAACCAAGACACACTCAAGTTGTAATAGGTGATTTTTGAGACACACTCAAAAGAAAGTTTCATAAAGAAACATTTTTGTCATTACACTTCAAATCGGGATTTTCTTTTCATTAGCTCTCCTTTATATAGTGAATAGGAGCAGCAAAAGGAAGCTAAAAGACTTTAAAATAAACCCTAGAAATATGTCCAACTAAAATGGTTTCAAGCAGCTTCAAAGTCACCTTGATTCACGCCTATTGTAACCCCCATCATTAATGAACTGTTATGCAGCAAATGATGAGGTAATCACACTCCTAAATACCTCCTAAAAAGCAGGCCACCAAAAGATACATTAGGAGTAACTCTTGGGCTTATTACAAGCAACATTTAACTACAAAAGCAAAGTAAAATATAGTGCCCAAAATAGAACTTTGGGCTTCCTCATTTACACATCACATATCACACCTCTTTGGTGTTTGTTGTTGCTGCAATTGAGCTTCAATCTTGTATCCATGTAATGCATGTGACAAACTTGGGCTTTTGCAACATTGAATTGTAAGATCATCTAATTTAATATTTTGAGTCGTCTTGATGCACATGTATCATTCTCTCTTTCTTTGAAAAAAATTCGACCACGAATTTGGCCGATTCTCAAAAGCACAAACTTATCAAAAGAAATGAGAACCTTATCAAATAGTGTATGCTGCACCATGGAACCCAAAAACATGTCATTAGAAGTTGTTGGAACATCATCTTGAACCTCAACTTGGTAATACTGGTCATGATCAACAATGCTCTCATCAATCCCAAAAGTATGATTTATCCAATTCAGAGGGGGTTCGAAAATGGTATCAAAATGTTTCACAAATACCTTCTTTTGTAAGTTCCAAATAGTAGAGTCATTACGTGACTCCAAACCAACATCTTCCTTCAAAGAAGGAATCACAAAATTTTCCTTGGTCTCCTCTTTTTTAGTTGTGTCTTGGCTTTGATTAACAATAATATTCTCTTCCATATGATGCTCAACAAAATCAGAATCATCTGCACGTTCATGTGTGCTTTTTGTTTTAGGAAAAGAATTGAGAATTAGGTGTTGTCACGTTTTCACGGCATCCTTTATCTCACGAAAAGTAGATCGAATATCTTCAGATTGCTTACGGATTGGGGTGTTATCATCTTTTAGAAAATTCAATTTTCTAGTTACTTGCAAATCCATTTCGGTCATAGCATCCCATCTTTTGTTTTGTCTTTTGTTATCCTCCTCATTCTCCACTGATTGTCTCTCCAAGTTCTCTAATTTTTACGTGATAACCTGTAACATCCTAGTAAGATCCCCATCAGCCATGTTTTTCCACTATTTTGCTAGACTATTACAATTACAAGTGATGAAAACTGACGAAACATTAAGCAACTGAATGATACATAAAAAATCCTTGAGACTTTCAAAGGCTTATAGATTATAAAAATTCAGTCAATTTTAAGCAATTTCAAAAAAAGAAACTCCTTAAAAGCTTTTCGAACGAGGGAGAAATCTTCAATTGAAAATCAGTGTGTTGTCTTCATTCTGTTTCGGCGCAACTTCGAGAAACCTGCCCAGCTTAATAGCAAAAAAAACCAAAAATCTGAAAAATTCAGTGAGTCTTCTACACAAAAAAATATCCAGATGAAAAAAAAGAAACACCCAATTTGGACTCTTGTAGGCTGAGAAATCGTTCTTCAAAGTCGACTGAAAAACTGTTCGAATTCCAGCAGTTTGGTTTCTTCTCCAAAAGTGCATCTTTTCTTCGAATCTTTCAACCAAAGCTCTGATACCAAATGATCCAAATGCAAACCTCACTTCCACACTTAATTTAGGTTGAATTGGATTTAATAATTTTGTTGGTTTTGCTGAATTAGAACGGATAAAGAAAAATTGAAAATTTAACTATAGCTCTCAAGACACACTCAAATAACTATAGGATCTTGATACAACTAAACAAGATACACTCAATTTAGTCTATCAATCCTAAACAACCAAGACACACTCAAGTTGTAATAGGTGGTTTTTGAGACACACTCAAAAGAAAGTTTCATAAAGAAACATTTTTGTCATTTAACTTCAAATCTGCCTTTTCTTTTCATTAGCTCTCCTTTATATAGTGAATAGGAGCAGCAAAAGGAAGCCAAAAGACTTCAAAATAAACCCTATAAATCTGTCCAACAAAAATGGTTTCAAGGAGCTTAAAAGTCTCCATGATTCACGCCTATTGTAACCCCCATCATTAATGAAATGTTATGCAGTAAATGATGAGGTAATCACACTCCTAAATACCTCCTAAATAGCTGGCCACCAAAAGATACATTAGGAGTAACTCTTGGGCTTATTACAAGCAACATTTAACTACAAAAGCAAAGTAAAATATAGTGCCCAAAACAAAACTTTGGGCTTGCTCATTTACACATCACATATCACACCTCTTTGGTGTTTGTTGTTGCTGCAATTGGGCCTCAATCTTGTATCCATGTAATGCATGTGACAAACTTGGGCTTTTGCAACATTGAATTGTAAGATGAACCAAATCCAATAATTGAAAAGATCATCTAATTTAATATTTTGAGTCATCTTGATGCACATGTATCATTCTCTCTTTCTTTGAAAAAAATTCGACCACGAATCTGGCCGATTCTCAAAAGCACAAACTTATCAAAAGAAATGAGAGCCTTATCAAATAGTGTATGCTGCACCATGGAACCCAAAAACATTTCAAAAGAAGTTATTGGAACATCATTTTTAACCTTGACTTGGTGATAACAATGCTCTCGTCAACCCCAAAATTATGATTTAACCAATACGGAGGGGGTTCGAAAATGGTATCAAAATGTTTCACAAATACCTTATTTTCTAAGTTTCAAATAGTAGAGTCATTACGTGACTCCAAACCAACATCTTCCCTCAGAGAAGGAATCACAAAATTTTCCTTACCCTCCACTTTTTTGGTTGTGTCTTGGCTTTGATTAATAATAATATTCTCTTCCTTATGATGTTTTATAAAATCAGAATCATCCGCACGTTCATGTGTGCTTTTTGTTTTAGGAAAAGAATTGAGAATTAGGTGTTGACACGTTTTCACGACTTCTTTTATCTCACGAAAAGTAGATCGAATATCTTCAGATTGATTACGGATTGGAGTGTTATCATCTTTTAGAAAATTCAGTTTTCTTGTTACTTGCAAAGCCATTTCGGTCATAGCATCCCATCTTTTGTTTTGTCTTTTTTTATCCTCCTCATTCTCCACTGATTGTCTCTCCAAGTTCTCTAATTTTTGCGTGATAACCTGTAACATCCTAGTAAGCTCCCCATCAGCCGTGTTTTTCCACAATATTGCTAAACTATTACAATTACAAGTGATGAAAACTGACGAAAATTTAAGCAACTGAATGAAACACAAAAAGTCCTTGAGACTCTTAAAGGCTTACAGATTAAGAAAATTCAGTCAATTTTAAGCAATTTCAAAAAAAGAAACTCCTTAAAAGCTTTTCGAACGAGGGAGAAATCTTCAATTGAAAACAAGTTTGTTTTCTTCGTTCCGTTTCGGCACAGCTTCGAGAAACCTGCCCAGCATAATAGCAAAAAAAAAGAAAAAATCTAAAAAATTATGTGAGTCTTCTACATAGAAAAATATCCATATTCAAAAATTGAAACACCCAATTTGGACTCTTGTAGGCTGCGAAATCGTTCTTCAAAGTCGATTGAAAAACTGTTCAAATTCCAGCAGTTTGTTTTCTTCTCCAAAAGTGCATCTTTTCTTCGAATCTTTCAACCAAAGGTCTGGTACCAAATGATCCAAGTGCAACCCTCACTTCCACACTTAATTTAGGTTGAACTGGTTTTAATAATTTTGCTCCTTTTGCTGAATTAGAACGGATAAAGAAAAACTGAAAATTTAACAATAGCTCTCAAGACACACTCAATGAACTATATGATCTTGATATAACTAAACAAGACACACTCAATTTAGTCAATCATTCCTAAACAACCAAGACACACTCAAGTTGTAATAGGGGGTTTTTGAGACACACTCAAAAGAAAGATTCATAAAGAAACATTTTTGTCATTCAACTTCAAATCTGCCTTTTCTTCACATTAGCTCTCCTTTATATAGTGAATAGGAGCAGCAAAAGGAAGCCAAAAGACTTCAAAATAAATCCTAGAAATTTGTACAACAAAAACGGTTTCAAGCAGCTTCAAAGTCTCCTTGATTCACGCCTATTGTAACCCCCATCATTAATGAGCTGTTATGCAGCAAATGATGAGGTAATCACACTCCTAAATACCTCCTAAACAGCTGGCCACCAAAAGATACATTAGGAGTAACTCTTAGGCTTATTACAAGCAACATTTAACTATAAAAGCAAAGTAAAATATAGTGCCCAAAACAGAACATTGGGCTTGCTCATTTACACATCACATATCACACCTATTTGGTGTTTGTTGTTGCTGCAATTGGGCTTCAATCTTGTATCCATGAAATACATGTGATAAACTTAGGCTTTTGCAACATTGAATTGTAAGATGAACCAAATCCAATAATTGAAAAGATCATCTAATTAAATATTTTGAGTCGTCTTGTTGCACATGTATCATTATCTCTCTCTTTGAAAAAAATTCGACCACGAATTTGGCCGATTCTCAAAAGCACAAACTTATCAAAAGAAATGAGAACCTTATCAAATAGTGTATGCTGCACCATTGAACCCAAAAACATGTCAAAAGAAGTTATTGGAACCTCATGTTGAACCTCGACTTGGTGATCATGGTCATGATCAACAATGCTCTCATCAACCCCAAAAGTATGATTTAACCAATTCTGAGGGGGGTTCGAAAATGGTATCAAAATATTTCACAAATACCTTCTTTTGTAAGTTCCAAATAGTAGAGTCATTACGTGACTCCAAACCAACATCTTCCCTCAGAGAAGGAATCACAAAATTTTCCTTAGTCTTCTCTTTTTTAGTTGTGTCTTGGCTTTGATTAATAATTATATTCTCTTCCATATGATGTTTTACAAAATCAGAATCATCCGCTCATTCATGTGTGCTTTTCGTTTTTGGAAAATAATTGAGAATTAGTTATCTCACGAAAAGTAGATCGAATATCTTCAGATTGCTTCGGATTGGAGTGTTATCATCTTTTAGAAAATTCAGTTTTCTAATTACTTGCAAAGCCATTTCGGTCACAGCATCTCATCTTTTATTTTGTCCTTTTTTATCCTCCTCATTCTCCACTGATTGTCACTCCAAGTTCTCTAATTTTTGCGTGATAACCTGTAACATCCTAGTAAGATCCCCATCAGCCATGTTTTTCCACTATTTTGCTAGACTATTACAATTACAAGTGATGAAAACGGACGAAACTTTAAGCAATTGAATGAAACATAAAAGTCCCTGAGACTCTCAAAGGTTTACAGATTAAGAAAATTCAGTCAATTTTAAACAATTTCAAAAACAAAGAATCTCCTTAAAATCTTTTCGAACGAGGGAGAAATCTTCAATTGAAAACCAGTGTGTTGTCTTCGTTCCGTTTCGGTGTTGCTTCGAGAAACCTGCCCAGCTTACTAGCAAAAAAATCAAAAATCTAAAAAATTATGTGAGTCTTCTACACAGAAAAATATCCAGATTCAAAAAATGAAACACCCAATTTGGACTCTTGTAGGCTGAGAAATCGTTCTTCAAAGTCGACTGAAAAACTGTTTGAATTCCAGCAGTTTGTTTTCTTCTCCAAAATTGCGTCTTTTCTTTGAATCTTTCAACCAAAGCTCTGATACCAAATTATCCAAATGCAACCCTCACTTCCACACTTAATTTAGGTTGAATTGGTTTTAATAATTTTGCTGCTTTTGCTGAATTAGAACGGATAAAGAAAAACTGAAAATTTTACTATCACTAGAGGAAAAAAGCCTAAGGGCTGTGGTCAAAAGTGGCCTAAGGGTTGCGGTCAAAAGTGGCCTAAGGGCTGCGTTTTTTGACCGCAACACCTAGAGTAGCAGCCCTTAACATCAAGGAAGGGCTGCGTTTTTTGACCGCAACACCTAGAGTAGCAGCCCTTAACATCAAGGAAGGGCTGCGGTTATAAACCGCAGCCCTTGGCGTAATATGGGTTGCGGTCGTAGGGAAACCGCAGCCCTTGGCCAAATAAGGGCTTCGGTTAATAGGGAAAACCGCAGCCCTTGTGTAATTGTTTTTGTTTTAAATTCAGCTATATTATATATGCTCGTTCCCTGTGTCGCTGGTTCCCTTGTGTTGCTGCTTTGCTTTGTACCATATTACCATCCATATAATGCATATAGGGTTCTCAATTATGTAATAATATATATATAATAATAATAATAATGTTAAAGAGTACATATTAAGGCAAAATTATATTAATTCTAATACTAAAAGCTACATTAACGCAACCGAATAGCTCATAGCTCTAGCTAGTTATTGCAAAATCCTAAGCAATGTATCATAGACAATCTTCACAAATGTAGCTTGCCAACTTGTTTCGAACTTCATCCAATTCTTCAATTGTGAATTCATCCAACCTTGGTGCGTCGTTATCCATGTAAACCTTGCAATAATATGAATATAATAAATTAATAAGATCAAGTCAAACATTTACAATATATAATAACAACTAACTCTTTCAATTATAAGCTAAACAACCAATTTTCGAGTTGATTTTGTCGATTTTTGTGAATTTGAGCTATTTTACTTCCCAAAACTAACTACATGTTACATATAGGAGCAAAACTAACACACACCACTTACTTTATGCATACTTGAAGTGTTAATGTCAAATTTAGGAGCAAAAGATTAGAGTTCAAGTTTTGGGTTCGTATCGAGATCGATTTTGGTGAAAAATCCAATTTCTCACCCAAAATAAACTTACTATTGCAACTACAACTAAACCACACATATATCACTTAATCTATACATATTTGAATTATATATGTCAATTTTAGTTGGAATTGGTGAAAGTGCAAACTTTCGGGTTGATTTTTTCGATTTTTGTGAATTTGAGCTATTTTACTACCCAAAACTAACTAAATGTTACATATAGGAGCACAACTAACACACACCACTTACTTTATGCATACTTGAAGTGTTAATGTCAAATTTAGGAGCAAAATATTAGAGTTCAAGTTTTGGGTTCATTTCGGGGTCGATTTTGGTGAAAAATCCAATTTCTCACCCAAAATGAACTTACTATTGCAACTACAACTAAACCAAACTTATCTCACTTAATCTATACATATTTGAAGTATATATATCAATTTTAGTTGGAATTGGTGAAAGTACCAAGTTTCGGGTTGATTTTGTCGATTTTTGTGAATTTGAGCTATTTTACTTCCCAAAACTAACTACATGTAACATATAGGAGCAAAACTAACACACACCACTTACTTTATGCATACTTGAAGTGTTAATGTCAAATTTAGGTGCAAAAGATTAGAAGTTCAATTTTTAGGTTCGTTTCGGGGTTGATTTTGGTGAAAAATCCAATTTCTTACCCAAAATGAACTTACTATTGCAACTACAACTAAACCAAACATATCTCACTTAATCTATACATATTTGAAGTATATATGTCAATTTTAGTTGGAATTGGTGAAAGTACCAAGTTTCGGGTTGATTTTGTCGATTTTTGTGAATTTGAGCTATTTTACTTCCCAAAACTAACTACATGTAACATATAGGAGCACAACTAACACACACCACTTACTTTATGCATACTTGAAGTGTTACTGTCAAATTTAGTCGCAAAAGATTAGAGTTCAAGTTTTGGGTTCATTTCGGGGTCGATTTTGGTGAAAAATCGAATTTCTTAACCAAAATGAACTTACTATTGCAACTACAAGTAATGTTTCGGGTTGATTTTTTCGATTTTTGTGGATTTGAGCTATTTTACTTCCCAAAACTAACTAAATGTTACATATAGGAGCACAACTAACACACACCACTTACTTTATGCATACTTGAAGTGTTAATGTCAAATTTAGGAGCAAAAGATTAGAGTTCAAGTTTTGGGTTCATTTCGGGGTCGATTTTGGCGAAAAATCCAATTTCTCACCCAAAATGAACTTACTATTGCAACTACAACTAAACCAAACTTATCTCACTTAATCTATACATATTTGAAGTATATATATCAATTTTAGTTGGAATTGGTGAAAGTACCAAGTTTCGGGTTGAGTTTGTCGATTTTTGTGAATTTGAGCTATTTTACTTCCCAAAACTAACTACATGTAACATATAGGAGCAAAACTAACACACACCACTTACTTTATGCATACTTGAAGTGTTAATGTCAAATTTAGTCGCAAAAGATTACAGTTCAAGTTTTGGGTTCATTTCGGGGCCGATTTTGGTGAAAAATCCAATTTCTTACCCAAAATGAACTTACTATTGCAACTACAACTAAACCAAACATATCTCACTTAATCTATACATATTTGAACGATATATGTCAATTTTAGTTGGAATTGGTGAAAGTACCAAGTTTCGGGTTGATTTTGTCGATTTTTGTGAATTTGAGCTATTTTACTTCCCAAAACTAACTACATGTTACATATAGGAGCACAACTAACACACACCACTTAGTTTATGCATACTTGAAGTGTTAATGTCAAATTTAGGTGCAAAAGATTAGAAGTTCAATTTTTAGGTTCGTTTCGGGGTCGATTTATGTGAATTTGAGCTATTTCACTTCCCAAAACTAACTACATCTTACATATAGGAGCAAAACTAACACACATCACTTACTTTATGCATACTTGAAGTGTTAATGTCAAATTTAGGAGCAAAAGATTAGAGTTCAAGTTTTGGGTTAGTTTCGGGGTCGATTATGGTTAATTTATGCTACAATTGGTTTCCAAAATAAACTAATTCTTACCTATCAATTTAATCTATATTAAATAAATTAACTAGTTACATACCTTTTGAAGATAATAGATGTCAGTGCAACGGTTGACTATATCAAACATGTACCTCAGCACGTAATAGCCACAATCAACACCATTCTTTTGTTGCGGACACTAAAATTCACCAAATTTAAACATCCAAAAACATTCATGTTAAATTTAGAGTATATGAAAATAAATGGTTCGACATAAGATTCACCAAAGTAGTTACCTCAACTGATATCCAAAGAGGAGCTTTTCCTAATCGAAGTCCAAGTCCACAATGCTGCTTCATCACACTACATCAATACATTATTATTATTATTATTATTATTATTATTATTATTATTATTATTATTATTATTATTATTATTATTATTATTATTTTATATATATATATATATGTGTGTGTGTGTAATATTAGGTACACATATTGTTCTAGTTAAGTTACCTATTCAATAGTAACTTGACTAGTAAGGTATGTGATGGTTGTCGACGAAGAGAATCAAAGTGGTAGACGTGATTGTTTGACAAACATATCACAATGAGCGTCCAATGGAGACTACATAAGGAAATAATATAAAGTTACTTATTCAACAATTCGGTGAATTTTGTTATCAATATATGGAACAAGAATGAACTTCTCTCCTAAACAAGGAAATAAAGTTTGGTGTAACAAGCTTACGTTTCAGTATATGGAACAAGGATGAACTTCTCTTCTAACCGATGTGATTGTTTGAAACTAGTATTGAGATATTCTTTCACATCGGCTTTGTTTTTTAAACAATTGTCATCTCGCATCATACTTGGACATAACCAACCAATCTTAGTCGCACTCATTTTTTCATTCAATTCAGTACACAATAACCTGAGAAAGCATATAATTAAAAGAAAACATACTTATCATGGAAGTTGAAAACTATTATAAACTTGTAAAGTAAGATATGTATCACCTCATGAAAGCTTATATCATTGTTCCACTAAACATTTCCCCACATAAGAATTCTTTAACATCGTCTTTGGAAATCCATGTAGATGACTCATCAGTGTAGTTGAATTGTTCCTTCCCTAAAGGAACTTGAATTGGAGTATTCTCGGACAAATCGCTAACTCACTCATGCAACCAATAACATGCCTTAGTAAGGTCTTGCACCACCAACGGCTCGAGAAGTGGATTGTTTGACATACTAACTTGGTCATCGAACACATTTGGTTCACTTTCATCACGTCCAATTGCCTCCTTAGCCATCTTGTTGGGTGAACCGACCTTTTTAGCCTTCTTGTCATGTGAACCAGCCTTCCTTGAAACCTAGTAAAAAGTAAACATAAGAATATTACTAATTATTATATGACATAGAAAAGTAATATCATCGGAGTTGATTATTACATAAATTCACGCATATATATATATGTAGGTTTATCGGTGTACCTCATCTGAAAATCGCACCCATGCACGCGGCCACATAGCATAACTACCATGGGCGTCACTCAGTGTATGTAGACTAACCTCCGGTTTTGGCATCAGAAGACCTAAGTCTTCAAAACCAGGCTCAATGTAGTCGATGCTCACCACATAGTGATCATTGTTCACTATCTGATGATGCACTCGTACTCGATCACCTGGAGGTTGTGCATGGCCACTAGCTACCATAATCAGACTATCAGAATCATTTTCTTGAACTAATAGTCGGCATGGGGTCTCCTGCTTTGAATCAAAACAAGTCATTAATAGTTAAGCGATGAAACAACATTACAGTTAGAATTGCATGCACTTAGGGACAATATATATATAGTTGTTTAATAAAGCAAAGTGATTAAGCGTGATAAATTAAACCAAATAAAGTGATTACCTTCAACTCGGGTATTGGTGGATCAGGTGCAGGTATCGTTTGATTATCCGATGTTTGTAGAACACCGATCGGCTGGCTAGATGGAACATCACTACCTTTCTTCAATGGGAAGGTCGGTAAACCCATTTGCTCCATCATGGATTGAAGTTATATGTCATCTCCTCTCTAAGCTCCTCCCGAATTACAGATTTGAAAGCCTCCACATCTACCGACGCCAAATTCACACTAGTCGCACTTGA